>CM057382.1:37872500-38460000 GCA_030015415.1 Cynopterus sphinx | reverse complement strand
ACTATTATACTGAATGAAGATATACCAAAAATTTTCATCCATTTACCTGTTGATAAACATTTGATGTTTACAGTTTGGTCTGTTACAAATCAAGCTGGTAGAATTTATTTATTTATGTATAAGTCTTGGGGTGGAATTTTTTGAGTAATATCATATATTTGTGAGTCTTGCAGTTGCTTCACATCCCTACCAAAACTTGGTTTTATGGCTTTTTAACTTTAGCCATTCTAGTGAATGAGTGCTTGCATCTTATTTAAATTTACATTTTTTCCTGATGACTCATAACAATAACAATGTTGAGCATTTTTTCTCAACATTAGCCAAATATATATCTTGTGCTTTTCTTCTTTTTAATGTATACTACAAAGGTAGCAAACATTGATAAAATTTTCTTTACAAATTTAAGAAAACTAAAGGAATGTTACCCTTATGCTTTGTATCTCTCTCTGGAAGAGGTTGCTCACGATATTTCTAGTTGTAATCTGCTTTATGAGACACTGGACCTCTCTTCTAAGTTTGGGCAGTAGCTGTTGCTTCCTGTTTCTAAAGCCTTGGTGCTCCAACACAAAATGGACATCCCTAAAATGTTTTAATTGAAATAAAATGAAGTAGTAGTACTTATATTATTTAGATGGAATGGAGGAAGCTGCATTGGGGTGGAGAGGATGGTATCCTATTTACCAAGGTTATTTACAATTATCCTTTCTGATTCAATCATCGTTTTCTATGTATTAAATAGTCTCTTGTTTCATCATTGGTGATCTAATGCCCTTATACACCATGATGACACAGACTAATAGTCTACATTTGCTTCAAAATAAAACAAGTAATAATCTATCAGCTCTGTTAGGTTAAAAAAAAATCTACTTTAACTCTTCATACTAGCTTCATTTAAACTCATTTCTTTTTTCCACAAATTGTTTGACTTGTGAATAACACAGCCTAAGTAAGAGTGTTCATTTGTGGTTCACCCCTGACTTCTAGTTTTCTTATAGCCTTCTCAACTCTCAGTGAATTCATACTGCTTCTAACCTCTCAACCATATATCTCATTTTTATCCAGCCTCCTCAACCTCAAAGCCCACCCAGGAGATGATATTTAATGTGATAAAATAATACAAAAACCTTAATTGTCTATTATTTTTATCTGTCATCCTTACTAGATGTTAATTTTTGTAATGGTAGCAATATATCTCTTATCCCAAAGGAGTAAAGACAGAAAATCACAGGCCCTGTGATATGGCAGGATGATGGGTAGGAAAGTTATTGACATGGGCCAACTTTTTTCCATGTTTCAAATGTAATGTGAATGCCCCATGATATACCATGTTCAAATTTTCCACATAACCCCTTGTTTATAAAAGATAATAACCCTTCAGAAGATTCATATAAGCTTTGGTTTGCTTAGTATGAATATTTTAATAACTTAAAAGATGTGTGAAGGAAAAAACTCCAGAAGTATATATATATATAATATGCATGCCAAGGTGGGCCAGTCATAATGCTGTAACCTCACACTGCATAGTATTTCATGCCAGCTGCAATTTTCTAAACAAACCAAAAAATAAAGCCAAATCCATTTAAAATTGTTGGCAAAAACATATAAAATGTCTGCAAAGAATAAAACCCAATCTATAAGCAATATTATAATCAATGCTTCTTCTAAATGGCTATTGTTATGTTATAAAAGGATGTTCTTACAATAAGAGCAATGAAAAATACTATAAAGAATACTAGCATGAGAATCAAGAAACCCAGAGCCTTTGTCTTACCTCTACCACTCACTAACTTTAAAACACCAGACAAATCATTTATTCTCAATGTATAAAACTGAGGTTGTAATGTTTTTATTTCCTGAGAATAATAGGAAGATAAATATCTGCAACAGTTGCAACATAAATATGAGGTATTATTTTTAACACAGAAAGCCTAGAAATAAACATCATATTGTCTTTTCTGTTATTTTAATTGGTCTAAATAATGGTTTTTGTGGAACTTTTATTTGCCCTTTCGTGTAAGAGATAGAAAAATAAGTCATGTGAAAACAAAGAAATAAGAAGAGGAACCAAGTGAGACAACTTTGATTAACATACTATGCTAAAAATTATTGTGAGAAATAAAAGGGCAATTCTAAATTAGATAGCTATGGATGTGAAACCCTCTTCCCGAGCTATTTCAAACCAAAGCCCTGTGAGAGAAAATGAAGCTAAACAAAGAACATATGTCATTGTAAAAATGAAATAACAGAAAGCTCAAATAACTAAATGGTCTCCATGATTAGAAATGAAGATGGCATATTAGCTAGTAAGTGGATCTTATTGTCAAGAAAGAGAGTACAGAGTGCCCTAAGGGTCAGGATGTTCCCTCCTGACTCTTTCAGAGCAAAAGGCTAAGTAAGCATCAGAAATATCTAATTCTTGTTCTAAATCTGAAATCTTGTGGGACCTGGACCCCGAGATGTTTAGCCAGAGACTAACCACTGAACCTCAATAGTCAGTTTCATCTATTACTAAAAAAACCTCCAAAAATAAAAAACATCAATCTTAAGATTTTATATCTAGTTGATGAAGCCCATTTAGCATACTTTAGGATTAAAAACAGCAGCTATTGTTTATTTTCATGTTTAAAAATATATATATTTTTTAATTTAGTACCTTTAGTCTGAAAAAGGTAAATGCTGAAAAAACACAAAAGTTAAAAAATTATATGGATAAAATATGAACTCTGTCCTTATCTTGCTAGAATGATATTCTCTTGAAATCTGAGCAAGGTACACTTAGGACAAACAAAGTAAGTTCTATGAATCTCTGTCTATGAATCTCAGGGTTCAAAGTAAGTTCTACTTTGAACCCTGAGATTCATAGACAGAGGTATCATATCATTTATCAGACAAGTATTATAATTTTCTGATTACTTGTCTAAACTATCAGTTTCTTGAGGGCTGGGTCTTAGTCATCATTATTCTCTAGCAACTTAGCACAGTGCCAGGCATATGAAAGGGGCTTAATAAATCCTGGTTCTCTCATATGACTATTCCTAGGCCCACTTCCATCTTGGAGAGTCTGTGGGCTGTGACCTGGGTACTCAGATCTCTTCTAGCATGGGAAAATTGTGCAATTACTTTCAGGTTTCAAGGAAGGAGCACATATGTCAGTCACTCTGCTTTGTTTTCTGTTTACATAACAATAATACTTCACCTCTCACTCTTTTAATGATACAGAGAATCTGAAAAACAGCAATCCTGAGAGGATGCAATGTGTAATTTTGAGTGGGCAATTCAGTCATTATTTTCTTAATTTCTAAAGACAATGAAAGTTGGTCTTTAGCTTACATTTATTTAATCAACAATGCAAACTAAACACTACTTTCACACAAAATAATTTTCATATTAGAGATTTATTTATAATTTTAACACAAGGGCACAACATAGCAAAGACTTATATAATTTAAGGAAAACCTGATGGTTAAAATAACTGCAAAAATGGACTTACATCTACAGAAAATAGTTTAAAAATATATTATGTATGTATGTGTGTATACATACACACACCCACAATTTATAACCTAAACTGCAATTGGAACGCTATGAACAGATAAACAAAACCAATTCTCAGGATGAGAAATGGTTAACATAGATCCTTACCCAATGGTTCTCAAAGAGTGGTCTCTACCAACAGTATCGGCATCACCTGAGCACTTGTTTAAAATGTTCATTCTCAGACCCCAACCCCGACCTGCTTACTGATTCAGAGACTGTGAGGCTAGAGTCCAACAACTTGTGCTTTAACAAGTACTCCAATGATAAAATCAATGCATTGCAACCTTAAACTTACATAATGCTATATATCCAGTATATCTCAATTAAAACAAAAACAAGGCCTCCAAGTGATTCTGATGCACACTACAGTTTGGGAACAACTACTCTCATCTATACATATTACTATTCTTATTTTACCAATGAGAGAACAGGGCCTCATTTACATAACCCAGCTAATGGAGCCTGGGACAAGGGCCAGGCCTTGTGGCTTTGAATCTTGTTTGCAGTACTGGAAGAAAAGAATCGGCTTAAGAACCAGAAAATCTCTGATTCCTAAAATGGATAACTTTTTAGCTGAGGTACAAAAATATTAATTAAAAAAACTTCTTATGCTTCAGGGACTTCATCCGTGATATAGGGATAATAATAATGTACTAACCTCGAAGAGCTTTCAGTGAGAAACAAATTAGATAATGTATGTGGACCATGATTTTAGACCATAAAGTATAATAACATTTTGGTCATTATGATTTCTATTGCCTTTTGAGCTCATGAGAAAATATATTCTCAGTTGCTATTCCACATTTCTAGCTATAAGATATACATGAACTTTTAAACATTATCTACTTCTACTTTTATTTTTCCTATGATAAAATTTTCCTTCAAGTTACATAATTACATGAGCTATAACTCAAGGCAAAATTACTATGACCCTTATTTTTGTATAGAGAAAAGAGATAGTGCTATACAACATTTTTCTAAAAAAAGAATTAAGTGATTTTTTATTTTACAAAAATAAAACTTCTCTAAGATTAGACTGATATATATCTTATGCTTTTCAGCTCATAGAAGTAACTTTTACAGGCAAATTACTGTTCTACATTTATTTTATACAACTGGCATTTTAAATCTATTATTTATTGCATTCTAAGTGAATTTTATATAATAATCTCATAAATTATATATCTATTCACTTTTAAAAAAAACTTTAATTTTGTTATAAGGCATTATAATACCCTTATAAGTAACTGTGAAATTATGAATATATACTTAAAAAAATTTTTAGCCTGCATTTCTACCAATCAGCAGTAGCTGCTTTTTTACATTTTGACTTTCATCTTTCCAAAATTTTTTTATAAACACACAACACACTCATATATTTTTTTTTAAATAGGAACATCTAACTTGAGCATTTATCAGTGTATTCTGAAAATATTTCCAGGGAATCATTTCTGCTTCATCAGTTCAAATGGCTCCATTGTATTGGTTTGATGGATTGAATAGTTAACTAAGAGATTAACCAATCACTTATTATTGAACATTTGTATTTTTCTGGCTATTTAATTTTTATAATCAATTATTCAATGAACACAGCATATTAATTTAATTATCCCTTCAGAATACATTCTTAGAGGCAAAGCCTCTGGATCAAAGGGAAGCACTCAAATTTTTAATTTTTCAATTATAGTTGACATTCAATTTATATTAATTTCAGGTGTATAGCATAGTGGTTAGACGTTTATACAGCTTACAAAGTGATCTCCCAGTAGGTCTAGAAACCACCTGACACGATATATAGTTATTATAATATTATTGGCTATCTTCTCTATGCTGTACTTTACATCCCTGTGACTATTTTGTAACTGTCCATTTGTGCTTCTTAATCTCTTCACCTATTTCACCCAGGCCCCCAACTCTTCCTCCCATCTGACAACTATCAGTTTGAAGAGAAGTACATTTTTAAGACTTTTGATTCATACCCCAAATGGCTCTTACAAAAAGATTGTACAGCTTTTATCCTCATCAGTAATACATGTTTTCCAACATCTTCCCTTTTGAGAAAAAATCTTTTTTATTCTAATGTATAGAAATTATGTCAAAATATTTCAAAAATTATATTTTATTGTTTTAATTTGCATGCATTTGATTACTAGTGAAACTGATAATCTTTTCATAAGAGTAGCAGAGATACTTGTCAGACCCTCCTAAATCCCTATGTATTTATCCACCACTACAACCTCTGGCTGCTTACACCACTGTTAAATGTGTTTCTTTGGTTGCCTAGCAGTAGGAAGCTATGCAGGGCAAGTGGGAAGGGCCAGAGAATTAACAATCTCCGGAATGGCCTCAACCAAATTGGGGGATACATACCCCAATTGCATCTCTTAGGTGAAATAACTGGGGAAAGTTTCTTTGCAAGACTAAGCCCCCATTGCCCATAGAGGAAACAGCTTGATGACTCACCATTTGTTAGCTTCCTTCCCATCCCAATCTCATTTCTTCACTTCCTATCAGCATTTTCTAAGATGGTCCCTTAAAAATACTACCTGAACTTGAGTCTTTATCTCAGGGTCTTTCTCTGGGCTGGAAAACCTAAACCTTTACTTAGTCAATTACTTGATCATTTATGCATTTTTCCTATTTTATATTGAAGCTAGAATTATCTATTTTAAAATATTAAGAAGGAAGAGACACATGTGAAAGTCAACCCTGATAGATCACAAATCAGGAGCTTAATAATGATTTACCCCGAATTGTCTTAATAATCAATATTACAAGTTGTTAATAACACATATTCAAAGTTAATTACCCCTCTGTATCTTGAAAGTGCCGTAGTGAGCTAAAGATTTTTTTGTAAGTATACATGAACTAAAATGTGGAAATGGAGAAAAACTAGCAAACTACGATAAGGAGAATATTTTAGCCAAGCTGTACCTGTTATGTAGCTACTCAGACATGAGCGAGAGGGGAACAAAGGAATAAGAGCCCAGACTAAAGATGGCCCAAAGAACACCCTATCAGTAGTTAGAAAATCCCTCTCGCATCCTCAAAGACAAAGGACAGGAGGGTCATAATTTTAGCTGGCCTAATCTGGCTACAGAGCCTGCACAGAAGGTACTACCCTAATTTGCCTACAATTTAAACTTCATTATAATACTATGTTTATGCCTAGAAGTTCATGAATCTAACTGTAATAGACTGAATTCTGGGAAGTGCATCCACACTAGGTAAATAGTTATATAGCAGTCAAGTGTCAATCAGAATGACCTCACTTGCCAATCACCGAAGAACACCTTTGTAATCACCCATCATGGCCCCAAATATAACTCAGAACTCTCCTTTTTCTGGGTTACAACTCTCCATCTTCCCTGGCTATAACCTGTACCCCCCACCCAGGGGTATGTAACTTTGTTTCAGTGTTTAGGCTTGACCCGTCTTCCACTTCATAATGTTCTTTTAAAGATGGATATTTCTCATATTCACTGAGTTCAAATTTATTTCTTCTGCAGTGAAAAGGACCTAGAGAGGTGTGTGTGTTACTGGAACTCCGATCGCTCCAATGGTAACATGCTCAATGCGTTCATTGAGTGCTACAAGGAAAACCACATTTAACAATGTAAATATGCTCAAAATAGATTGCTATCATTTTTACGAAGAGGTTAAGGGTCACCGAGAAGTCTCTTCAGAAGGTTTAGAATGGAGAGACATTTTGAATCAAATGACATTTTCTAGTATCTGAAAATTAATATGTTCTTAATTAAAATAGCAATCTCCCAAGATGGCTCTGAAAGACAGTAAACAATGTTCAACTCAACTGGATCAGGGCCTAAAAAGTCAGCCAGACTAGGAGTGCATACAACTAGGCACAAAAACAAAACAAAAAGCTTTCAAAAGCAACTAAACATTTAGAATGGGAGGTGGTGTAGAAAACAAAATTGCCTGTTTCCATCTTGCTCTAGGCCAAAAATCAGACACAATCACTCAAGCAGAATTTGTTTAGAGGCCATGTTTCCATATGCAAAATGTAAACTAAGCCTTTGCAAAAGCAAAACAAGGACAGTCTAAACAACCTAAACTTGCCTTGCACAGACAATGAAAGTTTTTAAAGAGGACACACAAAATACAAATCCACAAACTTCCAATTTACAAGCCTTTTTGGGGCTGTGACTGCCCATAATTTCTGTGCTATCTCCAGAGGAGTTAAATGAAAAAAATGTGTGACTCCGTCATTTTAACATATTTTATTAGGACAGATTGTGATGCTTTTCTGAATTTACAATGTGACTATACAATAGCAAACACCCAGAAGAAATGTAGAAAATTTTGTCCTGATTAAAGTCAGTGCAAATGATGTGTATTGATCTCAAATATGGGTATTTGAAATATATTAAAAGATAAATCCTCAATAATTCATCAGCTCTGTGTTAAATTGAAAAATCTCACAGTCTAATTGGTGAGGAGATTGCTGTGAACATTTCTGTTTCAAACTAAAGACATGTTTACTTAAATGCATTTATTAGGTGTTCATCTAACCATTATTGCTAAATAAAGACAACTTATTATATTACCAGCCTCAATATGGATTGAATCTTCTAAAGCAGTCAGTCAGCCATCAACTAAATAAGCATGGATAGAGTTGGCCTTAGGGAAATTTTATTAAAGCACAATTCTACATTATATAGGCAGAATATACTTGAGTTTTCTGTGATAACAAACCATCCCCAAATCTCAGTGGATAAACCTAAGTTTATTTCCTGCATAAAATTCACTACATGCTTTATGTGAATCAGCAAAAACTCTTCCACATAGACACTTTAGGACGCAAGCAAATTAAAACTCCACCAGCTTAAAGATGGCACACGTGACTAGGAAGAGGTAATGAAAGAAATAGACCGGAAAGTCCCACACGTGTCACTTCTGCTTATGTTTTGTTAGCCAGAATTAATCTTATGGCTCCTTCTGACACAATGGGGGTTAAGAAATATTGTGTCAGTTGTGTCTGGAAGAGGAATAGAACTAGATACTGGAGTAATTTCCACCACACCCTTCAATGACTGGAACTTTGGATGATTTTCCAGCACAATGTAGGGTTAGAAACAGACATTGAGAGGCAAAGCTAAAGATGCATAAAAAAAGATATGAGTCATGGCTCAGAAGTCCCAAGACAAGGCCATGAGTCAATGAGGAAAGAGATTCAAAGAGCTATAAGCAAAGGAGGGAGCAAGCATCAAAATCCTGAGAACATCTTCAAGTGACAAAGGCCAACCTGTCATAAAGCTCTTTTGATTGACTTCATTTTGACACAAAATAACATTTTTCTCAGGGCAATTTAATATGTCACATGTTGTCTAACATCACCCCATCTATCTTTCTCAAAGTATGGTCCTTGCATCATCAGAAACAGATATATCTGAGAGGTTTCACAAAAACAGATTCCTAGGACCCACTTGAAGCCTCATAGATTAAAATCTATAAAGATTATAGATTCAGGAATCTACTTTTATTTAGTAGCCCCTCAGTAATTCTAATGCATTCTGAACTTTGGTATTCTCTGTTTTAGATTTCTTCCAGGGTCCAGGGCACATCTGGGTTGGGTTTGGGCTGAGGGAGAATTCCTACACTTGTCCTAGTCACCAGGTAGAGTGTCCTAGTCCCTGAAGGTATTTGGTAAGGTCAAGATTGTTCACTTAGATTAATTGGGGTCTTTTCTGAGTGAGGAAAATCCAGGAAGGTGAAAACTAGGTTGATTTTAAGATTCTGCTGAATTTGGTTTGAAAAAGACTGGTTGAACATACAACAGCTTCATGGATAACAGATTGTGTAGGTGGAATTGCCAACAGATCACAACGATGTGGTGATGAGAAAGAGCCCAAAGTTTTTGTTTTGAGTTTTTGGAAATGGTCAGGTGGAGAAGATGAAGGCCTTGGGAATTCTCAGGCACATGCCACAAGTGCTACTCCTTAATCAGGCTGTGCTGGGCAGAAAGGAACAGCTGAAGAATTCAGTATCCTCTTCGCTGAGTGAGAAAAAAGTGTACAAAATGCTATCATAACTGTTAGAAACTCTGAGATAATAAAATATATATACATATTTTATGCCTCCAGTTCCTGGCATAGAGTTTTAAAATCCCTTAGAATTTCTTGGGTGATTGCAGTGTCCTATGTTCCAATGAAGTGACTTTTGGTGTCTTTAAAAAGGAATGGCCACCAGAAAGACCAAGCCATGACTAGAAGTTTGGAACTTTTCAGCCCTAACTTCCCATTCTCCAGAATGGGGAGAGGGCTGAACATGGAGTTAATGATTGATTGTGCCTATGTAATAAAACCTCCATAAAAACCCTAGAAGTATGGTGTTTAGAGAGCTTCCAGGTTGGTGAACACATGGAGGTGCTTGGAAAGGGCAAGGGAACTCTGCACGCTTCTCATAAACCTTGTTCTATACATCTCTTCCATCTGGATGTTCATCTGTATTCTTTATCATATCCTTTTACAATAAACTGGTAAACAATAAATAAACCTTTTCTCTGAGTTCTGTGAACTACTCTAGCTAATTAATTGAATCCAAGGAGAAGGTTATGGGAACCTCCAGTTTATAGACAATTGATCAGAAACACAGGTGACAACCTGGACTTGAGAACAGAATCTGCAGGGGTGGGACAGTCTTGTGGGACTGAGCCCTGATCATGTGGGATCTGACTTTATCTCCAGGTAGATAGTGTCTGACCCAAGTTAAATTGTAGGACACCGGTTGATATTTCAGAATTGGTTGATGTGGGAAAAAAAACTCCACACATCTGTTGCCAAAGTGTTGTGTAGTAGTGGTATGAGAGTAAAGAAGAAGCACAGGAGGAGGATTATGTTTCTCCGAATAGAGAAATTTTTTAAAAATAGAAAGAAACACACCAGATAAATACAAAGTAGAGCTATTTAGACATTTTACAGGAGGGAGTAGTGAAAGCAAAATGGACACACCAGAAAGTTTTAAAACTTCCACAGCCTAAGATTAATGGTGGATGATGGGTAAAAATTCTTTGCTCTAAGATATTGAGAAGAAACTCTGATAGCCAAACAAAATGCAACTATGAATCTTGGGTTGAAAAATAAGATAATGTTAAAAAAAAAAAAGAATGATGATATATAATATATGGAGGAGGGTATCTCCAAAGTATAGAGCATAAAAAATTGTTTTATTGTCCCAGCAGAAATATTTTTGATTGATTAGATGTATTTATTACCTGCAAAATGAACAAGCCCTCTGTGAGCTCTTCAAATCTAGGTTCAGGAGGCGACCTCTCTTTGAAAATATAACATCATGGCCCACATAATATAGGGCCTAGGTAAACATTAGAGGTCTAGGAGTGTATAAGATCTTCAGACCATGATGTAAAAAACAAAGACCAGAGAGTGAGCACAGTGGCTTTTAGTAAATAAAAATTTTAAAATGTTTTACCAAATACCTGCAAACAATGTTATTCTTTATTAGCAGCTATTAATGTGTATGCCCTCCCCCCAAGTCTCAGTGGCTTAACAATAACATTTTGTTTTGCTTTGTTTTGTTTCTGTTTTATTAAGGTATATAACTGACTAATAAAAATTGTAAGATATTTATAGTGTACACTGTGGTGATTTGATATACATAAACATTGTAAAAGGATTCCCGCCTAGTTAAAAAATTTGTCTTTCTCACCTCCCTGCCTAGTACAGATTGGGCTGCTTTCCTTGGTACCATTCTCCCAGACAATGGCTCAGAGATTCACACTACTTCTGTGTTATGCTCTGCTATCCCTTAGTGCCTCTGTGGGCTCTAAGCGAAGAGAGAGAATAAGGACAATCACCCAGCATGTTTTATAGACAAGTCTAGAAGTGGGGTACATCGCTTCCCTTGACATTTTATTGGCCAGAACCCAGCCAAATAACACCAATCTAAATGCAGGCAGGACTGGGACTGGAGTCTTCTTGTGTACCCAGGAAGAAGAATGAGAGTGGTAAGCAGTATCTAGCCAATCTCTGCCACACGATGACTACTAAACTAATCCACGATATGACTTTATTTTAGTTAAGATCATACAACTTCCTAAAATTATTTAAGCATGTTTTACAGTACAGCTCCTAAAATATATTAAAAACTGCAGTAAATATTTTAATGTCATTATTAAAATGACATTAGCTAAAATGAATAGCTAAGATCTCAGTAAAATTTTAGAAATGCAAGACTCTTTGCTAGTGTGTGAATTAAAACATAAGTATTCAAAGTTCAGAATGGCTAAATTTAGCAATTCTGTCCTAGCATTTGGAGGGTAGCTAAGCCCTCATTCTTATAATATGCCTTGAAAAAAAAAAGTGTATGTAATAGAAAACAGTATAAAGAATGTTTGGGCTATAAATTCCAAATCTTATTTATGAACTTTGGAGACTACATTTATAACCCCAGATTCATTCTAACACTGTACCTCTCTGCGCATTTATGGCAGATTCAGTAGAAAATATATTGACTAATGACAGCTAGTATTGAACGTTTCTGAAGTATACCCTTCACATACATATACATCATCATTGTGCTTTTTTCATATTCTTATTTTTAACCCAAGATTCACAGTTTACATTTTGTTTTGATATCAGCATTTTCTCTCAATATTCTAGAGCAAGAATTTCAACTCATGACTCAACATTAATATCTGTGAAAGTTTAATAATATTGTGGAAGTTTCAAAATTTTTATGTCCACTTTGCTTTCATCTCTCTTCCTCCCTCTTTCTCTTCTTTCTTGTAGAATATGTAACAGTTCTGTTTTATAATTATCCAGAATGAGCTTTTCATTAAAAAAACCATAAACAAACAATTTCCAATACCATGGCAGGATTTAAAAGCTTATGTTAAGAGAGGCTATCTAAATCTGAAACAGATAAAAAAAGTATATCCTGGGCAAAATAACTTACAGATATGAGAAAGAAAATTAGAGCAGACATATGTTTGTGGCTGAGAACATGTTGATCCAAATGTATGAGAAAGGATTAGTATGGAGAGAGGACCACGGTACTGAAGGATACTGTCTAGTTGTTACATAATCAACTGAGAATTCTAGCATGACCCTCAACCTCTTTGGCTGACAAAGTATCCTCAAATATTGATGCCCGGAGTTGGAAACAGTTAATGCCAGGTGGGTAAAAGAGAAAGTTGATTCTATTTACTTTACCACCTCATTTATTTGGGGAGCAAGACAGACAAATAGTAAAATATATATGATTCAACATCAAGTGGTCATTGTTTTCACCTGTTTTCAAAGCTAAGTAAAAGTAGCCTACTTTATACAAGAAATTAATGTAAACCGTAGATTAGCACCAGTGTAGAAAGCATTAATAATATCATATTTCAAATAACAAGCAAAAAGAAATACTATGAAAAGAAAAAAGAATAGTTATAGAGGACCCCAACCATAAGATCTTATATTAAAGTGAAAAACACTTTTATTTTGAGTCAATAATATTGTAACTTTAAAGCTTTGGTTAACAACAGCCTTTCGTATAAAGCATCTTTTTTTTTTTCCTCTGTGAAGGTTTTTCATTTTACATGTGTCATATAATCCATTGTATTAGTAGTTATTTAAAAGCCAATTTATTTATCTTCTAAAATAAACCCATTTAATGCACCATCTTTATGCAAATGGTGGAGTCCTCCTCAGCTGGAATTGCTGTCCCTGATAAGTCATACTGTCGACTTGACCTCTGACCACTTTTGGAGAGTGACCAAATCAAGACAGAAAAACCTAATCTTGCCAAAGACCACATAGGAAGTTCTTGGCAAAGTCAGATGAGAAAACAGAGTTCATGAACTCTGAGAGCTGAGATTTTTAACCACTGTCTTTGTTCCTTGTTTTGGAAACCCTTTTCAAATTAAAACAAACGTAAAAAATTCTAGAATTTTGTTTTTTTTTTCCATGACTAATTTAATGGAGTGGTGGAAAGAGTTCTGCACTAAGAGTCAGAAGTGTAGACTCTTTTAAAAAATTATATAATTGAACATTTCAATAAATCCTTTGACACGTCACTCAGTTTCAAGAATCTTAAACTCACAGACTACTATATTTCAACTATACCCCACTGAATTCTTTTCTCCCATTTAATTTTGAAGCAAATCCCAGACCTCATACTATTTAATCCATAAATATTTCAATATGTATCTCTAAAAAATGTGTCTTAAAAAAAAGACCACAATACCATTATCATACCTAAAACATTTGAAAATAATTATTTAATACCTTCAAAGATAGTCGGTGTTCAACATTCCGACTGTCTCATAAATACACAGTTTGTTTGAATCAAGATCCAAATGAAGTTCACCCATCGTGATTCATTTCATGTTTCTTAAGTCTTTTAAAATTTTTCTAGGTTTTTCCCTCCAACTCTTCTTTTAAATTTTGTAACCTGCCTGTTTCAGCAACCAGGCCATTTGTCCTGTAGACACAGACTGAATTTTGCTGATAGCAAATCCGTGGTTTAACACAGTCTTCAATTCTCTGGTTTTAAATTGGTGGTTGATGGTAATTGCCAAGGGGGAGAGGGGTAGGAGGGCTGGGTGAAAAAGGTGAAGGGATGAAGAAGTACAAATTAGTAGTCATAACAGTCACAGAGGGGTTTGGAGTACAGCACAGGGAATATAGTCAACACTACTGTAAAATGGCTATCTATGTGTCGTGCCAGACGAGTGCTAGAGTGATCAGTGGATAACTTCATAAACTATATAAATGTCTAACTATCATTTTACTGTATACCTGAAACTAATATAAAATATTAACTAATTAATTAATTAATTGGTAAATGAACCTAAAGGTTTGAAAAGATTCAGATTTGGCTGCCTTTGGCAAAGAGTATTTGATAGATGGGTTGTGTTTTCATGAGGAAGCACTAATGACTTCATCTCTTGTTTTATCACGTTAGCAGTTTTGGGTGTCCAATGTCTAGTTTCATTAATTCATAAAGGATTGATTTTTGTATAATGATTATGTTTCTATTAGACTGTCTTCATTTATTAGCCAGAATAAAAAGAAAGCTTCCTTCATTTACTATACAGCTCCCAACTGTGTCTACACAGTTCATAAAACAAAAACAGGATAAATGCTTAATTCTTTCTTTTTATTACCAATTTTCAAAATAGTGAGTTGGTTTACTAATATCCTGAACAATGACTATTTTTTAGTATCATCATGAACTCACAGAGGTTTATAGGCCAGTCATGGAAACAGATGTACATAGACAATTAAAATACAACATGATTTTTTGTTAAATAAATGCTCCTATGGACATCCAGGAATGATAGTATCTAATTCTGCTTTACAGGGTATGACAATAGACTCAAAAAGGAGATGGTGCTTGAGTTGAATGCTTTGGGATGAAGGTCACCAGATAGACAAAAACCAAAAATTTGTTCTCCCATGACTAATAGAACCTTAGCAGGGGCCACCTCTGAAAACAGTTTCAAGCTTTTTATCTGATACAATTGATGGGGTGGTAGGAAATGGAGGAAATTCACTAAGTCATGATAAAGGGGTTATGGAGGAGGAGTCATGTGGTGGGATGGGAACTGTAGGAATAGAATGAAGTCCATTTTTATATGTTTATTTTGTGATGCTTTTGGGATATCCAGGCAGAAATTTTGGGCAGATGTCTGGAAATATGGTCTAAAGCTTAGAAAAACCACCTATCTAGACAGGTCAATTTAAGATTCAGCTGTATGCAACACTAAAGTCCTGCAAATGGAATGAGATCTTTTCAGGAGGGTAGAATAAGAAGAGAAAGGGCACTAAAATTGATCTACCACCATATTTAAGGGGTCTGCAGAGGAAATCTACAAGGAATACTAAGAAGGACCAGAGAAGTAGAAAATAGCATGGAAGCCAAAGGAAGAGGAAGACACAGAGAGAGGTCCAGGAAAATACCAGTTGAAAAGTAACCACTGGGCTTTTCAATTAAATAGTCACTAGTGACCTCATCAAAGTCTATTTCAGTGGATTGGTGAGGATAGGAGTTATATTTCATATAGAATGAATGAGAGGTGAGGAAAGAGACAGAAACAAAATTACTCTTTCCAAAAAATTTGGTAGGATGTGGCAATGGTGGTGTCCCACATGTAACATAAAATCAATCAACCAATAAATGTTTATTATGAACTTATTATGTGTAAACCACTTTTTTACACTATTAGTGTAAAAAAGATATTCATGACATAGTTTGTATTAGAAAAGATGTAATTGTAAAGGAGAAAGTATGCAAATTCTTAAATGTTTGAGAAGGACAGTCTTTAGAAATCCTTAGAAATCAGATTAAATAAGGCATTTTAAAAATATGTTGGCCTTTATTATTCTTTATAATTGGACAAAAAATGTATGTGTATGATTCTAAAACACAAGTAAAATATAAGGTGTTAAAAATAAATCAATTTAATGTGTGGAACAAAAACAATTCAGTGAATCAGTATATTTAGAAGTCTTTTGATTAGAAATACAGCACAAGATTCTTTTATCTATTCATTAAAAGATCAAGTTCAGTCCCTCTGAATATAGAAAGGATAATCACATTATCTTACTAGCCACTAGCAGGCTAATACATGTATATGGATTCAGTACAATGTCTGTGAAGTATTACCATAAGCAAATTCCTTATTAACAATTCAACAAAGTCAGCAGTGGCTATTGTCATTATAATTTCCAATGTGAGGCCCTCCTCAGCACATCCCCTCTACCAGTTTGTCCCATCCATTGCCCTTTAATGAAGACATTTCTTATTTAACAAAAGAACTCTCATAGTTTCACCATTCTGTTTTTGATCAGCTTTTTAATCAGAGCTTACTTCGAATTCAAACGGAAAATAAAACCAAACATGACACAGATCACTGGGTTAGATAAGTGCTCCCTCTCAGCAGCATTTTTAACTGTGAGGAGTCTTTTATTTATTTATTTATTATTATTATTTTTTTGCTGCCTCTTATGGGGCAGCTTCAGGTCCCGGGTAGGTCTGTGTCTACACAGGCAAATAAGAACAACAAAATAGGCAGCAAAGAGCCAAAAACCAAACAACCAACCAACCAACCAAACAAACAAAAACCATTAACATAAGAGGAATCACAGTTGGTTGGCACCACCTCATTTTTTAAGGAGGAAATGTTTCTATTTACACTTAATCCTATTACCCACAGTAGGGTTAGAACTAAGAATTTGAAGGTAACAAACAAGCAGAAGGATCTTATATTAAACTAAACACAACTGTCTTTTCCTTTCCTTCCTAAGACTCAGTCCTGGCCTTGAGTTGTGTAGATGAATATAAGGGAAACTGTGTCAAGTTTGAGTGCTGTGGCTCCCACTGAGAAGATTCTCCATGTGTTTGGGCAAGTGGTTCACACCTCGAGGACGGTTTGGGGGAGCTTTTTCTCTGCTCCTCATTCCTTAGAGAAAAGAAACCTCACAGGATGGTTCTGAGGTTGGCCACTACTGGCGGCCCAGGGCCAGTGGCTCTGCAGTCTGACTAGGTACTGGGCCTTCTTGGGCAGCAGAATGAGCCCTAAATAAGCCTCTCAAATATATTGGTTCATCTGTACATTTAATGAAAATCTCCTTCCCTCTAGTACCTGAGACCAGAAGGTGAAGTAAATAAATAAATCACAACCAAGTTTGTTTCAATGTTATAACTGGAATTTGAGATAATTCCTTGAATCAGCCATCCAAAGAGTTGAGTGTCCTTCGTGTCCTGACCTCTTAGAAGTGAATATCTTTCACCTTGGCTTTCAGAGTCCTTTGGTGATAAGAAATTTTCAGTATCAGAAAATATAAATTCAAGTTTTATCATTGAATTTTCTGGAGACAAGTTAATAAAAACCTTAGGGTCCCATTTCACTATGGAAATAACTAATGACACTTAAGAAATGCTAAAGAATTTGGCAGAAAAATATAGAGTTATATCATTGTTTTATTTTTAACATAGAGATTTCAAAATAAGCCAACTTATTAGAATTCAAAAGGGAACTTCAAAACTCAAATTCCCAATCCATAACTTTTTTTTCTGGTAGCCAGATGCTCATCTTTCTTTCATATTGAAAAATATCAAGTACTTAGATAAGGAACTGTTCTACTTTTATAATTATTAAGTACTCAAAGATGAATATAACCAAAAAACAAACTATAATGACTGACTTGAAATTGTGGATTTAAAAAATCCTATGAGCCCAAATCATACCATTAGAGTAAGGAAATATTATTTTTGGATTAACAATAGATAGTCCCTGTATTACTGAATTAGTTGGCTCTTGAGAAAGGAGTTGAGGAATAATCAGTAATCTAAGTGCAAAAAACAATGATTTATTCTAGACCAGGAGTTATAAACTTCAGCTACATATATAACTGGCTAATGAGGGCTCTAAGATTATATTTTTTCAAAGCTACTCCTACCCTCTCAAGTGTTTCTAATGTGTAATTAGGTTAAAAACTGATCTAAATTAGTTGTCTAGCTTTTTATTATACTAAACTATTATTTATAATTGATGTAAGCAATAAAGAGTGACAAGTACTCTTATGAAATATTTCTTTTAAGATAATTTATTCTAAATCACTATTCTCTGAATTTAATGCTTTAGAAAATTACGATTACTAAGCAAATGTAAAATAGCATCTAAATAGTGTTTACAACAAGTAAAAAACACAGGTATGTGTATAGATGAACTATAAGATGAAATTTTTATTTTTTGGTAAAGTTTGTAAGAGCATTGAAGTAAAATTATAGAGTTTTCCATCCAAATACCTCATTGAGAGTAGAAGTTAAGTAACTTTCCAAGGTTGACCTCATTTATAATGGGTGCTGTTAGAATCCATGTCTCTAGATTCTCAACCTAATGTTTTTTCAAATATTTCTTTGATTTCGTTTTTTTAAAAACTAAAGTTTACTTTTTGGGACTAATAAAAAAAAAAACACAACCAATGATCAGAAAGTTAAATAAACATTAGAAGCATTCTATAGGGTATTTGTCAAGACTGTGGTAGACTCTGGAATCAAATAAACCAGAGTCTGAGCCTGACTTTAACATTTATCACCACGAGACCTAAATCTTTCTGAACTTCAACTTTTTCATCAGGAAAATAAAGATATTATAACAATAGTATGATGTAGAAAATGGATCAAAGCAAATCTCTCTCCTACTCACATGGCATTAATTGTTTCCAACCCTAAGACCTAAGGAAAATGAAGGGGAACCCAGACTTCTCTATTAATAAACAAACAGTAAAGGCAAACCACATGTCTGATAAGGGGTTAGTATTTAAAATATGTAAAGAATTCAAACAACTCAATAGCAAAAAAACAAACAATCTGATTAAAAATGGGCAGATTTGAATAGACATTTACCCAAATAATACATACAAATGGCCAACAGGCACATGAAATTGTATCAGAAATCACTAATCATCAGGGAAATGCAAATCAAAACCATAATGAGATAACACTATTACCAAAAAGAGATAACAAATGCTGATAAGGTTGTGCAGAAGAGGGAACACTGGTACACTCTTGGTGGGAATGTAAACTGATGTAGTCATTACAGAAAACAGTATTGAGGTTCCTCAAAAAACTAAAAATAGAACTACTACCATATGATCTACCAATTCTACTTCTGGGTATATATCCAAAGAAGATGAAGCTGCTATCTTGAAGAGAGCTCTGCATTCCCATGTTTACTGCAATATTATTCACAATAGCCAAGATACTATATATTATTTATTATTCAGCCATAAATAAAGAAATCCTGTCACCTACTATAACATGGATGGAACTTAAGATCATTATACAAAGTGAAATAAGTCACAGAAAGACAAATGCTGTACGATCTCACTTACATGTGGAATCAAAAAACATTTAACTCAGAAACGGAATAGAATGGCTGTTGCAAAGGGCTGAGGCTGTGGTAAATAGGGAGATATTAGTCAATGAGTACAAACTTCCAGTTATACGATGAATATCTCTGGGAATCTAATGTATAGCATGGGGAATATAGTTAGCATATTCTGTGAGAGGTCAGTGGTATTGTTTCCATTTTGAAAAGAAAAAGTGAAATTTAGAGGTTATCAGTGTCTTATAATATATACAGGGCACCCACTGGGAAAGTGACAGGACTAGGGCTGGAAGGAATCTAGTTTTTTGGTTCTTTGGGCCTTCTTGTAAATTTCCCAATTGTATCAACTATGGCCAAGGAGCATTAAACAGAGCTTCTATATCTTCCTTCCATGGCTCTGTGATGCCCAAATATATTGACAGTTTAAATAACATTATTATTATTGGAGATAAAGGGCTGTAATAAATGAAATCAAATTATTTGGGAAGTCTCTTTTTATTGGTTAGTTTTAGAATTTTATGATATAACTGTAAGTAATTATAGATAATATTCATAATGTTTTGAAAATCTCTGTCTGATGTTGATTTAGCCTTAGGGATTGGCCTCACTAAATGATGGCATCATTACTGGTTTATAGTAAATAATCATCTTCATTTTGTTTTAACAGAATATACATTAAAAATTAAAAGGTGGGAAAGAGGGGGAGGGTAGGTAAGGGTAAATGGGGTCAAATATATGGTAATGAAGGAGATCTGACTTTGGGTGGTGAACCTACAATGCAATATACAGTGATATATCATTAAATTGTACACTTAAAACCTATATAATTTTATTAATCAAGACACTCCAATAAATTTAACATAAATAAATAAATAAAGTGCAGTGTTAGTGTCAAAAAATTAAACGGTATTTAAACAATACACTATACTATCTATTTTTACCTTGGTCAGTGAATAAATATAGGTAGATCACAAACAGAAAAAAAAGTATTTTCGGCAACCATGAATCATACTCTGATTTGGGCCAGTCTTTGATAATAAGCTTAATGATCTTTCTTAACACTCAGGGTGGGAAATTCAAAAATTGAAGGAAAAATATAAGAGCAATCTTATGAATCATTAGTGTGATTTTGGCTTAAATTTATTCCACCAGAGGGAAGTTTCATTATTAATTTGGTCAAAAGACCCAGTACTAGCTTCAGATCTTTTCCATTTAAAGCATATTTCTCATATTTTTATTTATAAGAAAAGATGTAATCTTGAATTGTATACATAATACTTTCAGAAGTAATTCAACCATCAATATCTTTTTTGAACTTTAAATAAAGAACAGAATAAGAAAAGACTGAGATACTCATATTTGACCAGAAGCTTTTTGGTTTCTCTCTCATTTATTATACGTGTCATTTCCTCCTTACCATGGACATACTTGGTGAGATTTTCATGACTCATATGACTTTGTCTTGGTCAAGGTGACCTTCAGGTCCTATATCCCTCAAAACAATAAGCATAAACTGGTATGGCCCTAAAATTTAATTTAAAAAAACACACCAGTTATGTTTGACTAAGGATTTATATTTGTAATCATTTTCAT
The DNA here is from genome assembly GCA_030015415.1 of Cynopterus sphinx. NCBI lineage: Eukaryota > Metazoa > Chordata > Mammalia > Chiroptera > Pteropodidae > Cynopterus > Cynopterus sphinx. Next base: position 38,439,005 of record CM057382.1, on the reverse strand, counting down.
GCGGTTTCTTTATTTGTCATACACACTCAGAAAGCGTCTTTCTTTTTTACTTACAGTGCTACAGATCAGTTCCCCAGTCTTTACCCCTTATTCCATCAATGGTTTCTATCACTTGGGGGATCAAGGTTGGCTTGTTTAAAAGTTCAATGTCCTGTAAAATATATTTAGAAATGTCTCCTTACTACATACTGTTAACTGTAGGGCAACAAAAAATTGTGATGAATGTTGTAATGTGTAAAATATATTGAAATCTACTTTAATTATCTAAGATCATGAATTTTCATTACAGTAATCCTAACTAAATAGAATGAGTCTACAAGTCCATTTCAAGGTCTAAATGAGAGTAAAAGAATACAGATGATGTAGATATTTCTGGCTCTTTGTTTAGTGCTCTTCAGTTAAAACTGAAAGGAGACACACTCTCTCTGATACTCACGACTCAGATGCTCAGTGATATAGTGCTGTCTGCTGACTTCCTGGGACACCACACAACTACTTGAATGAAAAATGGAGAGGAGAGAACTCTGAGAGTGAAAATGAGATCTGCAGTTAGAAGACTCTTGCTTTGTTCATGTAGAGATGGTCATGACTTAGTTTAGGGTCGTGATGGCAATAAAGGTGGTGGAGATAAAAAAAGAGTAGAAGAACTTGGGATAGATTTTGGAGAATTAATAAACTGTACTGATGAATTAGATTTAACGGTTGAAGAAAAGAAGGAATCAAGAACATTCTTTAAGTCATTTGCCTGAGTTGCAGAGTGGGTGGTGGTGGTGGTGAGTAACATTTATTGAGAGGGAAAGGCTTTGAATATTAGAGGGGTGGAAATTAAGAGTTCTGCTTTAGACATGACATATTGAAGATAACTATTAGCTATCCACCTGGAGATCAGAGTTGGAATTTGATGATGGAGAGTCATATTTTGAGCACGTAGCCCTCGTAGCACCCACTCAAATCCTTTGCCATAAGGTGTACCCATGGTATGACTGCTCTGGCAGAGGTGAGATATCAGGTAGGAAAGAAGAGTTTCTCATACATAAGTGTTTGAAGTATAGACACTTCAGTTGATAGTTCCATTGTTGGCTGTGCCTATTTGCCTTTAAGTCATACAAGTCCTTTAACACTTAGCTTGGAATTCTGATGGTTTCAGAGGGTAAAAGAGGCAGCCAGATGTACCAATAAGCCCTCTCCAATTGAGGTTCTGAGTGTTGTGTAAATTTCTTTGGCGGGTTTGGATTTTCATATTGAATCTCTCTTAGCTATCATGGCATTTCTCTTCCTCTGGAGGAAGGTGAAGAGAACTGTCAGATCTTTCTACTGCACATGTTTGATTCATGATAATTTAAATGACTGAAATTCACACATCATCTGACTACTACTCCCACAAGATGTACCCCAATGATTGTCATCTCTTGTATTTATATGTTTGTATAGTCTCTTTCCACATTGAATTAGGGATGAGGGCTACTTCGAGGTACAAAAAAAAATGAAGATGGATGACTTCTAAGGCTAAGTCATAATGAGATTGCAGCTCCCATCCTATTCTCTTGGATTGCCCACTCTGGGGGAAGTCAGTTGCCATATTCTGAGAACAAACGGTCTTAGAGACTTTCTGTGAAAAAGAACTGAGGTCTCTCAGTGATAGCCAGTACCACCTTTCCAGCTATCCGAGTGTGTACTCCAGCCTCAGTCAAGCCTTCACAAGGCTTCTGCTGACATCTGACTACAACCTTTTGAAAAATCCCAGGCCAGAACCACCTTTCCAAACTGCTCTAGAATTCCTGTAAAAGATAATACATGATTATTATTATTTTAAGTTTTGCAGCAAAAGATAACATCCATGTTGTCCTTTAAAAAAATAGTATCATTCTTGTTATGAACAACCTTATGACTAGAACTTTCCATTTTGTGATGTTAAAAACATGGAAAATAAATTTACCTGTGAGTTTCCCAGAAGAGAAACAGCCAATTAGCTCACAGACTCTCTTAAATTCCAAACTCCATGCTAAGGAGCTCATATAGCAAAAGTTGTGACTATTTGTGGATAAAAAAGCCAAATAACCCGAATTTGTTAAATTGTGGTGTTTTAGGAACTCAGCTTGCATGACAAAAAGAGGACAAAAACATTTTGGATCTTTTGTTTTTGTGTTTTTGTGTCACACATAGTTCAAAGTTCAGAGGAAGAAACTTTGCTGTTTCCTTTATACCAAAGCAGACTGAGGTGTGCTATTTTATTTATCTGAGAATAAGAAGGTATGCGATTTTGAATTCTGAGTATCAGTCACAATTATCCACAGCAAATATATCCTACAAGGTAACTTTTAATCAAAACTGACAGTTTTGATTTTCCATTTTTGTTTTTCTGGAAACTTGTCCACCTTTAACAGGAACTTGAACTAATAGAATTTGTTAAATCATAAATTCATTTTCTGGGCAACCAACCCCCAAACTTAAAATGTTGCACTCTGCTTTATTAGCCTGACCCTGCCTTTAACAGCTGGGCGTCTCTTCTCACCCACTATGTAGTGTCAAAATAGCTAAACACTGACAATCCTGTACCGTTTTTTAATCAGTTTTATGATTATTTTGCATCCATTATCTCATTTGGATCTTAAAACCACCCAGTAGATGGGGAGCTCATCCCATTTAATAGATAGGAAAACTATAATAGGAGAGACCCAGGGAGGTTACTCACCAGCTTCATTTATTTGAGCAATTTACCAAGTTACTTTACCTCTCTGACAAATGAATGTTTTCTTGTCTCTCCCGATCCTAAAATTCCTTTCTGCCAAGAGACTTTGACAAGGTGGAGTCAATGTGTGTCATATGGAAAGCACAGACTTGGAGTTAGAGGATCTGGATCTTTATTCTATAATTTGCTCACCTTGAATACTTGGAGGAATCATTTTAACTTTCCCCGTTCCATGAGCCTTATTCATAAAAGGGGTTCACAACAAATACCTGATAGAATTATTTTGCAAGCCAAATGAAATAAAGGACGTAAGTCACTTATAAATTCTGGGAACTTGATTTATATACTCACCCCTGGTTCCCACACATAAAATATAGATAACAGGCAGAAAGCAAGTTCACTTTTGGTAAAACACAGTGGATGCTGTGATGTGCCCCCAAGTCCTCTCTTCAGAACTGTTGCGCTCATTCCCCAGCTGCCTGGGGTTTGTCTGGTAACAGTTCTCATCTTAGTCCCTCTAGAGAATTGCTTGCAGCTAAAAGCAGCTATCTTATTCAAGGTCATGTCTCCTTCCCAGGAAGCAGCTCATATCCTCTGACTGGGCCATGAAGGATGGGGGCTTCTTGTCTCAGTCTGGGAAAATTATTCAGGGCTATGCCAACTCCAGAGCTCCTTATAAGATTGCCGAGCTGTCTGTTATAACACATCACAGTTCAATCCCTCACTCTGCCCTGTCTTGTTTCCTTCACTCCCTCACAGAAGTCCTTCCTGAGGGCACTGTCCCCCCAAAATTTCTTGAGTGCAAATTTCCATCTCAGAGTCTGTTTTCTGGGAACTCAACCATCGCGTTGTAACATGATAATGACATAACAGATAAGAAAGTTATCAGCAATGTTGGATATCATTTACCATAATGAGGATTATCTAGAAAATACTGAACTGACGTGTTTTTTTATTTCTCTCATAAATTGAGTTCCTCTGCAGCCATTCTACCATTATAGCCCCAAGGAAGCAAAAAGGGTGAATGTTCCCTCACAAGGTATGCTATGAGGTAAGAGCAGTGCCTTCCAGCCAAAAAGAGGAAGTTTAGGGAAAGTTTCAGTGTAGGGAGAAGGAGAGATGAAATGGAGAGATTAGGAAAAGCAGGTTGGATGCTGGTACCCACACTTTACTCATCTTAGGATGGAGTCTATGTGGGGAGGTGATAGAAACATCCAGATAGGTTCAAATGAAACTGAGAACAGTTGGGATAGTGGTTGCCTCCTCTGGAGATAAGCGAAAGGAAGCTATGAGATGTGAAAAACTACATGAGCACCGTGTGGCCTAGAAGCAATGGCTTAGCATTGGCAGAAAGAGGCCAGTTCCTGGAGCCCAGGTCCCCATGCCCTGCATTTAGCTAGTAGAAAACAGACAATCTCAACCATGCCCTCCTCCTGCTCCAACCAGGGAAGGCAGGCTGGCAGAAGCCCCTGGTTGAGAAGAGGAGGAAAGAACTCTGCAAGATCATCAAAGCACGAAAACATACTGAAAATACATACGACAGGCTGACTGCAGGGAGAAACCTTGATGAGATAACGGCAGTCTTGAAGATGGTTTGAAAATTATTAAAAACATAAATTTATAAATAAGTATAAAGAGATACGTTTTGGTTTGTGGTCTGCTTATATTCTACATTTCAAATCCTATTCACTTTCAACAGTGTTAATGCTTTGACCTTTGCTATGTCCTAGTAGACAATATATTCCTTATTTATAACTCTGATAGTTTCAGTTCTCTGGAAATTCTATCAAATTTTGCTATCTTTTGTATCTCATGGGAAGTTTAGTAGAACCCTTCATTAGTGATACAGAAGCTATGACTTGTTGACATTTCCATTGTAAGCTCTAATTTTGAATTGTTTATGTGTAACTATGGTTTTACTTTCCTGAAAGTTGATACAATTCCAGATAGTCTTTGTAAATGCTACTTTAGGTTCAATATGTACATCAGAATCTTGTTTTTATAAGAACATAGGGAAAAAATTATAATCTGCTCTTATAACTAAAAAAACCCACAAAACTTAGTTTCATAAGTATAAATTAAGCCACTGGTTAACGTGAATCAGATAGTTTTGTTTTTAAAAAATAAACTTTTAAAAACTTAGATTTTAAAAATAATTACTTATGTTCAGTTTGAATTATTCAAATAGAATTAGAATATTAGCTGAGAATGTTATACTTTGCTCTCTATGATTTATACCCTTTAATTGAAGGTCTAATAATTAATAAAGTGAAATATGGCCAACATGCAGATTTTCTACTAATTGTATTACGAAAAATAATTTGAGCTCTTATCTAATAAACTATAAATTGTTCTCTAAATTATTAGACACAAGATGACTTTCATTTATAAATGTGTTAATAATTTTTCAAGGAACAAGGACTTCCAGTCATTAAATAAAGATTGAATAGTTTTTCTGCCATTGTTTTCAAAATCTTGACCATGTAATTTTTCTCTTTTCACACACTGCAATTTTATCAACTACTTGATAGAGTACTTGACAGACTGGGAGAAAATAATAATTTGTGATGCCAGTATGTCAATTTACTGAACATAAAAAAAAAAAATTATTTTGGTTTTTATGGAATCATAAAATTTTGGAGGGATATAGAGCAAATTTTGTATCTAGTTTTAGGCCATCATGTGGGAAGTAACTTATTATAATTGCCTTAAATTACCTCTCCCAATATGGTAAAATAAAAATTAATAGTTGCACTTATGATTTTTAGCTTATCTACTAAGATATCTATTATTAAGCTATATTTATTCAAAGCAGAAAATATATTGAGAAGAGGTTATGTTTACAGAGGGCATTTTTAATGTACTATATTTCTAAAATACAAACATACATTTTCAATGCATATTTAAGTAACAGTTAAAGAGATAAAGCGAAGACATGAAAAATTGTAGTAAAGTGCATGTTATTAAATTGAACCATTTGGGAGGTCTTGACATGTACTTTTGATTAAATATAAACTTCAATGCAGTAATTCTTGAAGTATAACTTTTATTTAATATATGCTTCTGATATTTAAAAAATGCACATATATGCATAGAAAAAATATGGCTAGAATGTACTCCAAAATGTTAATAGGAGTTTTCTCCTCAAGGTAAATGATTTTTATTTTTTTTCTATATTTTTGCATTTTTCAAAGTTTTTATAATGAGTGCTTTAAATTTTAAGTCAGAGAAAAAAGACAATAAATGCTAATAAAGAGCTTGAGAGGAATGACCATCTGATTCTTCATATAAAAATTCTCTTTAATGAGAAGACTGAAAAGCAGGCCAGAGGAGACCTTGAAGCCTGATATGTCATGGTATATATAAGGTTGGGATCTTATTACAGCAATTTCAAAGATTTAATTTGGAAAGACCACTTTAGATATAGTTTGAAGAATGAAATAGAAGGGAGTGAGTGGCACAAAGTCTACTAAAGAGGCAGTTAGAAGAATCTGAAGGAAAAATTATGGTCTTTGTTTATTTTGAGACACTAATCTTGTGTATCTCCTCAGATCCCCTGATTGTCTCCTCCTCTTTCTCTCTAGGTCAGAGATTCACCTGTGCAAATTTCCTGCTTTACTTTTGAAGTTGTAGGAAGTACCACACTTTGGGCATGGTATCTACCTTCCTGAAAGCTACCAAGAGGCCACATGATACAACCCAAAAGTTTGGGGACATTTAGCCCTCTGTGAGGTCAACTTTCACCACTAGCAAATGGAGCCAAGAGAGATGCCAGTAGATATACTTCTTCCTTTTGCTGTGGAGTAGTGCAGATATAGTTCCTCCTTGTAACTTCTTCCAGAAAAGTCCCATGCCTGCTGATTTGTTGTATCATTGCACAACAGTACCAGTGTGGTAACACAGTGCATCTCATTGAGTCACATCTTCCCTTGCCTCATTGCTTTTCCTCCCTCATTCCTGGCTGACACCTACTAGAGTGCCTCATGCTCTGCTTTCTACAGAAGCTGGGCTTAGCCTACCTTTACCAGCTGACAGCGCAGTGAGTGGAAAGGAGGACAAAAATTCAAGGATTATTTAGTAGGTAGTATTGGCACCAGTTTGGTGGCTGATCTATCATACAGTGGATGAAGATACAATTTCTCTTTTGCAAAGTTAGGGATACTTTGGTCTACATGGAATGTATGACTAAGCATAAATGCTAGAGTAGAAAAGATTATAAAATAATTATTATGCTTAGAGCTAAAACAAAAATTACTGGTTTAAAACTAATGAGAACTCAAGTGCCAATCACAATGGAACAGTATCTTATGTTATAAGGTCATTGAAAAAGGGGAAAATCAAGTAGACAAACATTTTAAATATGTTTTCTTAAAAAATGCACATAGCTTACTACATTCTAGACACTGGAACTTTATAAATGTTATTTATTTAATTTTTATAACAATCCTATTAAGGAGGCAATATTATTGGGCCGTTCTGCTAAAGAGGAAACTGAGGTACTGAAAGGGTAAGTAACTTTACCCGAGGTCACACATTAGTGTGATATATTCAGGATTCAAATTCATTTCCCAACTGCTTTGCATTGGAGGGTCATGCCATTCAGATAATCAGCATTTTTAAACACCCCGTTGGTGCATTGATCATAACATGAAGAGAATAGAGGAAGTAGCTGCGGAGAGCAAATTCATGCCTCCCATCTCTTTTTTATTTCAGTATAGACATTGCTGAGTAAAATGGTAAACAGAGTTACCTACACTATTTACATTTCTCTCTCTCTTTCTCCCTCCCTTCACTCCGCTCCCCCATTAAGTGAATGTAGTTTGTGTTACATGTTTATATGCATATAGGATTAAACTTCATTCCAATAGTCAGGATCCATTTTGGAGCAGAAGCCAATCAGGAATAACCTCATGAGACTGGAGAAGTATAAAATTGTCTTGAGCTTACACTGAGGGATACTTTGTTTCTCCACTGCTGTTCCAGGTGGAGACTTTTTATTCACCCATTCAGCAATTATTTATTATGTGCCTTTTATAAGACAAGACATATTTTATAGACTACAGATATTTTGTTAAACAAGATTGGCCAAGTCCCTACTCTCACAGAGCATAAAGACTAAGTAAAAACCAAGTAAATAGGTAAAATTTTATGAGATTTGGTAAGAGATATTATAATAAACCAGAGTGATTGGTTAAAGAATAACTATGGCTATGTTACATCTATATTAGATGGGGTCCTTTCTTAGTTGACATTTGGGCAGAGACCTGAATGAGGGCTGAAGGCAGCGCAAACAGCAAAAACAAAGACCCTGTATGAGGAGTCTGCTTCACATCTTTTGAGGAACAGCGAGAAGGCTGGAGAGGAATGAGGAGGGAAGAAAGTGGAAACATGACAGAGGATGAGGTGAGAGAATTAGACAAGAGTCAAATCATGTGGACCATGGCTATGAGTGCGAATTTTATTCCAAGTGTTGATGGGAGACTATGAGAGCACATTTCATTCATACTTTAAAAAGACTGATTTGGTTACTGTGTAGAGAAAAAAATGTAGGGTGAAGGAATAAAAGAAGGAAGAATAATTAGGAGGCTATTGCAGTAGGTTTGCCAGGAAATGATGATGCTTAGACTACTTGCTAGTGTGGATGGTAGTAAGAGGGGCTGAGTTTGTGACATATCTATATCTATATTCATATCTACATCTCTAAATTAGAGCTGACAGATTGGATATAGAGTGTGAGAGAGAGGAATCTCGGGTGATGGGAAGGGGGTTGGAGCTGCATTATTACTTGGAAAATATTCTTCAGGGCAGAAGATGAGGGGAAGTTGCATGGGAGACATTCTGAGGTAAAATGGGATTAGGGCCCTGACCACAACACCACCATCCTTCCTCCTCTCTTGGGGGACTTTCTTGTTAACAGAAAAGGCGGCCCACAAGAGGGCACACTTCTCTCATCCCGTCAGAATCATGGGTGCTTTCTGTTCCAGTTCCTTCTGCTGAAAAGTCAGACCAGTCATGCCCAGAGGAAGAAAATTCTACCTTTTTTTGCAGGTAGTAGAAAAACTAACTAAAGAAGGGATCTGTGTGTATATAGAGTCTATGCCATGGAAATACTATATATAATTACAAATATGCTTCATATATTTAAAGTACATGTACCAATGTATATGATAGGAATATATTTGCTGTATGCATAGAAATATGTTAGCATTTACCTAATTGTAAGTATTTTGTCTTGCTTTATATAGCTGACCCTTGAACAACGTGGGTTTGAATAGTGTGGGTCCACTTATACCAGGATTTAAAAAATAAATAAAAAAGGGGTCAAATATGTGGTGACAAAGAGAAATCTAACTAACAGAGGTGAACACACAATATAAATATATACATATGTCTTATTGTTAAAATGTACAGCTGAGACATCAGATTTTGTTAACCAATGTCACCACAAAAAATAATTTGTTTTAAAAAATTAAAAAATAAATAAATACAGTGGGCTCTTCCTCTCAGTCAGTTTCCTATTTGCAGATTCAACCAACCATTGATGGAAACAGCATTTTCACATTCCCATCCAGCAGATTCCCAACTGGGGGTGGAAAATACTGTTTTCCATCCGTGTGCTTGACTCTGCATATGTGAAGGGCCAACTTCAGAGCCAATTATATGCAGATTATCTACCTGGGGGAAGGGTCCATGCTGCTAATCCCACCACTGCCTTGTTCAGGGGTCATCTGTAGTTCAGTACTGGTCTGAACTGAGTTTCTGTGTCAGCCTCATCACGTGGTGATGATCTTTCTGAAGCCCAAAGCCTTTCAAAGTCCCTTGCTTACCCTTGCAGGCTCTGGTATGCACAGGACACCGACAGCATTTACAAAACAATGAACGTCGTCAGTACAGGAAAGAAAAGCCAGGCTAAGCCCTTCACTTTAAAGTGGAGAAAATAAGCTGGAGAACTTAAGACTCATAATAAAGTTCTAGCAGCTGCCCCACGTACACAATAGTTTGACTTTTTCAGAATTATGTTTATGTGCATCTGAACTATTTCTAAGTTCCCACATTTTCATTTGATACAGAAACTGTCCTAATCAGATTCTTCTATAAGTAGCAAAGGGAGAAGATGTGCAGAAAAGGGAAGAAGAGATAAAGAAAGATGTTATTTTGTACACATCCGTTGATATGTTATCATCACCCTAGTGAAATTTTCTCATAGAAGAGCTACCGTCTCTGAGAAGTGGTTATAATGAGAAACCCAGAAGTCAAATTCATCTTACATTAAAAAAAAAAAAATCACATTATGAGGAAAGTTTATGCATCATCTTTCCATCCAATTTCCTCTAATTAGACTGAAAACTCTACCAGGGGATCTATTGGGATATATGACTAGAGGATTGCAGGTTTTGTTCAACAGAACTAAAAAATATTCTTAAAGGAGTGAACTCTGGAGGCTGCCTTTTCCAACTGTCCATGCTCACAACTTTTAGTGACAGACAGAGCCTATTCCCATTAATATTAATTATAACAATCATCCAGTTTTTGCTCTGCACCCAGGTTTGTGTTAAGCACTTTATTTGCACGATCTTTATCCTTATATCCTTATATCGCCCCATGCTATAGGTACCGTTAAATTTTAAAGTGGTGAAATGGAGGCACCAGGCACCAAGAGTTAGAGAGTAACCTGTCGCAGGTCACAGAGGTAATAGAACAGCTATTATTTGAACACTACCCAGAGCACTTCGTACCCTGTATTCTTTTGATTGTTCTCAATGAAACCCGGTAGTCTTTGGGAGAGGAAACACTAGATTGTTCATTTTCAGCTGGTGACTAAGCTGGGACCAGAGCCCATTCATGCACTTTGCCCCTAAGGGGGGGAGATTTTCATTAAATTGAAAAAAGCTGTAAAGAGTTGTTTATTTAGGTGGAGAATATGTGATGACTAGGCTGTCAGATGAAAAAGGGCCAAAATTTTTAAATTTATTCCTATCGGGTGTGATTTTTTTTTTCTTTTAAGATATTCCTACCCCCCATCCCCACCCCATCCCTGCCTCCGGTTCTCTAGGTTGTCACAGAACATTGGTGCAGTGACCTTCGGTGTTGACACCCTTATATGAAAATCGAAGGACAACTTGGATCAACCCCTTTTAAGTAAGAACACCATTTGCCTTCGTCTTGGTTAAAAAAAATTGAATGTAAACGATTTGTTCTGAGTGGAAGATCCGACACACGCAGGCTCTTGGAAACAGTCCTGACTCCTTGGCAAACGTCGTTGCTTAGCCGAGACGTCAAACGCCTGCGTGCAAACGCCCTGCCGCCTTCTCCACGGGCTTGGGTTTGGGAGAAAATCGAGAGAGCATTTGTCTCTCCTCCTTCTCCCAGTTAAGGCTAGGGTTGAGAGAGAGAGGAAGAGGAGCAAGACTGGCCGGCGTGCCTCGTCGGGGATGACGCCCCTCGCCGCCCCGGAAAGTGCAGGCAGGGGAGGCGAGGACGACCTGCTCCTCAGCGCAGGAGCAGCGGGCGAGGCGTGGGGCGTGTTGTCGCCCCAAACCCCAGCACGATCCGTGTGCCTCTCCGTTAAACGTGCCCGCCTGTCCCCACTCCCTTCTCCACCTCCTGGGGACACGGGTCGTAAAACAGCACGCCGCGGGGGTGACTCAGTGATGGGGCGGGCGAGAAGCTGACGAGGTCCCACCGCCCCGTCCCCGGCGCAGCTCGGGCCGTCTTCTACGAGCCCAAGCCCTCCCCCCACTCCCTAACCGCACCCCTGCCTGGTCCGTGTCGCGCTCCGGGGCGTCTCCCCTGTCCGGACCCCGGCTGCCTGGCTGCAGGGAGGAGCCGCAGCCGCAGGAGCCCCGTCCTTAGGGTTTTTGGACTCCTCCAGCCCCTTGAACATCTGGTGGCGGGGGCTGGTGTTCCAGATGTGCCTCCTGGGCGGCCAGATGTGCGCCCCCTCCCCCCGCCCATAGCCTGGCGGCCAGGCCAGGGAGTCTGGGCGGTCGCGTGGGAGGGCCTGGGAGTTTTCTTAAAAGTCGGAGGAGCCTCAGCCCCCAGGCATCCGGCCTTGGCCTTCCGGCGCTCCCAGACTCACGACCAAACGAAGTTTCCAACCCAGACCCTACTACCCCGCTGCTGAACAGCCTTCAAAGGTTCTCAAACCAGCAGAGAAACTCAGCGCTACAGGACTCGGCACAGAAGAACCTTGTTCTGAGCATGCAACCCTCGTCCTGGCCGTGACACCCCAGGTGCACAGCCAGAAAATCCCAGGTGTGTGGGGGGAAGTGACAGAAGGGTAGCTGTTGGTGCTCGCCCTACGCGCTCTTTGACCGGTTTTGGATTCCTTTTTTTGACGGTGGAGGTCATATTCCACCCGGTGCAGGCAGTTCAGGACGGGAGAAAAGCCAGCTGAACCCAGTGACTCAACCCCCTTGGAATGTGCCTGGAATAATAATGGGGACTTGAAAGGTTTTTATGGCCGAGTAGCTAGCTGGGGAGGGAGACAAGGCTCCCGCGCCTGCAGTTGGCGGACGGCCGAGGGGGGCAGTATTGCCTTTTGCAGTGCTGCTGTGCCTGCAAACAAGACAAAAATAGTCGGAGCATCTGGTTTAAATCAACCAAAAAGCATTTCTGTCACGTTAACCCACCACCCTACAAGGCTGACAGAACAGGACAAGCCAAGTATATTCCCATTACTCTTTTGACACTCCCATACTAGCTAAACCCAATCATATTTTACCTTTGAGATTTCTGTGTCCTAATGGACAACTGTTATTAAAGATGTTGCAAATTAAACTTCCTTTTTTAAGGTTGTGGGTGGGCATGTGTTCAAGCCCTTACATTTGCGAGCAATACTCTGAACATGTTGCCTATTTAAAAAATAGATGTTGAACCGTGAGGCCCTAGAATAGTAAAAAAAAAAAAAATAAAAAAAGTGAAGCCAACATATGGGTTGCTTACACTACTAAATATATAGCTGCATTTCCCTCCCTTAACGCCCTACTCAGAATTCCAAAAGCAAGTTGGAACAAAAGGAAAACGTGTCTGAGTGTAGAGAGAGAACTGGTGCCAAGAATTACAGTCACAGGGTAAATAACCTTGTTTTCTCCTTCATCAGTGGCCGCTACCAAACCCTGTCTTGGAAAGTGGCCAACAGTCTGTCTGGTGGAGGGTGCTGCTAATTAGAGAGAGCCCATAAACCTCGCTGTCAAAGAGGGCATATGACCTTCCCTTCAAGTCTAAACAATAAAGCTGGCGAAGTGCAGACAGCACTCAATGCTGGCTGCCCTGCGGATTCCCTAAATAGGAACAGGATGAGGCCAGGCTTAAGAGGTTACCATAGTTCTGCTCTCACACTTTGAGGAATCGGTCACTCCACTTCCCAGTATAACTTGTTTCAATTACTCTGTACAATCTATTTAGAGGAGAGCAGCTTGCAGAGAGAACTCATTGTCTAATCTAAATGAGGAAGCAATTACTTGCTGTAGTCTAATGTACTTTGAGACTCTCAGGTCAAATATCAACCAGATCTCATGTAACTTTACTTTGCACTTTGGAAGACATATCCTTTTAATAATAATAATTTTCCCCTGCTTTTTTGAAACCTTTTTCCATTAAGGTTACAAAATTAAGTTTTTTTCCCCTTCTGAGATTTCAATATTAATTTTAGAATTCGTTGTTGCAAGGTAAAGACCACAACCTCTTCTGTACATCGCTTGTTTAATATTGAAAAAAATTATTTTTTAAATATATTAATGGGCATCTTCTCAGAATAGCAAATAGAGTTCCCAAGTCTTCCCTTCTTTGTCTAATTTACCTCCCCAGGAGCCCCCTGCAAGCTTTAATTTTATACATGTTGTAAACTATAAATAATGCAGTTCTACTTTCCTATACCATATGGAAACTGTCACCTGCTATATATCCTAACTGTACTTGCTTTCAACTTAAAGACTGAATACAATTCATCTCCTGTGTAAAAAGGCATTTGGCCCTTTCTGTGTGTTTTATTACTTAAAACCCAGTATGGAACATCGCATGAAAATTCTTCTCGTTGTCAACAGAGCACATAAAAGGGTTTACAAGACGTGGTTTGAAAGGAAGAAGCCATGGAGCAAATGCTGGTGGGAAGGCAAGGAAGGAAAGCACTTCCTGAGAGGATACTCCCCCAGTTTAAGCTTTATCCTCTCTTCAAATCTCTTCCTGTTTGTCTTAACCAATAATTGATAATAAATTTTGTCTTTATTTTTCCCTGATTTCCAGTAAGCTGTCCTGCCCTGCAAATTTGGGACTTGCCAGCTTTCACAATTGCATGAGCCAATCCCTTAAAATCAAATTTTCTTTCTCTATATATGCATGTATAGTCATGTATTGCATAAAGACATTTGGTCAACAATAAACCACATATACCAAGGTGGTCCTAGAATATGATAACAGAGCTGAAAAATTCCTATCACCTAGTAGCCCAGGTGTGTAGTAGGCTACACCACTGAAGATTGTTAAGGGTGCTTTATGATGTTCAGACAATGACAAAATCACATAAGGAGGCATTTCTCAGATTGTGTCCATGTCGTTATGCAGTGTAAGACTGTATATAGGTTCTTGAATCATATTTTGTTCAATGTTGTTTTGTTGTAATATTGATGAAGAAAAAAAAAAAATAGTTCCTTGGCAAGGCCACTGTCTGCATGGGTTTTCTCTGGGAATCTGGTTTCCTCCTACTTCCCAAAGCTGTGCATGTGAGGTGAACTGGCGTGTCCAAGTTGTCCCAGTCTGAGCAGGTGTGGGTGTGGGTGTGAGCACACCATAATGGAAGGGCATCTTGTCCAGAGCTGGTTCCCACCTGTGCTGAGCTGCCAGGAGAGGCTCTAGCAACCAGTGACTGTGAATTGAAATCAGTGGGTTGGAAAAGAAATATCTTGTTTTTATTAATCTTTTGTAAATGTGTGTATGTTCACATTTATTTCAGTGTTTAATATTACAAGTGTTTGGGGTCTTTATTTAGAAGTCTGTTGATGATTTTGTGACCAGAAATATGCCACAGGAACTTTTGTTTCTACCAATTAGGCTATGGTAAATTGGTGGTGTTATGTATCGTTTTGCTTAAAGTCGTAGCTTCCAGGAACCTACTGACGGTGTTAAGTGAGGACTGACTATATAGACACACACACACCCTATTAATTCCATTTCTCTGGAGAATTCTAATACAGATACCTACTGTTGACTCCTCACACTACCATGATCTATTGTAGCACTCAAGTTTAGAGTAACTTAAATTAGGCTTAACATTCCAAAAGGAGAAAAATCTCCACATATATCCCAAGCTAACTTTCCTAGTACTTTGAGATAGCATCACATCAGAATACATAATTCAGCTACATACTCTAACCTGACTTCATCAACTCTTCTCACCTTTTCCAAATTTCAGCATTAATAATGCTTAGAAGAGAAACCATCTTCTCCTGGTTTTCACCTCCCCTCTCTCTTCACAACTTTCTCTCTTTTGGTATTTCCCACAGATACCAGATGAAAAGACTGACAGTTCTATGGGATTCAAGGTTAAAATTCACCTTAAAAAATTTGCAAGACTACAAAAAATGTAGTAGGGTTTCAAGAAATTCTGATTTAAAAGTTATGCTCTGAATACTCTCAGTGACAGGTGATGATGGCTTAAACACTAGGGAAACTGGAGGAGAGGTGAATTTAATGGTCAAATTCAGGATATATTTTGGAGAGAGCCAAAAGGATTTACTAATGTATTAGATATAAGAGGTAAGGGAAAGAAGGAATCCAAAAATTAGAAGAAAAAAAAACTGCTCTGAGAAACCAAATCAATTGTTCAATAACCAAGAAGAAATCCCAGCATTAATAATACTAATTAAAGCAAGAATTATTTTCCTTATGTTAAATGTTATGCTATCTTGGATACAGGCACTGCACAGAAATTAACAGTGCTACTGTATATAGTTAGGCACTCAAGGAATATTTTTGGATTAAAAAAATCAGTATTAATTTGATTTGCACATAATGCCAAAATATAATTCTATTTTCTTTCTCCTTCCTCTTGCCCTTAACCTAACAGTGCCAGTAAGTGAATGGTAAACATAGTGATTTCCCCACTTTTGTTAAAGTCTTTTGATACCCTAAACTTAACAATTTTGATCTTGTGCTTTAAAATTTCAATTCAAAACATAATCTTATAAAAAGCAATTTGAAAAACATTACCAAAACCAGACCATAAGGAGAGTGTTTCAAGGCTAGAATACTGATAGGTAGGTAAAAGGACAAAATATTTTCCAGGGAACAATGAATCAGTCTCTGACATGATTTTTGTTCCATGAATCTCTCTGTTAAGAACAGTGAACCACTTAGAGGGAAAATAAAACACCTAAAAAATGTGTTCTTTAGAATTTTTATTTAAATTTCTAACATCTTTAGATTATCACAATGATATACCTCCTAATAAAAATGAAAACAGAACTCCATTTAGAAATACTTTATCCCACATTATATACCATAATGAAGTAACACACAAAGAAACTTTTTTTAAATACAGAATTTCTCTCTAAAGCTTAAATGTGAGGCAGACAGACGTCTGACTTTAAAACAGATGGAACCCCAGAACACTCCCAGGATACATAAAATTGCATTTTGTGTTATATTTTATGTCTGAGACAGCTAACCAATACAAATTGATGGCCAGGGTTTCTCTACTAATTGTTTTTTTCCTATCTTCTCCTTTTAACATATAAATTTAAAAATTCGGTGTTTCTTTTAATCCTATGGAATGAGCATTCAAGAATGTGTATGATTTATATAACTTGCTCTGATTTATAATCTTAATTGTGTGCATGTTATCTATTATTTTATCAAAACATATTAATAATAAATAATTATCAATTCATGGGGTTTAACACATGTACTCTGACACACACACAAAAATAAAGTTGTCACTAATAAAACAAGTTTATTTTATATTAAAGTTTTCAAAAAACTCATTTGTAAAATTACCTCCATACTAGGCCTAAAGATAGCTTTTACAAAGAGCTTATAAAATTACAAAACTGCTTTCTCTTAACTACTAAAGTGTTAAAAGGTGTTAAAAGAAAAGGTATTAAAAGAAAAAATATTAATTTGTGGTCAATGTTTAAATAATACACATTAAATCTGTAAAATATTATAGAAGATTAAATCTTAAAAACATTTCTTTTCAGAAAGTCTGACTTGTAAATGATGTTGACTAAGAAATATACACTGCATACTGCACTAATAATGATCTCTCAAAATTTCCCTATTAGCTTTTCAAATCAATTAGCCTACACAGGAGAAAACAGAAAGTTGCTTTTCAATACATATTAACTCCTTAATTTTCCTGATTAAAAAAATCAGAATAAAAATTTAGTCTATTTCAATTAAAAATACAAATTACTAACATTTAAGATTGCATTGTATTATTTTTAACAAAAGTTCAAGCATTCCAGAAGCATAAACTGTTATTCCAAAAACAAAACAAAACAAAAACAAAATACTCATTTGTCTAACCAATGTCTTAATAGAAATTTGGAATATTTACATACTTTATAACACTGTAGAAATCTTTGGTGGTAACATATGGATTAAGTTCCCTGAAAACACTAATCATTTTGTTCCATCAGTCTGTGTAGTCAAGTATTAATAATTAGTACTGCTGGCAGTATCATTTTCTACCAAATGCACATAGATGTAGTAGTAAAGTGTGTGGAGAATATCTTAGGTAGGACCTAAGTGGGTTTACATAATTAATCACTTAGCAATCAAGCTTACTTCTGGCTCATTTTTATACCAGATAAAATATGGTAAAGAACAGATTAATTCTTACTTCCAAACAAATTCTGAAAATAGTTAATAATGACAAGCAAGTTGAATGCATATATAATAAAACAACGAATACAATTTCTGGATAAACTTTAACAGCTACCAAAATAGTATCTTAGATAGGCTTGTGCAGCATCTGACGCCCATTCACCAAGTGATGGTGGCAGGAAAGCAAGGCACTGAGGTCTAAGGATATATTTATCTCTTTCAAAAACAGTGGACTTAAAAACAGAAACAAAAAATAACATGTTCCACCTTATAAGAAACAAAAATGTATAAACTTACACAAAATTCAAAGGAAAGGGCATGCTAAAACACACATTAGAGAAAAGAAGCAAAATTTAAGAAATATAAGAAAATGGGAGAAAGGAAATGATAAACAAAATGACATCACTGTATAAAGGATGTAATAGTAGAAATATATCAGAGGATGCATAGTAAGTGTGAAGAGATACAATTAAACAGAACTTGTATTACCTCTTTGAAACTGGTGTTGTCTTTGATTAAATGTTTTGATTCCAAAAATGTAGAGGGATACATAATTCCTCTAATTTAGAAAAGTATTTATGAGTTTACTATAATTAAAGAATAGATATAATATTGAGATAAGACTCTGAAAAGATAAAATGGTGAAAATCAGCCTCCATAGGTAATGTTTTTTGATACAAAGTCATGCACATGACATCATCAGGCAACCTGAGATGACACTGCCTTTGTGCAGGAAAGACAAGCATGACAAGCATGGCGTGACATTTATATTTATAAGTCTAAAACTATACAATATAAATAAAACTCTCTTCTAAGAGTTTATAATCAGCCCTCATAGGATTCTGAACACAAATTAAAGGGCTTTCCAGAAACTAAGAGGCTAAAAATTAGTCAAGGTAAAGTAGGTGGAGATACTCGTAGAAAAAAACTTTGATAGCAAAGAAGTTGAATGAATTTTTACTTGGTGTTACATATCAAGAATGCGAGATAATCTAGAAAATATTTTAAGACTTGTATCAGAGAAATGTCTGAATTATATTAAGGTATTTTGGAGTAAACAGTCTGTTCTCTGCTAATATTTTCAGGAGGTCCTAAAGATACATTGCCAGCTGGCTTTATTTCTTTAAAGGTAGAAAAGTCAAAGATCTCATAAATTTCTCATTGTTTTTTCTTTTGGACAAACTAGTAGTATCATCAAGTAAATTATCTGAACAAGTATAATTTTACGAATTTCATTACCGATCACTAAAACCATCATCAAAAACATAGTGACTTAACTTGCACAGCTATCAATGCAACCTAAAAATGCCTCTAAGTCCAGTAACTCAAAGTATCTTGGGTTAGAAAAGGATATTTTTCTAATATCCATTCTAATAGCTTCTAAAATCTAAGATTAACAACATCTGTATTTTGCATTGGCAACTATCTTCAGGATATAATTTCACCCAGATTTATAAATCAGCAGCACATGTAAGTGCCAGGCTTCTGAATGAACTAGCTGTTGGATATTTTCATAAATTAGAAGAGACCTATGTGCTATACTGGTCTCTGACTTTATTTCACAAAAGCTACCACTTTTAAAAGCCGAAAATGTAATTAGTGTTATAAACGTGCTAAGTTCAACTACAATGTATGGCTAAATATTGAAAACTGGTTAATGTTTAAGATACTTTCTTATCTGTAAAGAAGATAATTAAAAATAGCTAGACTTGAATAATTAGCTCTATTTTTATATTGTTAAAATCAAACAAATTTAACAAATAAAACCCACAGGAAAAGAGATGATGTAATTCAAGGCATAAATTTAACATGTCAGAATATGACAAATAATAAAGATAGTGCTAAAAAAACTTAAAATGTACAGCTGTAAAAGAAGTAAACCATTATCAAGTGTGCAAAACTAGTCAGGAGTGAAAGTGCTTTGTGATACCTGGTTTTCAAATATTTGTTTTGAAAACTTTCCATTGATGGTGGAAACACTATAAAATATTAAAAAAAAAATTTAAAGACTATGTAAAACATACTTTATCTCATTATGCCCTTGTCCTATCACTGTTAGATCAGAGGCCTATTTAATTACTACCCTCATGTGATAGTTATAACATAAATGGAGGTAAATAATACAATATCACAAAAGCTGATGTATCCTGAACCACAAAAACACTTTTCTCAAGTATATTGTGGGTTTGTGTTTCATCCTGTATCCCAGGCCCTTGATATTGCTAATGAATTTGAAGGCATGTAACACAATTTTCTATCATTTCTGATTTATATATACACATACATACTTTGCATAACTACCTTTAATAATCAAGAATTGAAAGTAATTGTTAAAGAAATAAAAAGTATTTAAGTTGATGAAAGTAAACCCTATCACTGCCACAGTTTACAGAATTATTTTAATGTGTAAATCCTGACATTAGAAAAAAAAGTTGGTGTATTAGCATAATTTGTCTTGGGATACTTGAAGTGTACATGACTAAAAATACACCTGTGGTCTCTTCTTCACTTTATATTTTAGGGACCCATACCGCACCTAAAGAGAGAAATGTGTTATTATTACAAATTAGATGATTAAGTTTTGAAATCATATAGCATTTAATAGTTCATAAACACAGAATAACTTTTTTAACTTTTCTGATATAAAGAACCAATTATCCAACAAGTATGTACTCAAAAGACAATACTGCTTATACACTAAAAATTGTAGTTGGTTCTATATTGTTTATATGCTGCAGATTATCTCTAACACAAACGTTATTATTTATGTTTTGCTTCGTACATGTCAATGAACATTGCTTACAATAACCTGAAGCTATTCCCTGAAATCCTCCACTGCTTTCTGGGCACAAAGACAATATATAATTTCAGATTTTAGTTGCTTTATTTGCTTATCTATAGGGCTGGCACTGAGTGAGTATTCAGGACAGCCATATGATTTGCTATGTGAAAATATTATTATTGTGGAATTTACCATTTTCTAATACATCTTAATAGATCCTAATACATCTAATCTGAATGAAGAATTTTAAATATAACTGCAATTCTACCATTCCAATACTTCATTTATGGATCATTAATATCCTGAATGATAATGTAGCAGGAAATCCCTTAACACTAATCATTAGGAAAACAACTCCATAATTGACTAACCTCTTTTCGGCCTTTCACGGTTTTCACAGATTTCATGCTTTGCGATCTTCGAAGCCCTTTGTGTGTTAACATCTCATCATCTGAATATGGTCCTTCTGCTTCCTCATCTGTTTTCTCATCTCTGTCTTTCAGTGGAATTCCATAACCTAAGTGAGTTGTTAAAAACCAGCATGTTTTGGTAAAAAGATACCAGTCAGTACTGCCTCTTAACTGTTTGCAGTTCTCTGCATGATCTGCATTTGCCTGGTTACTTCTTTTCCTTTCTCAACTGCAATATGTTCCCTTAATCTTTGCCCTTAGAACCATTCTAGATGAAGCTCATAACTGATTTCTTCCAGGAAGATTTCCCTGACCATTCCTACTTTTACTATGCATTTTTCAAAATAATTCATTTTTGAGTAGGTAACACATTTATCTTTTTCAAAAATCAGAGAATATAAATAATTATATATTTATATATGTAAATATATATATTTTTATTTACATTGAAAAGTGTCTTTCCACCCTTTCTTCTTTTCATGAGTTCTAAATAACCTAAGCAATTGTGTGGTTTAGTCATTTATATCTTTGACTTTAATTAGGAATTAAGGGTTCCCCCATAACATGTGTCAAACCTATTGTCAAGATTGGGAATGGTAGGGTGAATTTAAGGAGTTATATAAGACACAAAGAGGCTACAATTTTGGACAAGTTCACTGGGGGCAGGTGATGGAGATGTTAAACAAACGCTGTTGCAGCTGCTGAGATAAAACCCACCCAGATAGGCTACAGTAATTAGAAACATCACAGGCTTGATGACAGATGTTAGTCAAAGTAAACAGCCAGTGTCAGAAAAGGCAGTAAGAGATGGTGCGGGTGTGTTAATAGGCTGCTATGTGTAGCTAGCTACAAAGGCTTAACATTGATCAACATGTAAACATCTAAGCATGGTCACCCTGGTTATTGTCGGGAAGTCTGAGAGCATCCTGACACTGGCATTTAGGGACAAGAACGCTCTTATTCCTGAAGCAGAGGTTCTTAAACTTTAGCACATATTAGAGTCACCTGGAGAACTTGTTAGTTAATACACAGATTGCTGGGCCTGGGGTGAACTGAGAACCTACATTTCTACCAAGTTCCTAGGTGATGCTTATGCTACTGGTCCAGGGTCCACACTTTGAGAACTACTGCCTGGATGGAGCAAAAGAGGGGCCCAAGTCTAAGGCAACCTGAACACTAGGTAAGTTATAAAGATAGGGATGAGGTTACAAGCCCTCATTAAGTTTCAAATTCTCCTTTAATAAAGATAAAGAACATAAATACCTAAATGTTTAAACGAGAAAAAAAATAGCAGGTTTTCCAGAATTAGAAGGGGGGCAAGAGACAGACTTCCTGCATGTGAAGAAAAATATACTCAATAAACATTTATTAATCTGCTCTCCCAGGACATGATTACTTGAGACTCACTAATCAAACCATGAAGAGTTGTTAATAAGCTTCTTGGTCTAAAATAAGATAAATATCTTTGTGTGTTAAGCTACAACAATTTTATGCTGCCATCCCGCTAGGTTAGAAATTAGGGAGGATTTGGGTATAGAATCAGTCATTATTTAGGCCAAGATGCTTTGTTTTCCTGCAGCAATTCAAGGAAATGTTTTCTAGGTAGAAGAGACAGCATGTGCAAAGGTGCTAGGGCAGGGGAAGCATGACTGCTTAGAAGAACTTATAGGAGGCCAGTGTGGCCAGGAAAGGGGATAGAATTAGAAATCCCTGGAAAATGCTCCTGATGCAATATGAAGTGGGAAAAAGATGTGTGCATAAAAACAAATAAAGGAAAAACATGAAAAACGAAACCATTGCATGTCTTAGAAGTGGGCTTTTAAGTGATTTTTAATTTATTTTTCCTTTTTTTTAATTGCCAAATTTTTATTTTAAAATTGTCTTACTCTTATAATTGGAGAAAACAAAACAGAAAAAAGTTTTTAGGTTGTGATTTCTAGATTTTTCCCTATTGTTGTTGTGTACACAATATTTCCTGATCCCAATATAATAAAACTAAGGTAAAACAGGAATGAGGAATCAAGGAGAGAGTCAGAAAGGCAGCAAATGTGACCAGAAAGTTCTCTAAGGCCACAGATAAAGCTTAAGACTACATATAGTTCAACAAACATGGCTCTTGCTATTTTAATTGACCTTCATTTTATCTGATTATTGAAATTTCATTCAAAAAATTATAGTATATAAATCTTATTATTTCTGTTTCCTAATTTGGGTTAAAAAAAATCTTATTAGTTTTCTAATTATGGTTTCAGGAAAAGTGATGGCTTGATTCATTATTCTACAACTATTTTTAAAATTCTACTATGTGAGGCAGTGTACTATAAATTATGAGGATAAAATGATGAAAAAGACAGAACTATCATTTTCTACCCTAAGAAACTTAACAGTCCAGTAGGAGAAATAGACTCTACTGGGCATTACTAACCTGTAAAAGAGGCAATAAACAGAAGATAATGTTAAGGTGCTATGGGAGTATACAGTAAGAGAATTAACTCAGCCTGGAGGTGGGGGGCAGCGGGTTGTGAGAAAAGAGTTCTTGTAAGGTGTTGTGACTAAGCAAAATCCTGAAAGGCTCATGATTCTATACAGGTTGCATATAGCACATGATGAAGTGGGAGAACAAGGACAGGGAGCTAATATACCACATGTCATTGAGTTTAGATTTCAACAGAGAGCAATGGTGGGTAGGGAGGAGCACTGAGGCAAATATATTAAGCAGAGGGTGATGTGATTAGAGGGTGGGTTCTAAAAGAGTCTTCTTGCACTTTGGAGAATGATCAGAAGTGAATGAGACTGGAAGCATGGGGATTATTGCTGTATGGCAAGACAGAAATGAAGTCCAAGAAATGAGGACAGAGCAAGCAGCCACATTTGGGATCTATTAGGAGGTTAAAACGATAAACTTAATATAGCAACTGAGTAAATCAATCCCTCATCCAAAAGAGAGGAGTCAAGTCAAATATTCTCACTAAAATATGCACTATCTATTCCACTTACTACCTTGAAAAGAGTATGTAAATTCTGCTGTGAGTGGTGGAAATAATGTTAGTCAAAGTTATCCAAGTATGTTTTCTTATCTGGTAAGGTGGTGAGATAGATGAGAGATGATGGCCAGGTTTCTCTGTCAATGCCAACTTGAAGCCAGGTGAGCTATCTGGGGCACTATGTAGAGAGGGGTTCTGAGCCAGCATGGGAAAGTGCCACAATCCATTAGCAATGTCTGCCATCATGGGCACAGGAGCAGGGAGTAGGCCCGACGTTACCTATTTGACATTTTTGGACTAAAGCATCTCTAAGGTCTCTTCCTGCTCAAATTATTTTAATACATGGTTCCAGCCCAACTAAGTTTAGCCTCTATAAATTAAAAATAGAAAGAGGAAGAATTAGCTTAGGAACCCTGGGTATCTCACTTCTGTCATTGAGTATGTAGTTTTAACAAGTAATTTAAGCTCCTTAAGTCTCCATTTATTCATCTACAAAATAAGGATAAAATACTTAACCTGCATAGTTATCTTAAGAATTAAATAAATATGTAAAGCAACTAAAACAAAAAAATTTCTTTATGTACTTTTATTAAAACTGAATGTTGAACCACTTTTAAGTAATATGGGAGCAGCAGGTTCTTTGCAGAAAAAATATTTCCACTTATCAAAAAGTGTTGTTCTTTCAAGGGCTGTGAACATCATGTTCAAGGAATCCATTTTCTTACAAAACAGCATTTGGAGGGGGCTCTTTTTTTCCCATTGTGACAACATGCAGATTTGAATAATTTCATCAAATTAGGAGGTCTCTTAATGTGTTAACCTCAAACTGCTCAGAGCAGATCGTGGTGAGTTTTCACAAGGGACCTGCTTTCCACATATTTTAGTTTGCTTGTGTGGGCAATCAGAACTTCTGAGGTAAATAAATGTATTGATCACATGAACCAGTAAACAGACTTAGCAATGTGAAGTAATTCCCACACTTACAAATTTATCCTTTTTTCTTTTCTTGAGGAATCTTGGAAGTAAATGAAATGAAGTAAATGAAATACAGAAGAATTTATAATAAAAAAAAGAGTACCTTAATTCTTTTTCCAAAGGAAGAGTTCTGCTGTTTTATTTCTGATTCTGAGTAATAGGTTGGTTTAAAAAGAAAAATCGCTAAAATCCTATTACTCAGAGCTAAATAGTTAACATTTCAGTAATGTCCTTCCAGACTCTCCATTATAAATACACATTTGAAAAATAACTTTATACATATTAATTATTTCATCTATCTATTGTGCCTCCATGGTATAAGATTATAACATGCATACTATTTCATTGTTATTGTTCATTTCCACACTATCTGGTTATGTTTTTATGTAAGTATAGAATGACATTATTATTTTTCATGGCTAATAAACCACCCAGCTCAGACACCAGACATGTGAGTGAAGAATGACTCCAGCTCCAGTTGCTGTCTGACTATAGCTACATAAGACCCTAAGAACTGTCTCACTGAGCCTAGTCACCTCCAGATACACAAGTAAAATAAATGACAGGGATATTTTTAAACTACTTTTGGGAGGTGGTTTATTATGCAGCAACAGACAACTAGAATAGTCACCAACATATAGCATTATTAATTAAAATTTTTATTTGCCAATCTGGTGAGCAAAAATTACTATTATTTCTATTCCTTTGACTATCTCTGAGGCTATTTTTTCATATACTAATTGGTCAGCTGTATTCTGTGGTAGTATTGACAATTACTAGCTTGTAAGAGTTCTTAGATTGTTAAAATCTGAACTCTTTTCTTGTAACATATCATATTTCTTATAGTTCGTCATTTTTATCGTGTGGAGCTTTCCCCCCCTTATATGATAATTTTATGTTTTTTTTTTTTTTTTAAATAGAAAAACCTCTCAAACATTTCCTTAATGTTTTCTGGTTTTGAAGTCATGCTTAAAGAAATCTGATCTATCCTACTCTTTTAAAAATTTATTTTGATACAGGTATAACTTCATTCCCCATTTCACCTTCTAAGCTTAGAGGTTATCTTAACACCACTTATTAATCTGCCTTTCTCCTGTCAATTTGAAAGGCTATCTTCCTCCTTTTATAAATGTGTACCTGGATTTGTGTCTATCTAGATTGTTATTATGGTCTCTTCCCCATTCCTCTCCTGGAAACACTACTTTATTAAAGAGAGTGTCGAGAGAGAAAGTTTTGTTTAAATTTTTTCCTTAAGGAAGAAAAGCTCAAATTATATACTATTCTGTAGGAATGTTTGGCAAAGTAATGTATATTAAAATTTTAATTTCATAACTGAACAAGAATATTTCTGTACTGCTACCAGTTACTTCACATTTTTATAAATCTTCAGTCATTTTAATCTCATGGCTTGAACTTTAACAAAAGAACTAAACAGCACCTTAATATCTTAAAATATTTTAGTCACATCATAAAAATAGTGTTTAGAATTTTCCTATTTATAATCTTGTTTTCTGTTAAATAATTGGAATGTAATTCTTAACCAATTCAAAGGTATAATCATGAACAAACTGCTAATAAAGGACTCAAATACCTAGTGTGAATAAGCACAAAATATACAGCAGACCTCATAATCAAAATAGTATCCTAATTTTTAAACATGTATTAAGAAAATGCCTATAATAGGGACTACTTTTATGTTATTTATGCATTAAGAATGATGGTTCAAAGTTCAGTGGTTCCTCATTCTTAGAGATATTACTTCCTTAATCAATGGCCAATGCTTAATTACTACCTCTTAGATAATAGACACCAACTTTTATAAAGTTATTCATTCTAGGGAGAATTTAAAGGAAGTTCACTATTTTTCCTCTATAAGAAAAGACTGTTACTTTATTTTTCAAACTGTTTATAACTATGAAGGATGATTTTTAATGTCCCTCAAAAGAAAACTTTTAGCTAAAAAAAAAAGGTTTAAGCAGTCTTGTACCTTATGGACTTAATAAGACATGTCCTGAAGATCTTGGTTCTCAGCTATGCCTTTAACTAAAACTTTCTTATATGTGATAAAATGACTAAGGAACTATGTCTTTATTTATGTGTATGTGTCTAAGATGATTATTTATTAAAGTTTAGAACATACGCAGCTACGACATGCTCATGTGGTACATTAGAATATATCTACAAGTTAGTTCTTGAACTAGAATATGTATAAATTCAACATATTTTCAACTGGAGTAATTTTATTTTTAAACTGAATCTCCTGCTTAAAACTTTATGAGTCAATATCCTTACTTGTTCACAGCACTTACAGTAAAGATTGTTTAACTATAAAACTATTTAGATGTCATTATACAGCGTATAGAAAAAGAGTATTGATCACAGGTCAAAACTTGTACTGGTGGTGGGATGGTGGTAACCACACCCACAGCTTCTAAAAATTTGAGCAGCACAAAAAGCTACTGCTACTTTCTTAGTTGGATTATATTCAGAGCCAATAAAAGGCAAGCATTAACTTTTTCTAGAGAAAATCTAGAGAAAGAAAACTACAATTAAGTGTAAAACTCAGAAGTAAATTCTGTCTACCAAATTCAGAGTTATCGAGTAGCCATATTTTAGTACCCAGCTTGACTCAAAATCCTTCTTGTGAAAGAATAATATATTAAAACGAACGAGCACACCTGCTGATTCACTGGAGGCTGGTTTAGTTTTCTTTTTTGTTTCTGGTAGAGGTTGGTATGGCCTTTGTCCCACGTGCTCATCCCCTTGGATAGCTGTTAGATCGTGCATACTGAAGCTTCGTAACCGCTCTGTTATTGCCCCTTGGCTCTATTTTAACAGAGAAGTGAGAGATCCAAGAAAAAAAAATACTTTAAAATATTTAATATGCTTATATTAAACTTTCCTCCACCATTTTATCATGGAGCTTACTCATTTTATTATGAAACTTTCGGAAAAATTGAAAGAATTGTATACTGGACACTCATAATCATCTACATTTTGCTATATTTTATCACATATCTACCATTTATCCAGCCTTCAAACCATTTCTAATGTATTTAAAAGTGAGCTGTAGACATAGGTACATTCCACCCCAAAACATTTAAGTTTTATATTTAAAGTGTGAAAAATGCCTGATGAGCTTACCCTCACAGTAAACAGTATCCATAATTTTGCTCTCTCCTAAAACTAGCACTTGGGGCCTAAATTAATGATTTAGAAGAACTTTTTAAAATAAAAGAGATATTATCTTAAGCTAAACTAAGTCATGAGTCGTAATGGCTCTACCTAGAACAGGGTAAAAATAATATTCAGTTAATGAGTTCACTCTTTGGCAAGGCACATCTACTACTATGAAGTCGTTCTAAAGTCTTAACAATAGGGTAGACATTGAACACCTGTGGGTATTTAAATTTAAATTAAATAAAAATTAAATAAAGTAAAAATTAAATAAAAATAAATTAAATAAAAATAAAATAAAATAAAAATTAAATAAGTAAAAATTCAGTCCTTAATTGCTCTAGCCACATTTCACATGCTCAATAGTCACATGTGGCTAGTAGCTACTGTATTAAACAATACATAGAACATTTCTATTGCAGAAAGTTCAATGACTTTCATCATTGCACAGCTTTGAAAGTGACATTTCTGAACTTTTCAGCCATAACTAGATTCCCTTCCAAGTATAAACCTTTGTAAAGGAAAAAAATAATTTCTAAATTTACCCACTTTGAAAATTTGCATAGCATAGAGATGACTAATTTCTTATTTATAGCTGGATTAAAAATATTCTTCTAACATTTTTTTACACTTATTTCTTCTTCTCACATATGTCAATTTATGGTTGCCTCTAGTTATAAAGTTACCATAGAAACTTATCCATAATGGTTTATCTCTAAGTTTCAAAGCTTACAGCACTAAAAACATTCAAATATTACTGCTAACATGTATTTTGCAATGAAGAAAATGAGTCTTGATTCAGGTACTCTGAGTTGAATATATTATGTTGAAACCAAACACTATTAGACCACTTAAGCTTTGTATTTCTACTGTATTTATTTGAATTGTGAAAAGAAATTATTTAACTAAAGGGTGTATAGCCCCAATAAAAATAACTGGGTTCCATACATCTTTAAACATTCTTGATGTGTTTTTTAATTAAGTATACTTTCTTCCCCTTTATTAGATACCATTTACTTATTAAACATATAGGTAACAGAAGATTTTGGGACACATTAAAAAGAAGTGACCAGTGCTCATCTGGGACAGATGCCTTGTTTTCTCAGAACTGTCAGTTTCTTTATCCCATCTTTGTATTTCTGTGCCCTCTCTCAGAAATTCTTGACTTTTTACCTACTGCTAAAGAAATGATAAATAGTATATGTATCCATGATACCCTCTACTTGACTCGGGTGTAATTTCCAAGGATAGCTGTAACTCCCAAACTCTCCAACTCAAGAAAGTGTATTGCAGACTGAAAATGAGTCAGAGTGTCATTGAACTAGTCCTGCTTTTATATCATCTACAAACTTTGGTATCTTTAACAAGTATAATCAGCTAATTACTTAGGGCATACCTCACAAATGAACTCAAATATTATTGTTAGTCCTATCATTGTGTTGTGTATATTTTACTTCCAAAGCAAGATTTTAAGAAACTAGACGAGATAGATCTCAGGCTTCTTCTAGTCTCCTAATGTACCTGTGGTACTGAAACTAAGCATGTAATAATTAAACTAAATACTCTTTTTATGCCTCTTTTTAAATTATTCTTGACTGCTAGAGAGTCTTCCATATATAGCAGCTTGTTTTAATGTAAACAGTGGCTTTTGTATACTGAGGTTAAGTGGCAAACTACAGGTATGGTTGTGGGTATCTACATCGGTAGATTATACCAACCATCAGAGGTTTGTTTCGGGTTAAATGAAAGGTGAGCAAGGACCAACCCTGAGGTATCTGGGTAATCTATTTACAGCATGGATTTTACTGTAGCTCTTGAGTTACCAGTCTTATAGCCCTAAGTATTATCAGTTCCCTCAATGTTTCAAGAAAGGTGAAGAAAAGGTTGGTGCTGTGCAATCTCTTTGAGACTCCCAAACACTTCGACAGCCATTATCATTTCAAAAAATCAGATTTTCCACTGTGTATTTTTGTATGGGCCCTGAATGGAGCTAATATAGGAAAAGAGAATTAATGCAATATTGTAAACTTCAAAATCATTATATAAATTGTAAGTATCCAATGTACCCACGTTAAAGGAGAGATGTAATTATAAAATAATCACATCTAAATGCAGACCTATTCCCTTCAATTTTTATATCTTCAACACAAAGTCTATTAATAAAGGAATCATGTTTGTAATAAAATTTTAAGTGACAATACCTTCCCTCTACCTCAGAATTCTAAATCATGTGCATAATATGCAGTATGGTTATAAGTAGACAGGAAAAAATATGCAAAATGAAACGGTATAATGTTTAGACAGATGAAATGGGTGATATTTTTCAACAATTTCTTTAATATAAAATTAAATCATAGATGGCATAGTGAAGTTTTAGTTGTAACATGGTAAAGGGGATCAAATATATGGTAGCTGAAGGAAACTTTGGGTGGTAAACACACAATAGAATATAAAATGCCAAATTATAATGTACCTCTGAAAATTATATAATTGTATTAACCAATATTACTCCAATAAATTTAATTAAAAAAAATTTCTGACCCATTTCTCACTCACTCTTCCTACATTTAATCTCTTACTACGATTATTAGAAGAAAAACCATTTCTCTATTTTCAGGGAACAAACAGGGCATTACAGTCACTTGTCAATAACAATGTTAGGTTCTGTTGAAAGTAATGATGCTTTATTTATTTTCTTCTATTGGCTTTATATAATATTAACCTAGAAGTGTAAAAAAAATGAAGAAGATTCTAGTCAAGGAGGAAAGTATGTGTAGAAATAGCTGCCTTACTTGATGAGGAAGAAAGGTACCATCCATAAGGAATTCTATATCCAAGCATTTTATAGCCTATTCTTTGCAGAGTTGTATATACACTGTGTATATTAATATTGGTCCTAAAAACCAAAGAGGAAGTAACCGAAGATTATGATAAGAATGTAAAAGTAAGAAGTATTCCATAGAATATTTTATATCAAGACTGATCATCGTTAGCAGAAAGGTTCCCAAACCTTTCAGTAGCTCAAAATTCCCAGGCTCTGAATTTGGATGGGCCTAGAATATCCATTTAAGAAACTAAGAACACCATAGGGGCTGAATGGCTAAAAGGGCTGGGTCCACATATAGCACAGTGAGGCTCTAGGAAGGATTCTCCAGCTGAGAACCAGCTCTCCAACTGTCTTCCCAGAGCTCATTTACATTCAAGGGCAGGAGGACATCTGAATGTCTACTTAAGTTTACAGGTACATGATTGGTGTTTTTAGAAAGGGACCTGCATATATGACTAATTCTAACTTTTTTACACCCAAACAATCCGCCTTTGTTAAAATAAGTTAATTTCCTGGTTAAACATTACATAAAAATTACTATATTTTGTGTTACATAAGGGGAATTTACTAGGCTTATTAGCATCTTTGTATAAAACCTTCAACCTATTCTCCCTACATTTTTTATTAAGAACTTAAAAACATAATTAGCAATACTTTATCATCTTACAAGCATATAAACGATCTCTTACAGGATAATTCTTACTGTCCTGTTGAATAATGAATAGCCATTAAGTTCTATTTCTGTTGATCCTTGACATATTACATTATAATTGCAGATAAGGCTAGTTCCCAGTTTTCAGGGAAATTTCTCTTCCCTATGGACATTCAACAATTAATCTGAACAAGCCTAGCATAGAATTGACTGCATTTGCATTAAGTGAATAATATATTTTAGTGGTTTTAAGATGAAAGCAATATATACTTACCAAAGAACATTTGTAACAAGAGAAAAATATACAAAAGAATAATTATTCGTAATCTACCTATACAGATTTATATATTCTTTTAGCTTTTTCTGACTCATCATACTTTTAGAGTAAAGTTTCTCAACCTCACCCTATTGCTATTTTGGGCTGGATAATTTTGTTGTTGTTGTGTGGGAAGCAGTCCTGTGCAGTGTAGGATATTAAGTAGTATCCCTGGCCTCTACCCCCTTTATGCCATAGCAGCACCCCTTCCCTTAGCTGTGACAACCCAAAACATCTCCAGACATTGCCTAATGTCCCTTGGAAGGCAAAATTAACCCTGCTGAGAATTATTCTGAGAGATAAGGGGCTTTAGAAGTCAAATTTCACCCCTTTGTTTTATAGGCAAGAAAATGAATACTTAGATCTGAAGATTATATGCCCAAAATCTCATGGCTAATTTGTGGCAAGATTAGGGCTAAAAAAAATGCAGATAACTCCACTGCTACAGAATGTTCATTATAACATTCTGCTTAGAATGATAGGAAAATAGTATGACCTTTTCCATTGTTTGAACAACTACCTTTTTTTTTTTTTAATGGATGATACTAAGTGGCTACACAGCCTCAAATCTTTTCACAAACAGACAGCCACTAAGAGAGTAAGATGTCAGGATTTTTGAGCTAATCCCAGTCACTTAAAGTCAATTAGATTTCATCAATTTTACCTGTAAGGATCTACTTTCTGTGCTAATTGATTTTTCAAATAATATCTGCTAAATAATTCAATAAGAAAAGGCTGTCAGAGAAAATTCTACAAGATGGTTAATATGACTAACAGTACTTTTCTTCACCTGTCCTTCATCCGGCAGGAGTGTTACTCATCTGTACAAAAGCCACCTGCATTTCTCATGTGAAAAGCTATGGAATGTTGAACATCCTCAGCAAAATCCTTGAAGGGTCCTTCATGTGTTTATGCTTTGCTCAGCTAAAATAAACTTGTACACTGACCTTGTGAATAGATGCCTGGTAATGAGGTCACAGAACTGAGTAACATTTTCAGAAAACTGCTTTACATTATAATAAGTGCTCTTATTAGATTCCTATTTTCATCTTTAACATGCTCAGGCAGTTCAACCTGGGAAACCTAGTGAGGGGCATCACCAATTTTTAAAGGTCATATAGTAAGAGTCCAATTATTTTTAGCTTGAAAGATATTTTTAGGAATTATATGTTGTAAAAATTTTAAATAATTCTCCAGTCTTATTACTGGATTTCTTGCAGTTTCTCCTCAAACTTGACCTATTTCCTATTTCGGTTTCAATTTATTCCTTGGTATGAAGTGTCTGGTTCAGTGATTCTTCCATTGCAGTGCCTTTCTTTGCTATCTCCAGAGATGAAACTAATTTCACCTACTTTAAAATAGGCACAGTACAACTTCAGACAAATAGTGTTAACAGTATGTTATGTTCTGCATATTTAATGACTATTTTTAATGAATAAAATCCAGAATGGTTGAAGTCAATCTTCCTGGGCTCCTGCTGAGAATGGCAAGGGCTACTTCACATACAATGATCTTGATAACCAAAGGATCATGACATCACAAACAAGAAGGGAAAGTTCAAAAATGGATTCAAATTATGAGATATGTGTTTGTTTCGCTGTGGTAACTTAGATGATGTTTATGTTCTCTGTTTCCTGCCTTTGAAGTGGGGTGGTGGTTCTAAGTTGTTAAATATATAAATAAAAACAAACAATGAATCACAAAGCAAAAAAGAGAAATCTAGGTATAGGATTATTTTCATAGCTTTTCTACAGAAAAATATTTCTGAGATAATGCTTATTCTGTTAATGAAGGGCAAAAGGGAGGCTCGTAGCCATCAATGATGAGATAACATTTTCAGTTAGTAAATATAGACATTCAGCTAGACATAGTCTGAGAGAGTAGAAACTATATCCATCTTGTTCATTCCTACACCTTCAGCACCTTCCATGTAGCAGGTATTAAATAAATAGATACTGAATATGTAGGGTGCTAAATACTGATGGCAGCAAAGTATTAAATAAAATTAAATGAGGAGGGAAGAAGTTTAAGACAATATAATAGGGATTTCTGTTTCCTCAGAGTTTGGAAGTAGTAAACATAAGCCAAAATAAAATAATATCCCACAAAATAGTCGCAATACACAGGAAGGTGCCTCACAAAGTATAAAACAGTGAGGAGAGGAAAAAAGAGTTTTGTATGCTTCTCTTTCCAAAAATGATGTTCTAAAATATCTATATTTTATAAACAACTTTTCAAGTTGACACTTTTTAGTTTTTCACCATAGACTCATGTTGAATGATGCTTTTAAATATAGAAAATCAACAAACCCTCTGTCCCCTTCTCCTCTCCATTCTCCTGCAGGCAACCACTTTAAACCCCTACTTTCCTATAAGGCAGATGAGAATTTCAGTTCTCTTCCACCTCCTTTCTCCTTCCTTCATCCTCCCAATAGTGCAAAATCATAGTTGTTCAATTCACAGTCCGTGTTCTTATGATTATGATGTAAATGCTATTCACTGCTGAGCTCAGTCATGCTTTATTGTTATATTTTCTTTTTATATATTGTAACTTTTTCTAGAGTTACAATTATCCCTTTTTTAATTTCCTTTGCTTAGAAGTCCTATGCTTTCTCTCTTCATAATATCTCCACTACATTTTTCATGGTGTTCAAGGCTGAGGAGCACCTACACTGTAGTAGTGGCCATCTATAGCAAGCAAGTTTTCTGATTAGTCATAGCATGCACTGACTGATTTAAATATTATCCCTGCACAGGATTAAACCTATCAGATACTTTCATTTCCATACATTTCTCACCTGTCCTGCCACCCTTTGCCCATCACATCCAATTTTAGCTGGTGGTACCCTGGACTTGCTGTGTAGTGATCGTTCTGGAAATTCTTGTCACCTCCCTTCTCTGTTGGATATCCTGCTTCCAGATCCCATGGGTTTCCTTTATGTGGATTATGCCCTAACTGTGGCAGAGCATATCTACCCTGACATAGGATACATAGGAGATAAATTTTGTGACTATGCATGCCTAAAATAAAAAAAAAATAAAAGATTTATTCTAAGCTGACACATGACTGAGAGCCTATTTCAGAATTTGAGGGTAAAAATCACTGTGGTATCATGGATGGTATTAGTCTTCCGTCTTCAAGCTTCCATTGTCACTACTTAGAAATGAATGCCTTTCTGAATGTTGATTATTTGAATGTGACATAATTTTTTTTTTTAATGCCTGGAGAACCTAGTATTCCTAAGTGGTCTCTCATCCAAGTACTAACCAGGTTTGACCCTGCTTAGCTTCCGAGATCAGACGAGATCAGGCATGTTCAGGGTGGTATGGCTGTAGACAAATGTGACATACTTTTTACCTTTGAAATCTTAAAGAATTCTTCCTATATCAGAGGGTGTTTCTATACCAGAGGGTGTTTGGAATATTCCAATGACCTTGCTTGAGAGTCAGTCTGCTTAGAGTCAGCCTTTCATTCTTTTTTTGTGTGCTGAGTACTTTCTGGGCCCTTTCAATGTGGAGTTTTGGGTCTTTCTGTTCTGGGAAATCTAACTGTATTATTTCTTCAATAATTGCATCTGTTTTCTTGGTAGAATTCCTAGTTGGTGAATGTTGGATCTCCTGAACAATCTTTTTAAGTAGATATGGATTTCATGAATACATTTTCATTAAGTAAGAAATAAAAAGCAAATGCACTTCTAAAATGAAAAAGTCCTTAAATAGGCAAAGATTTTGCTATTTTAGTATTTATTTATATCTATACTAATAAAAAGCCTTCAAAAGCCAGTAATAGAAAAACTATAATAAAGTGCTGGTAATGAATAATCATTAATAATACAGTTGTCTTACATGACTGGTGCTGCATAGTTAATAAGTTTCCAATTAATCCTTAATGTAATATTTCTAGAATATAATGTGGATTTTTATCTTGTTGATCACATTAATTGTGACACTTGAGCCAAGGGTCACTCTGAAGAGAGAGGCTCATTCTGGGCATTCCATTTGACATTTTATATCCCTTCAGTATTGCTGTTATATAAAATCACCACTTAACTAAAATATTTGTTTTCATAGCATCATTGTTTCAGTTTGAGGTAACTAAGTTGAAGAAGCCTAACTTAAAAGCTATAGTATTATTCAGTCTCAATTTAACAGAAACAAACTCAAATATTCTCTTGAATTAAGAGAAACACATGATATTAATGTTTATTGGACTCCTACTACATTTTGGCAGGCACTGCGCTTTTATAAATGATCTCACAGACAGGTATATAATTCCCATTTTATACATGAAGCAACTAAGAAATACAGAAGTTAAGTCAATTGCCAACGGTTATTTAAAAAGTCACACTCAGGACATTTTTGGTCCTAAGCCTGTTTTTTTTCTATATGCTATACACCAAAATCAATTATGCTATGGCATTTAAAATAAACCACACTAATTACTACATGCAAAGAAATCCAAAAGCCACAATGCAAGTTTTCACAGTAGGCATTCATTTGATAACTTGGCTTGCAAAACACAACACATGACATTAGTATTGGCTAAGTAAAATCTCAAGTTTTAAGAACAGAATTTTTTCATGCCTTATTTTGAATAATCAGTTACCTCAAATTGGTTGAAGTGGGAGTGCAGAAGTAAGCCAGAAATCCTACCAAGATATTGCCACCGAGAGAGAGAACACCAAAGACAGAGAGAGAAAGAATGGTCATCTTTACTAAAGGTTATTTACTCAGACTATTTTAAGGATATACAGTAGAAAAGTTATGACAAAATGACATTTTTCCAGTATGCTCTTTATTAACTAGCTCTCATTTTGTGATCAGTTAAGTTTCAAAATACTGAGTAGTTATAGAAAACGTGTTAAAATGCTTCTAAATTATCTACTTGTTCATACCAGTATTACAAAAATAAACAGAGAATTCTGCCAAATTTCATAATAATCTGAAATAAAAAGCCACCATACTTTATCCATTGACTTAATTAAAGTGCTATTAGATGAAAAATGTAAATAAAAAATTACCTTCACTGCTGCAGTGACGGCAGCAGTAGCTGCTAAGTTTAAACCTTGCCGCCCAAAGTTTACCATTGTCTCATAGCCTCGTTCCTTTGCTTGTACAATATAATCATCAATCTCCTGGAAAAAAAAAAGAACCCAAACCCATAGACAGTAATTATACTTACACATAGCATCAAGAAGCCAAAAAATAGGACTCCCCCACCATAATATAATCATTTCACTAATTTTATAGTATAAAGCGTGTGATATCTTACCCTTTCCTTTGAAGAAAGAAGTGGATGAAGGAATTTTCTATATATTAAACTTGCTCCTTTGGTATAGGGAGACAGCAGCCATATGACAAAAGCAATCTTCAGTTCATAGTACAGGGGGAACCTAACAAGAAAAAATTTGGAAAAACGCTGATGAAAATAAAGGCAATGATGAAATCACAAAAAAAACCTTTAAAGTTGTCACTGTGCTAAATTTTAATGTAAAAATGAGTGATGAAACAACTATGTTTGAATTGACAAATTAATCTCATTAACTATATAGATCAGTTAACGAAAGAGCAACCTGATCCCCACAGATTCATATCATCTAGTCAAGATTCTTCTGTTTAAGCAAGCACAGTGAAGCTGCCAACTGCCTGTACAATTCAGAGGGCATTTACAATGTTTAAACAGGGCAGTAAGGTACACCCACTCTGTCTGCCGAGCCCAACTGCCATGGCAGTACCAGTACACCTCCAAGCATCTGAACACCAAGTACACAATATTACCCAATTCACACATCTTATCTTTCTCAGAACTCCCAGAAAACTTACACTCCAATCTCACTTGGCCAAAATTGTAGCACTTTGCAGTCCTAAATCATTCACTTGCAAGGGGCGAGTGGAATTACCATTGTGGCAGTTTGGGAATTAGAGTTAGATACCCATGTCTTTTTTTTTATGTGACTTTGTAGCACCTTCCCGTAGGCTGAGAACACTTCCCCAAGAAGTGACTGTGTTTTAAGCATGTGACTTGCTTTTACGAACAGAATATGAGTGTGACATGTACATGCAAGATAAAGCTTTAAGTGCCCTTTGACTCCCTCACCCCAAAACCCCAACCTCTTGCTTTAAACTTTTGCTTTCTGCCATGAGAACAAGAGCTTCTTCGGCCTTGGTCCTGAAAAGAAAACACACTTAAGATAACTAAAGCCAGCAAAGCATAGCCAATAATTTGCCCTGATGAAGCATGAACAGAAATAAGTCTGTTTTTCTAACCCATTGTGCTTTTAGGGTTGTTTGCTGCCACAGCAAAATTAACTAATACAGCACGAGGGGATCAGCATCCTGTGGTCCAAGAAGCACTAAGATACATGATAAGTGAACAAATCTGGACTCTTGTGAAGAAGCAAATGGGTATCAGGTGGTAAGGAAGGAATACAGTCAACAAAGGGTCTCTGCCATAGTGCAATCACAGAAGAATTTCTGAACCTGCACTGTCTGTGGTAAACTTTTCCTACATTGTTCAGTTTTTAGAAATATATGCTACATCTGTAATCAGAAAAAAATAAGAGGTCTCTAAAAACAGAACTTTGCAACTTAAGATCTAGCATGGTTTGGAATCTGTGTTTTGTCATTTAAAAACAAACAAACAAACAAACAAACAAACAAACAGAAAACCCTCTCCTAGATCCCTATAACAAAAGATAACAAGTAAATGAATGAGCTTTGGGACAGAAAAAGAAAGAGGAAGATGAATGAAGATGCTGAGAGAAGTTCATAAATAAGGGCAGAATGTTAAGAACATTTAAGACTGATGACTTCTGTTTTTTTCTAGCAATACAATGTGACCTAATGTGCCATGAGAATATGATGAGAATAGCAAATTCAGAAAAAGTTTAAGGAGAGAACATTAAATGTCTGAAAGAGACAGATACAGGAAGGAATGGAAATAGCAACCGACTAAAAGCAAGTAAAAGGAATGGTAAAGTTCAATTTGATACCTATATGAACCTCTGATTGATTTTTTTCATCTCATTTAGTAACCTCGGCACAGAAGCAAAGAAGAAGAATTGTTGCGCTTATTTAGGCTGAAAGTTTGTGCAGCAAGAGCTATTGAAGATAATGACAACGTAGAAGTTTAAAGATTTTGAGAGGAGGACTTCTCCAAGTAGATGGCAAAATTTAGATGGAAATGTACTACTGAAATACAGCACAATGAAATTCAAGTTGTCTCATCAAGTATTTGCTCCTTGGTAAAATGATATCCTTCAGGATATAAATGTGATTTAATTTTGTCTCAGCTATTTGGAATACAGCAGTCAAGGGGCTGGGGGTCAGTGGGTGTCTATGTGGATGGTTATGTCATTCAGTTTGAATGGGGAGTGAGTGTTAAAACCAGATACTGTGGGCTTCAAAAGAGGAGTCATTTAGAAAGTGATAAAGAAAAATAACCTGAAGTCATCAATGCGGAGAAAGGATGACAACCAAGTTTCTCTTATTCCAAGATACAGTGAGGCGTGTGCGAGGTGGGTAGGGAGTTGCACTTGGGGAGAAGAATGAGCTGCCTTTATCAGAGGGGGACTAAAAGGAAAGTTATGTTCTTAAGGGAAAACCAAATGAAGAAAATGAGACATTGGATAATTAGGTAACTTGATCAAATTCATTTAGGTAATAGCAAGAGCAGAATAGAACTCAGGATACCTGATAATAAGTCCACATTTTCTGGCCCTTTCTCAATACTAGAACTTACCAAGCAACTGTCTGATCTGCTACTGTTTCAATCACAGTATAGAGTGCAAAAACAATCCAGTACATCATCCAGCGAACCTGGAAACAAAAAATAGTTATGAAATGATAGATAAATTATTTGTAACTCTTCATAAATATATATATATATGTATATATATATATATATAATAGATGTATCATAGATATATTTCTAGATATATAGCATGTTGGATCAAATGCAGAAGGCAATGGTTTAATTTTCAACAGGCTTTATGTTCGAGTTCCTCACAACACTATATCAACAGTCTTGGGATATAAGAATCAAAGGATAACGAATCTCTGGGCCTGATACAATGTAATGTAGGGATCTGAATAAAAGAATGGAAAAATAGGATATAGTTTTCTTAATCGAAGGAAAGTTCTTTAAAAGACCTTATTATCTATATACTTCTTTTGGAAAATTATTAGCTATTTAATTATTAAATAAATAATATAGTATAACATGATATGACCACATTTAATTTTTGTTGGTTTTTCACATTCTGCATTCCTTATCATCTCCATATATAGAAGCTGTTCAGAAAACAAAGAACAATCCTGGATTTGTAATATCCATGGTGCTAGTCATGCAGTTTGAAAGTCTAAGGTTAATATCTTCTTCCTCTTCCCCTACATAAAAGCCTGTCATCTCTCATACATCCTTTTCCTTCTCCAATACCACAATGGTAGTTGCAATCGACTGAACGTTCGTGTCCCCTGCCAAATTCATGTTAAAATTCTAATCCCAAATGTGCATTAGGAGGTGGGGCTATTGGGAGGTGATTAGGTCATGAGGACCAATGACTGGGATTAATAACTTTCTAAAAGTGCCTCCAGAAAACCCTCTCTCCTGCTCAGCCTTATGTGAGCACAGTCTTCTAGAAGTGGCTGTCTGTGAACAAGGAAGTGGGTCCTCACCAGAACCACATCTGCCAGCACCTTGATCTTGAACTTCCCAGCCTCCAGAATTGTGAAAAATTATTTTCTATTCTTATTAAACCACCTGGTCTGTGGTATTTGTGCTATTGTAGTCTGAATGAACTAAGACAGTATTTCAGGACATTTTACCTCTTGCCTGGAACAGAGCATCTTGACTGGTCCCTGAGACTCTGGTATCTCTTTGTACTCATTTTTTTTTCATCGAATGCATCTGGATTAATTGTTCTTGAACTCATCCCCCTAAATTTATCCCTTTCCACCTATCTGAGTACACAGACTCTCTCATTTCTCAAGTAGGTTAGATTTTCATTAAGGATTCAAATTTCCGCTTAAGGATTCATTAAGGATTCAAATAATATAATAACTAATATACAAAACCATGCCAACTATGGGCTAGGGACATCATATACAATATTTCACTTATTCCCCACAACAACATTATGAGGTAGGAAACATTACTTCCACTATAGGTAATAAAACTGTGGCACAGAAAGGTAAATGACTTGATCAAGGTCATTTAGTTAGAATTTGAATCCAGGCTATCTATTGAATTGGCGTTACTAACCAATTATATCATGTAGAAAAAACAACTGAGGGACTGCTGAATATGAGGTCCAAGAATAAGTACTCTGTCCCTGTTCTTATGCCAATAAGATGATAAAAAAAAATATTTAGGTCTCTATAAATAGCTGGAAAATTGACCTAATTAACCAAAAAAAAAAAAAAAAAGAAAAAAAGAAAAAAAAAGAAATGCCCTATTTAGTTTTAATACAGATGTTTGTGTGGGTATTCCACAGACAATGTGAAACTATAATTAGCTTTAACAGTTTTCTATTTACATGGACAAATCAATTAAAAATAGCTGTGAATAACTTCTGAAGCAATGTATTGTGAAATATGAATGACACCAATATATTCTACTATATAGAGAATCCTGAAAGCTTAAAAAAATTGCTCAAAGAAAATAAGAGGGTATACTATATCTTAAATACAAGGAAACTAATTTATAAGTTTATCATCTCAAGTTGAAAAAAAAAATCCAGAACAAATGCTCTCTTTAGTTTTTCACTTTTCATGAGTTCTCTTGAATCCCCTGCTGCTGCCAATCCCAAGGTTTTTTTCCCCCAATATGGGGATTTTTCTCCTAGGGCTAAAATCCTACATGTGTCCTCTCAGTCCACTCCTGCTGCCTTTTTTTTTGAAAGAAAAGCAACGCTCTCATATGAGTTCATTCACTTAGCCATTCTAAAAAACAGATTTAGAACTTTTACTGTTCAACTATATTCATAAGGTTATCTCCCAAAAAGAAATGAAGAAAAAAGAGTGCAAAGAGAATAATGTGCTTTTATAGAGCTACAAGGACCTTGGAGGTGATCAAGCTTTTTTGAACTACATGACCCTATACTGAAAAAAAATTGTAAAACAATTACAGGAGAAACTACTCTAGTTAGTCCTCCCTTTCTACCCACACAGGACTCTTGAGGAGACTCCAAGAAAACCTAGCAATCCATGCGGCAGAGTTTGAAAATAACAATATGGAAAACTTCCATTTTATTAAGGGCTTAAGTAAGTTGCACAAGGTCATTGAGTTGGGAAATGGCTGAAG
Source organism: Cynopterus sphinx (assembly GCA_030015415.1). NCBI lineage: Eukaryota > Metazoa > Chordata > Mammalia > Chiroptera > Pteropodidae > Cynopterus > Cynopterus sphinx. The sequence goes on along the minus strand of CM057382.1, from coordinate 38,397,068 downwards.
GAGACAATCTACCCTGAAGCCTGAAGGAGGCTGCTTTTCAAGCAAGTGGCTGCCATCAGACCAATATTTTCAGTTCTCTCTCCCCACACTGTACTCAGCACAAGGATTTCAGTATTATATTATCACCTTCTTTCCCGGAAAAGTAGAGGCTTAACTTAAATTCTCTCATAAAAAGTTTAGGAAACTTTCAGAAAAATAAAATGATTTAAGTCAATGCTTGTTATTGTTGATTATTTCAGTTTCACAACCATTCTGGTTGTGATCTTCCAAATGGAAAACAACCATAAATAATACTCTACAAACAGTTCTGTTCACAGTCCACAAAGACTCATAATTTGCATGCTAACAGAGTTGAGTAAAGGTAAAAAGGACTGCACAGATAGTACTGGTAACACTCCCCAAAAGACAAGTTCCTGAATGGATTAGAGCTGCCTTGGATTTCAAAAGCACCTGAACATCAGTAAAGTCAAGTACTTATTCAGTTGTCACATAAAATTACTAACAGAATAAGTAACTGCTTTTAAGTACATAAAGTTTCTCTTTAAAAAAGCAAAACATAATTATTTGGGTTATGGAATATTTAGTAATGTCAAAAATAAAAACAAAAAAGGAGAAAAGAAGAAGAAAAAGGATGTCCCTTTTTAGTAAAAAAATCAAAAATCGACTAACTATCCAATCAAGAGGGTATAGCTGAACATTTTCCTGGGGAATTGGCTATAATCTTTCAGCAAAACTCCATGGTTTTAAATTGTCTTTAATGAATAAATCCTTTACAATCTGCTTTCTTAAAACTTAGAAATTTTTGTTCTCCTTAAATGTAGTTGAATCCAGGCAATAGTTAAATGAATTCAATGACTGTGTGTGTATGTGTGTGTGTTACTCAAAAGAGCAACCACATAGAAAGTTAACCTTGAAAAGATATTACTTCCTTCCTTCCTTTAATGGATTTGATTGGGATTTTACACCAAATGATTACTCAGCAAAGTTTTATTAAAACTATACCTCAAGGCCACTCAGCCTACTGTTTAAGGTTTTGCCCAAATGAAAAACAGACAGAAGTCAAGGCTAAAAAAAAAAGAAAGAGGGCAAGTCACCAAATTGTAATACAATTAAAAACATGTTGAAAAAATATTCTTTAGATCAAAAGAAAATATCAACAAAATGCAATACTAAAACCAAAAAATTGGTGAGAAAACAATCACAATCACACTGATGACCTTATGAATGCTTATAGCCAAATATAATATAAATAAGTGCTATTAAAAGGTCATGCAAATAAAAGTAACTTAACAGGTAACTTAAATATATAAATCACAAACCACATTTTAAGTTATTAAAAAAAAGTTACTGGCATCACCTTTATAGGTAAAAATGTATGTTTTTGGCAAAAGTGAAAAATAGTATTTTTTTTCCAGTTAAAAAACAATTCCTATAGTGCTTGCTTCGGCAGCACATACATTAAAATTGGAACAATAGAGAAGATTATGATGACCCCTGTGTGAGGATGATACACAAATTCATGAAATGTTCCATAATTTTAAATTCACACTACTGATGTAATAATGTGGAGCTCTTCTAAAAATTACAGTACTGTCTTATGGTGTCTATACTAATTTAAAGCATGTATCCCACCTAAAAAAAACACAATTGGTAAAATTAATAAAATATTGTTTAGAATATCTTCATGACAACAATGCGTAATAAGAAAGCTTACATTTTTTCTTTTAAGATAAATTTTTAATAATATTTAAAATTTTTTTATTTATAAACTATAATTAGCATACAATGTTAGTTTCAGGTGTATGACATAGTGATTAGATATCTCTGTAACTCACAGTGATCACCTCAATAAATCTAGTACTTCTGTGACACCGTACATAGTTATTACAATATTTTTGACTATATTCCTTATGCTGTACTTTGCATCTCCATGACTATTTTACAACTACCAATTTGTACTTCTTAATCCCTTTTCCCTTTATCACTGACCTCCCCAACTTCCTTCCCTCAAAATGTTCTCTATATCTACGAGTTTTTTTTTGTTGTTGTTGTTTACTTTGTTATTTAGATTTCACATACATATGAAATCCTAGCGTTTGTCTTTCTTTATCGACTTAGCACAAAACCCTCTAGAGCCATCATGAAATATCTTTTTCTATCCCTTTACTTTCCATCTGTGTGTCTTTTAATCTGAAGTGAGTCTCTTGTAGGCAGCCCATGTTAAGGGTCTTGTTTTCTTATTCATTCAGGCACTCTATCTTTTGCGTGTAGAACTTCTTTTTCACTTGAAGTACTTGTTGATAAATATGTAGTTACTGCCATTTTTTATTCATTTTTTTTTGATACACACTTTTTTTTCTTCTTCTTAAAGAAGTCCCTCCAGCATTTCCTATAATACTGGCTTGGTGGAGATGAACTCTAAAGGAGCTTTGTCTTGTCTGGGGAGCTCTTTATCTGTCCTTTGATTCTAAATGATAGCTTTGCTGGGTAAGTGTGGTTGCAACTCCTGGGTTTTCATCACTTTGACTTTGTGCCAAGCTCTTCTGGCCTGCAAAGTTTCTGTTGAGAAATCAGCTGACAGTGTTATGGGAGCTCCCCTGCAGGTAACTAATTGTTTTTCTCTTGTTGCATTTAAGATTCTCTCTTTGTATTTAACCTCTGGCATTTAAATTATGATGTGTCTTGGTGTTAGCCTCTTTGGGTTCATCTTGTTTAGGACTTTCTTAACTTCCTGGGGTTGTAGGGAAGTATTCCATCATTACTTTTTCAAATAGGTTTTCAATTCCTTGCTCTCTCTCTTCTCTTTCTGGTACCCCTATGATGCAAATGTTATGTTTGATGTTGCCCCAGAGGCTCCTTAAACTATCCTCATGTTTTTGCTTTTTTCTTGTTGCTGTTCCGACTGGGTGTCCTCTGTTACTCCATCCTCTATGTCTCTGATTCGATCCTCTTTTTCATCAACTGTATGTTCCTCCCTGTATGTTCCTGGCACTCCTTGAGCAGTTGCTCTAGTACTGGAGCTCAGAGTGAGTGGGAACAGTAACAGAAATATGACATCTTCTGTCATCAAAGATTTATCATTTTACTGGGGAAAAAAACAATAACTGATAAAAAAAGAAAGTGTTCTGTTTTTTTCACTACACTAGATGCTCTAGTTCCAGTATGAGTCAAGATCAGAAGGATTTAAGGAAAGCTTACTATTTATTAGGTTATGAGCAAAGCTGAGGAAAATTAATAAAGGAAAATACTGCATCCTTGAGCATTATCCCTAGGTGTGAAGGAAAGGGAATGAGAAAGGTTTACTGAAATCCAGAGAGGGTAACTGTAGGGCAGGGCTGTAACATCAGTCACAGCCAACTGTGGGGGCAGGGAGGAAGCCAGGAGAACAAATATCTGACCCATGCTCATCCTGCTTTTGCATCTTCTGCAGGAGTCCCATGGCCGAAACCCAGAGAAAAGCCAGAGCCTGATGTAGTGTGCATGGATCAGCCTCCTTGGCCTTAAGCAAGGCAGAGAAATGTGGAGCGTGGAGGGGATACTCCACTGGAAAGTGTGAAGGTAGGAGGGCACTCTTTAGCTTGTTAGCTCTTTAAAATATAACCAGAAGGGGATCATTTCTCACCACTTACTCAGATTCCTCCCTAGACCAGATGGCCATCATCTCCTGTCTAGTTTATTTCTATACTGTCCTAACTACTCACTCTGCTAATTTTGGAGTCTAGTCTCCAAATAGTAGTCAGAGAATTTCCTTAAAACAGAAAGCACATCATGTCATTTATCTGATCAAATCACTCTGATGGCCCCAACAGAATTCTTACCACAGCCTAGAAGGGCCTATGGATCTGGTACCAGCTACCTCTCTGGTCTCATCTGCTGCCACTTCTCTTTCCCCTATTCTACTCCAGCCCCATCAGCCCTTTTACTGTCCCATGTGTGTGGATGTGCTCCAGCCTCAGAGCCTTAGTACATGCTGTTTCCTTGACTGAAATGTTCTTCTCCTAGCTACTCATGTGGACAACTTTCTTCCTTGCTTCAGGTCTCTGCTCAAACTATTTTGAGAGATGCATTTCCTGACCACTCTGCTTAAAATGTCGATGTCTTTCTAACTTCCTTATCCTGACTTATTTTTCTTTTTGGCACATATAACGTGTCACAGACACATGTAACAAATATTTGCTTTCTTCTCTTGCCTTACCCTACTAGCATGTAAACTCCAAGAGGATAAAGATTTTTATTTTGTGCACAGTTGAATCCTCTGTGCCTGGCATAGAAGGTGTTTGCTCAGTAAGTATATGTCGATGAATTGTTGAATGACTATGAGTCTGCACAAAGCTTAGTGTGCTCCTTTTTATTGAGACTGCAAAACGCTAGACAGTAGATAGGGGGTAAAGACATGATGAGTAAATATAAACTAGTCTTTTAAGAAATCTGGTTTAAAGAGAAAAAAAGAAGAGGTGGGAATAAAAAGTAGCAAGGGACAAAACAAAAGCATGTTTATATCCTCACAGATGGCATATTTGACCTGGGAGATAATGAGATTCAAACTGTAGAAAGCAGAAGTATTTAATGGAACCAGATCCCAGATGAAATAGACAAGATTAGGAAGAAGAGTAGGCTAAAGAAAGAAGCAAGGAGGTTACACTGTAATCTCTGTGGAGATTCAAAGATCAAGGCCATGGCAGCAACAGTTCAGGAAATGGGTAGGCATTGATAACAGTGCCATAGCTGCCATCTGTGGCCGCAGCCAGTGCCTTGGTTGGTGGTGATGGGTGATAATACCATAATGATGTGAAAGTGGAGAAGAGGATTACCATTTTAAGAAATTCTTATTGAGATAGCCCTAGGGGACCCTCAGAAGGATTTGGGAAGAAGGTGGAGGATAGGAAGGATTAATGTTCTTATTAATTAGGGCAGAGCCAGAGAAATACTATTTTGTACTATCTTGACCCCCTTGGCAAATGTGGCTTCTATCTGTGTGAGTGTGTTAGTTATCATCTGCATTGTCAGTATATTTGACTTTGGTGGCAATCAATAGGCCAAGAAATCAGATAAATTATAAGCTTGTTTAGAAATATGCAAAAGTTTAAAGTAAACACACTGAGTGGGAGACTGAGATATCTAAAGATTAAAGCGCATAAAAGTTGGTAGGAAGACTATACGAAAAAAGTACCTGGCACAAAACAGATGCGCAAAAATATTAAGAAAATTAACGAACTGGGCTCACTTATAGGCAAGACTGCAATTTCCATTTTTCCTCATTATTTGGTAATAAATAACTTCTTTTGAAAGTGGTCATAATATAGTGGTTGTCATATTTCAATTTTGGAATACTTTACCCTGTATATTTTTTGTGACTAGAGAAATGTGATGAATGTTTTAATTTAAAATAAAATATAAATAAAAGGTTCTTCATATAAAATCTCAAAATCATTTAAATATCAAAATTAACTTATTTTCAAAGAAAATATACTCTCCTAATTAGGCAAGCTCTTTTGACAATTATGAAGTCATCTGTGATGTAAAATATAGTATCTAAAATTACATTCTGGTTTATACAGTTCATAGATGAGATCAACTTACTTAAACAAGCCAGTACTTGCTTTATTATTATTACTCAAAATCCATAAGGCTTTTATAAAGCGTTAGTATTTCAGAAACCCAGACAGTCATATGATGGTATTCTTTGCTTTACTCTCTCAAAGGAATTAGAGGATATTTTAAGCCTGAGTGAATACTGTTAAATGAATATACCCATAGGCTAAATTTACTATCAAAAGGCCATTTCTCCATTTAATAGATATGCATTTCCCTCCCCCTCATGCCAAAAGAAAAGTTGGCCTCATTTCAGGATCTTTTAAGATGTTTCAACACAAGTTTTTATGATTTATGTTCTTAAGACAATTTTTTATAAAATTGATTTAGATTCCCAAACTAATAAAGTGATCAAAAAGTGAACTGCAACTGTAAAATAATCTTCATGATTTCCGTCACAGAAATTAAGAGTAATGAACAGGCTCCATACATACAGGGGAATATCATGTTTTGGTGGGAGGTATGCTACTATAGATTTATAGGAGTCATGGATAATAGCAGTAATGGCATGTTAGTTAAAAAGTATTTTTTTTAAATAACTTATTTTTTTTATGCTATAATAGCAATGATATCAACAATCATATATATTAAATAACTATACTAAATTATCCTTGCATGGTGTGATTCATTTGATAAATATTACTTAGGGCCTATTAGAAACAAAGCTCTATGACATAAAATCGTCCTAAACCCTGATATTAAGGCATTCCTACCCCAAAGAAGCTTTCATGGGAGAGATTAGTAAAAGACCAAAAAGCACAATAATAGGTGATTACCAGCACAATGTTTAATCCAATATATGACTATAAATATTTTATTGTTATATATTATTCATTTGCTTTTTATGAATGTAATTTCTTTACTTCTAAAGGAAAGCCTTCCCTAACTACCCCCACCTCTTCCAAAAGTCATATATACTCTTTGTGCACTGTACTCTCCTTTTTAGCATATCTGTATAATGGTTTGTGTAACATTTGCCTCTGCCATTTGACTATAACAACTGATAGGGACCAAAATTGTCTTGTTCATCATCATATTCTAAGGACCCTGTGCCTGCTAAAGCAAGCACAGAAGAAGACTTTTACTTAACCGTTTCTTAACTTTAAGGTCCCATTTGATGTAAGCTTTCAACACGTAACTCTGGACTGCAAATAGCAGTTTATAACACAAAACAGTCTATCTTATCAAAGTTGGTTTCAAAGTTATGAGAGATTAAACAACTTTCCAGCATCTCTTAATTTCATATTCTTTGAATCATAAAGTAATTAATGTTGGTCTTTAAGAAAAAATGAAAAACTACCTACGCCTAATGATTTCAATGATTTCAATTATAATCACACTAAGTAAATCCAGAGCATAAAATGCTTAAATATGCTTCACTGGGAAAAAAAAATCTTTGCTGTGTCTGAAAAGAAATAAACACTGCTGAATTTCAGACCACCCAAACAGAACTTTATTTTCTAACCATTAGTAGTTATTCATTCAAGTCAATTCACCCCAAACATTCATTTTATACCACGTTTCAGAGACAAGAGAGAGCTTCTAATATAGAAGTCTTCAGAAAAAATTACAGATTTGAAAAGATTTCTCCTGTTTCATTAACACATAATGTAGTAACTTGGTTTCTTCATAATTATTTTTTCCCCATTAAAAACAAAAAGGAACAAAATGTGAGAAATCAAATAGAAAAACTCCCCCTTTTATCCAACCCAGATGGCTCAGTTGTGGGATTTTTCCCAGAACTGTGCCATCTTAGAAGCAGGCTTTAAAAAAGGCTAGTTGAAATTCAACCCAAAGTGAATAGAGACAATGGCTGAAAATAGTTTTATTTGTTTTGTTTTTTAAAGATGGGGCATGTGTTGGGGATGAATATGTTAGATAAGGATTGATTTGGGCTTCTTCAACTTTGGTACTTCTACGCTTAAGGCCCTATTTAAGAACGTCTTTAAAAAAAAAAGAACGTCTTAACTTTCTACAGCTCAGCTCGCCAGGACTCAGATATTTAGGAGTTGTATTTGAAGATGCTGAACTTGCAGCAACATGGTTTACCTGCAGTTTTCAGGTTATCACTGCCAAAGACCTCACAGAATATCCTGTTGTTTAAAGGAAAAAGCCTCACATTATACAGCTGTATCTGGTGTTAGAATGGGGGAGACTGTAACTAGCAATGGATACATCTGTCTCAATATTGCCTTGGTCTGCCCCAGTGTTCTTAAATCACAGAAGCCCAGTATATCTCATTAAGTGGCCTTCGGAAAAGAAAAAAGTGCAAAAATGTTTAAAAACTAGATGATAATTTAAAGGGAGTGTTGAAAAGATAAAATAAAAAGCATGAACTTATGGAAATGTTCCCAGGAGCAGAATTTAGGAAGTAATGACCCATCAGTTTAAAATAACTCTCTCCATCCACACTGGCTGAGAATTTACTTCACTTTTTATATTGTCTAAAGCCCTATTGATTTAATTGGGATAATAAATATTTATAAGAGACAGTCCTCTTTTAATAACACCACACAGAACTACAAATTTTAGCATGGTAAAGAGCTTATCTAGACAGAGAGAAGGAAACTGGGCTAAATGGTCATTCTGTTGGTCATTTAAGTTTCTATGCTAAACTATCGTCCTACCTTCTTTTTTTCTTCAAGTGTTCCCAAGGACTTGGCCTATTACATTTCCTACTTGAGGCATTTCCAAGGACTGGCACCACTTTTTAGGTACCTAGGTCCTCCTGTTCCTCATCTATTTTCACAAGTCAATTCCATCTTGCAATTTTCACAGGTGAACTAACCTACCCACTAAAAGATATGCTCCTTCCTCCAGGTGACTGGCAAAAATTTCATAGTAAATGAAAAACTTCATTCATTAGGTAAGATACCATTCTCTATGTATAAGTTGTAGCTTCATACTACAGGGTCCAGAGCATACTTTAAACATGTAAAAATCATTCAGAGAGTATGAACCAGCCTTTATACCACATGGGAAACACAGTCTTCCTGAGAAACAAAGACTGGTAAGAAAGAAAACTCCAGGAAGAATCAATCTCTGTCATGACTGAAAACAAGCCTGTTATCAAATTACTATCCTTCAAAAGCATGTGCAATTAACCTCACATACAGAACCGATGTTCACATTTGGGTGAGTGGAGAGAGAGGCAAATGATAAGAGCACAGGATACTTGGGTACGGAAAGGCTGGCCAAGTGCCTGAGTGCAGTACCGTGTGAAGGCCCTTGCTGAGAATAGAGAGAGGGACAAAGAAAACTGGAGAAAGGTTAGTGTTTAAAAGGCAAGTTCCATGAGTGTTTTTTATGTGTAACCACAGTTGAGAACATGCACAAAATTCTTGGTACTCTGACTGTGGTCCACAGACCAACAGCACTGGCACGACCAGGGAGCCTGTTGGAAAAGCAGAATTTTAACAACTCAAGCCTAGGACAGACTTACTAAATCAGAATGTGAATTTTAACAAGATCTCCGGGGGATTCCTATGTTCCTTAAAGTTTGAAGTGCATTGCAGTAGAAGGCAGCTTTGGGTATGTTCTGACAATATCACCAAGAGCAGCAGTCCCAACCTTTTTGGCACTAGGGACCGGTGCTCCTGTGAGAAGCTAATGCCTGATGATCTGAGGTGGAGCTGAGGTGGTAATGTGAGCACTGGGGAGCATCTGCAAATACAGATAAAACTTCACTTGCTTGCCTGCTGCTCACCTTCTGCTGTACAGCCTGGTTCCTAATAGGCTGCAGAAGGTACTGGTCTGTGGCCCCAGGGTTGGGGACTCCTGACCTAGGGGAAGGTGGTATCATTCATGAAAAGAATGTAAGAGTCCTGGATTTAGAGAAAAGATAATGAACTTAGTTTTGTGTGATAATTTTGTTCAATGTAAAAAGTTAAAATATACCCTTATTTTCATAACATTGATTAGGCCCATCATATTAAAACAAAACAAAACAAAACAAAACAAAACAAAACAAAACAGCTCAAACAATAGAAGGAGATGGGCCTTTAGCCTACTTCTTAGAGGCATTGTTCATGGCTATCAACTAAAAAGACAAAAGCTCTGAGCAAATGACCCAGGGAAAGGCAAGCTAAGGTTCTCTTAACCCTAAGTTCCTGTCATGTCTGAAAACAAGCCTGTTATCAAGTTACTATCCTAAGTTCCATGAGGAATGTCTCTGTTTTTCATCTGCCCCAGAGCCCAATTATTTGGACATTTACCACTTGGTGGACTCTCTCCCTTCCCAAAGAGAAGATGTCCTTAGATTCTCCTCCCTAAAAGTAAATCTAAATCTGCCTCCTACAGAGAGAAGGTTATAACATTGATTACCAAGCTGAAATTATATTTAAACACTATGTTAATGGTAAAAACTTTTCCAGTTGGCTTTCAATAATTTATTTTTGTTAATCTTCTTAAGGATATAATATCATAAAACTGAAGTGTTAGATCTTCATTTAAAAGATGCTTGTTGGAAACGTTAATTATTTTAAAATAAAACTACTCAATCTATTTCTGTGATTTTTAAAAAATTTTGCCAGCAGAGCTTGAATCTGTTTTTTTTTAATTTGTATTTATTCTAAAAGTCAATAGACAAAATTTCATGTATTTATATAATTCATTTTAAAATTTTTATAGTTTCTAAAAAGAACTTCACCAATACTATTACATTTCTGAAGAAACATCTTGCTCATGAGCTTTTAAAATTACATGAGGTTTTAGGGAAAGATTTTATTATCCTTACTTAGCTAAAATCTTTAGGAACAGCTCTAGCTTTCATATTTTTAGGAGGCCCTTCCACAGTGTGATGGCAATCTGGCTGACAATCTGATTATTACAGCTGTAGTTGGTAAAGCACTTTATTTCTAAAATTACATAATGGAAAGATGATGTATATATCTGAACATTCCAAAGGTTGATCCTGGCATTGTGTAAAAGGGAAAATTTCTCTGTGTAAATAATGTTACATTTAGCTGAATTCAAGAAAAATCTGGCATATCTTATATTATTAAAAAATATTCTATTTTTAACTAAAAATTTTTAGGTACTTTAATATTTTGTCACTTTAGTATTGCTTGCTTAAATGCTTTGTTTCTAATTTGTCCTTCCTTTTTCTACTCTTTTTCCTATCTTAGCTATTTCAGGTGTTTTTATCTAATTAGACTTATTCAACAGAACAATTCTTAGATACTATAATTCTCAATTTTGTTTACATTTTTATTTATGCTTTTTTATTGCTTTACCCATCTATCCTTTACAGATTCCTTTAATTCTGGTATTTTTCTTGCTTTGTGAGTTGAATGTTTCATTTTCTTTCTTTTTTCAAAATGAACGCTTATATGGTTATTATATTCAAGAATATAAACTGTAATATGTATTACTGTCACTTATTTTTAATTTGTCTAGTATTGCACTTTTGATTTTCTCTTGTATTCAATTATTATTTTTCCTTTTTGGAACTTATTAGGGGGTTCCTTCAAAGTAGTGAGCTTATGGTTTTGGAATAGATAAGGGAGAGGCAGAACACTGGATGCCTCTGAACACATTTCTCCCTGCAGGGAGGGTGGTGGCGGTTGCTGCAGTTTTTATGGTTTTAAGCTGTTCCATCACTGGGGATCAGGGTGGAGGTGGCTAGGCCTCCCTCCAATTTATTACTTAACAACATTTCCTTTAATGGAAACGATTTCTGTCCCTGTTTTTAAAAATCTATTTCCATTGGCACTACGGTTGGTAAAATTCTTCTTAGACATTAACAAAGGCCTGACTTAGCCTCTTAGGTTTACATGTTACCATGAGAATTTTTTTTCCCTTTGTGTATGTTTTCCAAAGCACTTGCATTGGAAGCTAGAAACAGATAAGACAGCTGCGGGTGGCTAGCTACATCTTAGCATGAAAATCATGGAAATGCTTTCAATTTACTTCATAAAGGTCACTCTAATTCACATTCTAAAATTTTAGAAGGCATTCATTTAAAAACCCCCAGTTATACAACCTTACTCGAACTTAACACTAGGTTTTTAAAGTGGATCCACCGTAATGATCCTGAGATGATTATGAAGAAATTGTGTTCAGGAAACATAAAAGTGATTTTAAAATAACAGTATCAATTATTTCAGCTGATATGTATACGTAAAATAAACTGACACATCAAAAATTAAGTTTACAAAAAATACCCATTACCTACTACTTTATGTAAATATAAGTAGATTTACTTCATTAAAGGATAATGAACTGTCTCAAGTAAAAATTCTGATTTTATTAATCAAAACCTGATTAATAAACAACCATAAATCAAGACAAGGTACACAGGTATTCACTGTATGTCAACTAACATTAATATTTAAAAAAAATGATAACATATATTACCATTTAAACTTATGTCCCATGTGAATACAAATGTGAACATATTTTAAAAACCAATGTTAAAGATAAAATAAGGTCTTATTTGAAATGGTTGTTATAGATTGAACTGTATTCTCCGGAAGACATGTGAAAGTCTGTTATAGACTGACTGAATTATGTAGTCCTGCACCCCTGGCCTCTAATTCACATGTTGAAGCCCTAACTCCCAAGGTGACTGTATCTGGAGATAGGGCCTTTAAGGAGATAATTAAGATTAAGTGAGGTCCAAAGGGTGGGACCCTAATTCTATAGAACTGATGTCCTTTTAAGAAGAAGAAGAGACACCAGAGATCTCTCTCCACACATGCCTAGAGAAAGGCCATGTAAGGACGCAGAGAGAAGGTGGCCGTCTACATCCAGAAACAGACCTCACCAAAAACTAACCACGAGGGCAGCTTAATCTTAGAGTTTCAGCTTACAAAACTGTGAGAAAATAAATCTAAGATGTTTAAGCTACTCAGTGCATGGTATTTTGTTATAGTTGCAAGAGTGGGCTAATAAAAAGTTCTAACTTCCAGTACCTCAGAATGTGACCTCATTTGGAAATAGGGCAAAGATGTAATTACTTAAGATGAGTTCTTACTGGGATATGGTGAGCTCTTAATCCAATAAGACTGGTGCCCTTAAAAGATGAAAAGAGACGCACACATAGAGGGAAGAACACGAGGGGAGAACACCATGTGACAACAGAGGCAGAAACCCAAGTGCTGCAGCTGAAAGGTAAGGAAGAACAGGATTTCTGGCAACCACAGAAGCTAGAAATAGGCAAGACAGGATTCTCACCAGGTTTCAGAGGGAGTGTGAGCCTGTCCACACCTTTATTATGTACTTCTAGCCTCTGGAACAGTGAGACTATTAATATCTGTTGTTGTAAGCAACTCAGTTTATGGCACTTCCTTATAACAGCCCTAGGAACAAATACAATTGCTTAGTAAGATTTACTTTACAGTGAAGATCGCATTCAGCAAGCCTCTTCGTGGGTACAGGACTTCTCATCAGCTTCTCTTTTATAATACTCAAATATGAGCAGAGAACCAAAGATCATCCAATATTTGAGGAAATCATACATAAAAGAAGCTGAAACAAACAAAAAAACAGAATCCAAAGGAAAGAGAGATTATGCAGAAAGAATATGTCTAAAAAACTATCATTCGTATCCTCAGACAATAGGAAAGGTATTTTAAACATAATTGGAATAGGATGATATAGAAAAAGGAACATTTGGAGAATATAAAGAGCTTTAGGTAATTAAACACATAGAAACAGAAATGAAAAGAACTGAAGAGTTAAAAGATAAAAATTGAGGAACTCATATCATAAAACTGAACAAAAAAAAATAAGAGCTGGAAAAGAGAAGGAAAAAGATTAAAAAATCAGACAATCAGTCCAAGTGGCTCTATAATTAAATAAAAGTGTTGGAACATAATGACCCTTAACTTTTCACCCCCTCAAACCCTGTAACTTTCCATTTACCTGAAGTGAAGCTGACGAAATCCCCTATCCCAGGATGCTTAGCAACCCCACTGGCGCGAAAAAAGCCCGCCGGCGCCAAAAGCCCCCTCCATCTTAGTGAAGGTCCAAGAGACCTATCAACACTAGCCCCCCCTACCACAATCCAATCAACACCCTACACGAACACTAGCCGTCCCCAACCGGATCCTCCCCCTATATAAGCTCGCTCCTCCATTTAATAAATTGGAATTCCTCTCGGACTACCGCGCGTTCTGGTGATTTCTTTCAAAAAGGAATCCCGGAAAAAACAAATAGTGAAAATGGAGAGGAAAAAATCATTAAAGAAATAATTTTAACCAAATCTCCCACAGCTGAAGGACAAAGGATTCTCAGATTCTCAGGGACTACTGAGGGTTTTGTAAAATTGCTTACAATTGTCTCACAACAAGGTACATTATCATGAAATTTTAAAACAACAGGACATTAAAAAGATCCCACAAGTAGGTTAAGAATCAGAATGGCTTCAGACATCTCCACAGCAATGCTGGAAGCTATAAGACAATAGAGAAATGTCTTCAAAATTCTTAAGGAAAATTATTTCCAACCTAGCATCTCAAAAAATTTAGCTCTTAGCCTTCTCAGGAAGGATTCATTTCATCAAAATGAGGAAGTAAACTAAGAAAGTGAAAGAGGAAGAGAGGAAATTAAGAAATCTGAAGATTAAAACAAGAGCCAGTCCAGAATATCTAATATATGAGAATGCACTGAGAAGAAATTCACACAACTGTGGCAGAGTTTGAGTCTAAATTTGCAATAAGAACAGAGAATACCAAATAACTGAAATAACAACAAACCAAGAAACCAAAAAACAAAACAGAAAAGATAAGGAATAACACCAGAGAAAATAAACAATTGTGGGGAAAAGGAATGGTAATGGTAGAATAGAGATCAGAAGCAAACAGTGTTTACATAACGAAAAATATAACAGATACTGATTTAAATGCTTTTTAATCCTCACAACTACCTGAAGGAAAGTACTACCACTGTTTTCACTTTACAGATAAGAAAACTGAGGTACAGAAAGGCCAAATAACTTGTATAAAGATACAGCTAATAATAGCTAGGGCTAAGATGATGTAACCCAGATAGCCTGGTTATGGATGCTATGTTCTTTATATTCCATTGCTTCTTTCTAACTTAGCCTAAATAATATAAACATCCAACCCAAATCACACTGTAATAACACTGGGAAGCTATACAGTTACATTGGGTTAACTATTAAATCATCTTTAATGTAAGTCAACTGATGATATCCATCTGAAAAATTAAGAAATAGCAATATAAGTATATTATTTAGTTAGATATGAAAATATAGACACTAAAGACATGAATAAAAAAAAGAGTTGAAAATAGTTGCATCTAGAAAGACATGGGAAAGGGATGGGAAGAGTGGGGAACTGTTGTTTTTCATAATAAACCTTGGAAAATGGTTTGGTTTTAAAATTATAAATAAATACAACTTTGATAAGAATTAAAACTAAATTAAAAATAGATCGGAATGGAAAACAGAAAAGCACGTGGCCTGACAAAATTAATTTTCAAATTAAAAAGAAAAACCCACCTTCACCAGTGAGTTAATCTTTACATTTCCTACATTATTAAAACCCTTGAATCAAATGAGTATTTATAATCCAAAATATGAAAATATGCCTGGGGAACACATGTTGACAATAAAGAAAAATTCTTCGGTATGTTTTTTCCCCTTCTATCTCCACCCTAAAACTAGTAAGCAACTTCAGATTTTACCAATTGACAAGAACTGTAGAACTGGTATGTGGTATATTTATTCATTTTCATATCACCAAAACATTCAGTCAAAAATATCACTTTGAAAACCCAAGCCACTAGGGTTTAAGAGGGTCATTTCCAGGCCTTTAAAATTAAGAGTAATCTCTCAGAATTTCCCATTCTTTGTTTTTGCTCACAGTAAATCTCAGGACCAAAAGTCTGATTTTGATTTTTATGTACTGTTAGACAATCTTTTCATTTCCATTTTTTCCAACATTCTTAGAATAAAAACACTGGTTTCCTAGAAAAGCTATGGCAATTACACACCACTTGGAAGTAAACACTATTTTCAAGTCATGAGATGGTAGAAGGCTGAAAAAATTTGCAAAACCATACTAATTCTTCAGTAAGTTTACATTTCAATTACTGAAAGACTGAAAGACTTTAAGTAGGCCATATCAGCCACACTATACAGGAAATTATATGCTAGGAAAGCTCTGTTTTAAAAATAGGCAAAGGAAGAAAGGAAGGTTGCCAAAATATACAGCACTCTCCATGTGTTTTGATTTGAACACAGCATCTGTTTTATCAGGTGCAATCTATTTGAAGGCTTTTAGAGAATGGTAGTAGTTACGGTGAGAAGAAGTAAATTAATCAAAAATGTGCTTTCTGAAAGTAATTTTGAAGTCAATATCCATGGGATTTAGGTAATTACCAAATACCACAAAGAAAGTAGGCTTTGGGATAAGTCACACTGGACTGTATACACCTTAGCATAGCAGAATTAAAGCTGAGAAACTAGACCAATTTACTTAAGAAATGTACATGCTCTCCTAAACACAATTTAATATTACTCATTCATTCATTCGAAAAGTATTTAGTACCTACCATATACTATACACTGTTCTAGGTATGGGAATATAGCAATTAACAAAACAACAAATCTTTCTATGGTGGAGAAAACAAACACATTTACAAATAAAAGAATGTAATATTAGAGAGTATAAAACACTATTAAAAATAGGACAGGGAAATATTAAGAAGGCTAACTTTACTAAGCAACTGCAAGACAAAACAAATTTGGATAGGATCACCATACAGGAAAACTTTATGAAAACCGAGTTCTGAAAAAACTGTTATATTGAAGGCTAAATTGGATCACTAAATTTAGTTGAAACTCAGCAAGAAAATAATATTCAAGATTTTTGTCAGAAATAAATTTAGGTTGGAAATACTTAAAGAACTGCCAAGACTTTACAGAACTTTCAGAAACTTCCAATTTCCATTTTGATCAACTTCCTTCTGATCACAGTTGATTTAGATGCTTATGGGTTCCACTCCAAAACTGGTTAAGCTGCCTCATTGCCTTTCTTGGAAAATATCCATATACTTGTGGTCCCTGAAGGTCTACTTTTGAATCAATTAGAAGTGCATTCACTGACTGGTTGTGAAAACTATTTCAACTTTTTCAAGAAGCTCGGATCCTCACCTACGCTTTTAAAGGTAGCAAATTAGAAGAGAAAGAATAAAGTACTGGAAACAGAAGATAGCCAATGTGGCACCATTCTTGCCTTAATGATCCATGTGACCCTGGGCAAGTTAATTCACTTCTCTGAGCTCATAATATTGGAATATTTTCCATGCCTACTTTACATTTTTAGTAAAGACCGGTGAGATATTGTGGTATGCAGAATAATGTTTTCATCACCAAAGAAGTCCATGTCCTAATTCCAGGAACTTGTAAATATGTTAGGCTACAAAGGAGAAATCAGGCTGCCAATGGAATTGGTTGCTAATCAGCTGGGCCTGAGATGAGAAGATGTCCTGAGATTACTCAGGTAGGCCCAATGTAATCTCCAGGGTCCTTATAAGAAGAAGAGAGAGGCAGAAGAACCAGAGATTGTAGTGTGAGAAGGTCTCAGCTCAACATTTCTCGCTTTGAAATGGAAGACTAGAGCCAGAGGCCAAGGAATGTAAGCAGCCTATAGAAGCTAAATAAGGTAAATAAAAAGATTTTTCTCTAGGGTCTCCAGAAGGGAATACAGCCCTGTGCATCTATTTCAGGTTTCTGATCTTTAGGAATATAAGAAAATAAGCTTGTGTTAATTTAAGCTCCAAAGTGGTAATCTGTTAAAGAAGCAATTGGAAACAGTAATATACAAAAGCATTTTAAAATTGGTAGGAAATTACATAAATGTAAGATGTTATTATTCTAATATGATATTTCAGCTTAGACTCTCTAGCAGCCTTGATGGCAGGAAATTTGGTCACCAGTAAGGTCTCCAGAGTTGTATCATATTTCCTTGTCAAAGGCAGATGTCCTGCCTTTTCTGTTTCAGTGACTGACCATTTTTGCTTTTAGCTCTCATTTTGTCTGTGAAGCAGAGTCGATTAGCATGTAATTGTCAAATCAACTCCAGCCACCTGCCTTTCTACTTCCCTAGTTTCTCTTCAATTACTCATTATTTTGATGTTCCCAAAGGGATTGTTAAGAAAATTTTTCAGAGTCACAATACTATAGCAAAATTATGTTCAGATAATTCCTATTTTCTTATGAGTTATTCTCTAAAAACATCTGTGCAAGGGAATATGCGAAGTATGTATCTAAACACACATATATACATGTATATATATCAACACATATCAAGTTTTATAGTTTTTCCATCAGTTTAAATAAGAATGTTAATGAATTCTCTTCCACTGGTTAGCTTTAGTTTATGAAGCAAAATTAGAATTTCAGGGTTAGCCAAATCTTATTAATCCTAAATTTATAAAATAATACAGTAATAAAAATTTGGGTGTTGTATTAAGAGAATAAAACACAAATCCACGTTTGTAAGTCTTCAAAAATTAACATTAACAAAGTTAAAATGACCCACAGTAAAAAATGGACTAACATTTTTATAATGGTTCTTAGGCCAATTTCTAAATAACACCATCTTTTCTGCTCTTTTACATTAATTTACACATGACATACATTTCTTTTTATCACAATTATACTTTTGTATTTCTTATCGTTATCTTCTGATCTTTTATTTTAGAAGATGGTACTTGTGTACTTGCTGATATTATCTTCAGATTTGAGCTTCTCATCTAAACTTCATTTTCAATTTGTACTTAATATTTTTCCCCAACAAAATCACATGTATTTGTGAGGGAAAACAGGAGAATACCATAAGCACAAATATATACACATAGACACATGCACAGAGCCATGCCAGTTATTTCATATCCTGAATTTATAATACTTTATGGGTGAAGTGGGCCCAAACATAGTAGAGGAACATATCAAGTGTACAGTTAATTAGATTCAGAAAAAGATCTCCTTTGTCAACAGTATAATAAACATTCCAAATAAGAAGGAATGATTTGGCTAGTAGTATACTTCCATCCTAATTCATATTTTCATGGTGTTTGGAAATAAAGAGCAACTATTTTATCTTTTGGTAGAGAATTCCAATCAAATTAAATTATATAGTAGGGCAAAAAATAATTTATGGACTAATGTAAGGCTGTTAATTGTTACTGATTTGCTTTAAATACAAATATTGACAGTCATTTCATGCCTACTGAACCTAGTAATACAAAAGTTTGGGTTGTATTTCATATTTTGGGGGTTTTCATGTCATTTTTCTAGTGATGTTTTTATTTTATTTCATAAAAGTATTGGTCTATGACATATTGGAAAGTGATAAACAAAAAACCTGTCCTTTATCATGGGTATCTTGAGAGGCACTGTTAATAGTAGTTAAGTTCTTGTTTCTAAAAATGAATGTATGCCAGTACTATAAAACAATACTTGAAGAACTTATTATATATTAAAATACATCTCAAATCATTTGTAAAATTACTTTAAATTACTAGGACTTAATGTGGTTCCATTTCTTAAGACTATTTCATCAATCCTAGATCCAATATATATACATAATAATAAATACATAATAAAAGAACAGAAATATTTCAGAGCTCAACTAAGTAACTTCTCTACTGCTGCTAGATATAGTCTACCACTCAGATGTATTTGTATATACTTCAATTCAAAATTATTTTTATATAAAAGAGAAAAACTCTAAAGTTCAATCAAATGGGTTAGTTATAAAGGTATCATGGCCCCCCTTCTGCCGAAAATGCACCCTGAACAAATAAAGAATAATCATCTGATCTCTTATCATTTGATGAGGCTACTATCTAAGATCCCTTACAAAGAATCATGGCTTTATGCCCCCCAAAACTGAAAACAGGTATTCAAACAAATCCTTGTACATGAATGTTTTATAGCAATACTATTCATACTAGCCAAAAGGTAGAAAAAATCTGGAAGTCTGTCAATGAATGAATGGAGAAACAATGTTCTATATGCATATAGTGGAATATCATTTAGCCATAAAAAGGAATGAAGTACTGACAAATGCTACAATGTAGATGACTAAATGAAAGAAACTAGACACAATAGGTCACATATAATATGATTTTATTAATATGAAATATCCAGAGAAGGTGAATCCATACAAACAGAAAGCAGACAGTTGGTTGCCAGAGGATGGGGGTGGGGGGGAGGGAGTAAATGCTTAATGGGTATGGTGTTTTAATTTTGGAGTGATAAAAATATTTTGAAATTAGAAGTAGTGTTTGTACAATCTTGTGAATGTATTAAATTCACTATGAAATGGTTAATTTAATGTTATGTGAATGTCGCCTCAATTAAAAAAGAACCATAGCTACTGATGTGCAGTTATCTCAGTGCTGACTGTCTACCTTTGTTGATTAACCACTAAAAAGCTATATTTCTACTAGTCTCTGAAAATTCACTTCATTGCCAATTGTAAACTTAGGTGGGAAAGGCCATTTACTATTAAACAGTATGGATAAAATTGGAAATGATAACTTACAAAAATGTATAAAAAATAAAACAATTAGTGAAAGTAAAAAGAAAAATTAAGGAATAGGGTAGAGGAAACTGAATGAGAAGAAACTTTGAGGACTGAAGAGGAAATCATTACAAATAGAGTCTGATTCAAAAAGAATAAAGATTACAATTGTCAGTAGTGATTAGGTATCTGCATATTTAAACCAATTAGAAAATGACAGAACACCTATGAAAGAAGAAAAAGGTCTTGGGGCCAGAGAAGTATATTCTCAGTGTGCCTATAAATTTACAAGGCTAAAAAGCAGAAAGACAATCAATCCCTCAACCTCTTATTACACTGGAACTTACAGACAGAAGAATAAGACATATCCAATTGCTCATTTAGGAATCATACTTATTTAAATGCCAATGACAATACATTTGTTTTGACATTCCACTTTAGAATTATATTGAAAATTAGTTACAAAAAAAACTAAATTCAGAACTTTACATTTATATCCCAGAACATTATTCCCGCTGTTTGTAAAATACTGAATTTTTCTAGTCTTGTATATAATAGATATAATAAACTAAAATTAATCACTCATAATCTATACTTACATATTCCTTTACGTTTTTTGTTTTCACAGCTTTGTATGAATAATATGCAGGATACAGCATTCCAAACACCAACCTAAAAGTAAAAAGTATGAGATGACTAATCAAACAATGCTTTTAAGAACTTGTTAAAAATATCTCCTAACAGTGAAGTCGAAAGTATGTGGAAAACACACAACAGTAAATTTATATGAATGCAAATTTCAGTATATACTAAATCCATTCAGAAAAGCTAAGTGAAAAAAAAAAATTTTTTTTTTTTTTACAAAAGATAATTATAATATTCTAGATACCGTTTCACTGGGGAAAAAAAGACTTATTTTCTAAAAATTGCCATTTAGCACACTTTTCTTGTCACAAAAAAATATTGTTTGGTTCCTTGAAGAACAATTGGAAAATGTAGAAAACAAACAAAAAACTGTCTCAACTCTACCAAAGATAGCCACAGATAACAATTTATTCTATGCAAAATCCTACTTTTATCCACGTCTTATACCTAAAACATAAACATGCACACATACATGCACACACATAATCACAGAATTTGTGGTAATGAAAAAGTGGTCCTTCATTCCATTAGTTTGAGAAGCCCTAGCTTCTCATTATGACAGTGCCGTGAAACAATAACATATTTATTATATAATATGCATTAAACTGAGTATTTGTAAAATGACTAAATTACAAGTAGGACTTTTTTTAATGCCATCTGTTAAGATTATTTCACTGAATCCCAGATCCAAGAGCCATGTACGTAACCAATTATAAAGGACAGATGCAAAAATAGCAATATATACACTATGTAATGTTATTTTTGCATCTGTCCTTTAACACACACACATGGTTTACAATTGGCATTTTCAACTACTCTGTTATAAAATTTGTCCTCAAATATTATTTTACAGTATTATCATTACATTCCACAGTAGATTGCCATCATTTACTTAAACAACATATTTGTAGGTGTTTGGTTAATTTCCAGGTTCTTCCTATTAAACATAATACTGTGAAAAACATTTCTGTGTACATTGATATTCGCTTCCTGGTTGTAATGGTGCTGCTTCAAATAGTAGACATGTTTTTACTTATTATCAAAATGCCCTCTAGAGAGGTAGTTCTACTTTACATTCTTATACACTGCTAATCATGGGTATCATCATTAAAACAAAGTTTGCCAGCTAAATAACAAAATAATAATCTCATAGGAGTTTTAATGTTCATTGTTTAACACTAATAAGTATGAACTTTTTTCAAGTGTTTACTGACCTTTTGATGCCTGGGGTGCACGATATCCTGTTGTCTACTTATCTTTCATTTATTTTTCAAGGGAACCTTTTATTTTAAAAGTTATTTTACAGAAAAAGTGGGAAGATAGCACAAATAGTTTCTATATACCCTACACTGAATTTCCCCTATTAACAGATTACATTAGTATGGTATATCTGTCACAATTGTAAACCTTTATTAATATACATGAACTTTATTATTCATTTTATTCAGATTTCTTTAGTTTTTACATAGTGTCCTTTTTTTTCTGCCACGGGATCCCATCAAGGATCTCATATTATACTTAGTTGTCTTGATTCCTTAGCTCCTCTTGGCTGTAACAGTTTCTCAGACTTCCCTTGGAAAATGACCTTTGACGGTTTAGAATATTAGTCAAGTACATTGTAGGAGGCCCCTAAACTGGGATGTCTAATGTTTTTCTCATGATCAGACTGAGGCACGGGTTTTTGGGACAAGATCACAGAAGTAAAGTACCATTTCATCATTTAAAAAATTATTTTCAATTACAGTTGACATTCAATATTATTTTATATTAGTTTCAGGTAAACAGCATAGTGGACATCTCATCATATCATATCAAGGATATATACTGTCAACATGACTCACTCTTGAAGTTAACCTTGACAATCAGGCTGAAGTAGTGTTAGATTTGCCACTGTAAAGTTACTCTTTCACTCCTTTCCAAGCTGTACTCTATAAAAGGAAGTCACTATGCACAGGCCATACTTTAGAGGGGAGTTATGCTCCACTTTCTTGAGGGTAGAGTATCTACATAAATTATTTGGAATTTTTCTGCATAGGAGATTTGTCTTTTCTCCCCATTATTTTTTCAAAAATTTTTATAAATATGGACTCATTTTATACTTTGGGCTCTAGTTCAATATTTTATTTTGCTGCTGAAAGCTTTGAACATTGGGAGATCTTTCAGTTAGTTCCTGTGTTCAACATATCTCTATAATTGTGAGGGTTTTTCTTTTTCCTCTCCCATCTCCCCTCCCCCCCTCCTCTTCTCTTCTCTTCTCTTTTCAAGTAATTAGTTACTTTCTGGCACTACATGATGCACCAGGCTCATACTGTGTACCTCCTGCCTCATTCCTAGAATCAGCTATTCCTCCAAGAAGTCTTAGTTTCTTTTATTAGAGGGTGGTATTAAGGACAAAATCTGGGTGCTTGGTATGCTTATTGTTATTGGAGTACTACTGATTCTAGGCCCTTGTCTATTTTACGTATACCAATATTTTTCTAGGTTACTGTTATCTTGTGATTTTGTTTAAAAAGTTTGCTGAAATACTGATTGTACTATGTTTGCTAGGGCTGCCATAACAAAATACTACAGACTGGGTGGATTAAACAACAGACCTTTATTTTCTCACAGTTCTGGAAGCCAGAAGTTCAAGATCAAGGTGTCGGTAGATTCAGTTTTTTTCTGAGGCCTCTCTCCTTGGTCTGAAAATGGCCACTTTCTCATTATGTCCTCACATGGTCATCCCTTGGTCTCTATGTGTGTCCTAATCTCCTGCTCTTCTAAAAATACTAGTTATATGGGATTTAGCCCCATGCTAAGGACCTCATTTTAACTTACCTGACTCTTTAAAGACCTTATCTCCAAATACAGTCACAATCAAAGATACCAGGGATTAGAAATTCAACATATGAATTATGGGGAAGGGGGAAAATTCAGCTCATAATACATATTGTAGATTTATGAACATTTATATTAAATGTTTCCAATTATATTAAGCCCTTTTTATACTGAGAGCAAGTAAATATCTACATTTCTACTTTTAGTTCACTTACACTTAATGTTTTTTGTGAGGTGGGGTGCAGCTATAAATCCTTGGTGATTTTTTTAGCCTTCATAAAGCTAAACCCTGGGTTTAAGGCTGATGTCACCAGGTCAGACGGATACCAACTCTTCTCCTGCTGGGGATTTTATTCTCACCAACTGGAAGCCATATCATTAACAATTTCTGCCTTATCTAACAATCCTACCCTGTGAATGCTGCTTCACCAAAAGCCAACATCCAGATTCTGGATATAAGATTTTTAGCTGTGCCACAGAGCCTAGGGCTTTTTAATTTAACACAAGGCATAGAGGCTCTCTAGCTTAGTGATTTCTAAGAAAGCAACTAACCTTAAGTACCAAGGTATAAACAAGAACACAACTCCCAGGTCTATGTGTTTATCCTCACTGGTTATACAGATAAAATCCATCATAGTTACAGTTTACATATTTAATTAATAATTTCGATCCACTTTGTATTTCCCTTTAGAATCTGGATAATATCAATGTAATATCTTCCACATTCCCATATAATCTAGTACTACTGAATTTAAATTTGACACGAGATTCTTCAGTTCTACCCCTGGATGGATCTTCGACTCCTCCTTCCCCTACTACAACATCCTTCTACTGTTGTATCACAGTCCTTTTGGTTTTTCCTTGGTGAGAGCCCATGCAACCATTCTCCTTGTTCAATTTCAAACCAGGGGCTGATAATACATACATTTAGGCTCATGTCATCTCATTTGATTTACAAAATAGTTTCCAAAACATGCCTCTGGCTCTACTGTCAGATCAATATTCCTGCAATAACTCCCTGCTTTAAAGACTTCACTATCTGGCCTCCTCATCCTCTTGTCAACCAGTCCACGTGTGTGTGTGTGTAGAAGGGGGGAAGGAGGGAACATCAGAACATAATTTGAAAACCACTACTTTATATAAACCATCTATTCCAACATGATTTCCTAAATATGCCTCTAGTATTTCTATTTCAATCCTGGAATGTCTGCTTCTTGCCTGCAATGCTTCCCACCTTCCTCATCTTTCCTCCTTTCCTTTTCTTCCATTTTTTTTCTTACTTAATTCACTCCCTGCCCCCACTAACCCTCCTCCATTGACTTTTAAATTACTTTTATTTTGAACTTTAGAATTTGTCAGGATTAGTCATTTTGCCTTTAGCACATTCTATTTTAAATTGTTTGATGTATTTTTTTTTTGACATATTGTTAAGGGTATAAGTGACTTCCAAAATAGAATTTTCTTATATCATAGTAAGGATTTGGTGTTAGTTGATATTATAAATACAAGTGCTAAGTCACTATTTTTACACATCTGTATTGAATAGGATCAGTCAAATGAATAAACACGACATTCCTAATACCTAACTTTTCTAAGAGTAGAGAACGAGGTATTTCACTTGGAATATGGGAAAGATAAAATGTCTTAGTGAATATTGGGACCATTTTTAAGAATTGCCACTATTAATATTATAACTTATTATTGCTCCAATGTGAATATAACTGAGTAATTATTATTAACATCTGTAATATTTTATAGGGGTTTTTTTGGTTGATTTTTTAAAATATTGGGTCCTACTGTAGATGTTTGCAACCTGGGAGGTCAGGCATAAAGCCAAAGCATGAGCACAATGCATAAAATCAAATAAAGTTTATTTTAGAAGGCCACCTACAAGATAAACTTAGGGTTTATAAAGGAAATTAGTTGCTACAAATAAAATTCACTTATAAATTTGAATACTGTTTCAGTTATAGAGGCAGGAAGAAATAGTTACTCATTTCCTCTTAATCTTATTTTTGCCTAAAGAGAGAACTTTGCCAAAAGACTCATGACACCCTTCCCTCCCACTAAAGTTGCTTATAAGAACACTAGCTATATTGAAAAACTTACACTATTTTTAAAAAGAAATAAAATTTATGGGAATGTAGTAGTGGAAATGGTCCTTGTATCATTTTTCATACATGGAAAATACTTAAATTAGCTATTTTCTGGGCAGATGTTCAGATGCAATGCATCCTTCACCAAAGTTGTTTTAGAGAATAATAAAAAGCAATGTTTAAAGGTAAATCACAGAAGCAGTTAGTAAGAGTGCTGTAAACACTAGAATAATGTCATTTAAGCATAGAAATTATCAACATCATTTTATAAAAAATTGATTAAAACTTTTTGTCATTAAAATCCTAAAAACAGCTTACTGTAGAATTTTTGGAAGATGTAGAAAAGTATAAAAAAGAATACAAATCAATAGTAATTCCATTACCGAATGAACCATCTTTCTTTTTGTTAAAGGTTATTCCACACACACACATTATAATTTTTATCAAACTTTTCACAAGTGTGACATCATTCTCTCAAATGCTTTAAAAACCTTGAAAAATCATCAATAATAGCTTAATAACAAAAGTGATCAAGGGTTAATTCACATTTAAAAAGTTATAAAGAACTAATTCCAAGGATTTAAACATTCTGCTTTATGAACTATTCTTACCACTTGAATAAAATAAGAACAATGATAGAATAGTATTTATATAAGTCCCCTTACACCTATCACTTAGTTTTAGGAATTATTAACAGTGATCCATTCTTAACATTTTGGTATTACTATTTTGTTTTTTCTATAATATATTTTAAAACAAAATAATTTAAAGACAATATTTCCAAAATATACTTCATAACATAATTTACACATAATAAATTGACATCTTAGAGCATACAGATTTTTATTCTGCCCTTTCACTGAATGTTATATTATGAGCATTTTTTTATATCTTATTTTTTAAGAATATCATTTAACAACTACATAGTATAATAGTCCCTCATATTGAGAAAAATATTCAAATTGTTTCCTATATGTTTACTACTTTAATGCTATGATGAATAGTCTTTTTGTAATTACTAATAATAGCAACTAGTTATTGACGTTTTAACTACACAGGATATTAAGCACTTTCTGTATATCACTTCATTTAATTCTCAAAATAACACTTAGAAGTACTATTTGCAAACCTATTTTACAGATGTGAAGATTTAAGTTTATAGAGGTGAAGAAACCAACCCAATATAATACACCTTTCAAATTTACTGGCTGGATTCAAGGCCAGGCTCGCTGACTCCAAAATACATACTAAAAAACCAATGTTTGTTTTCGGATGACATTATACTAGATGTAGAATAACTAGGTTGAAGGGTCTAAAATTTTGAAGGTCTCTGATATATATTACCAAACTGCTCTTTAGAAGAGTAATATCAATTTATATTCTTATAAGGTATGTATGAAAATACCCATTTAAGGACTTTTAAAAATAGAATTAGAAAAAAAAATGTCAAACAGATGAATTAAACAATCAGTAGGCAATTTTTTCAACAGACGAACTGGTTTCCTAAGACATGATTTAGAACAATCACGTAGTATATAAATTGCTACTAAGAGAAAAAAAAAAATGTTAACATTTAATTTCTGAACAATTTGAATTTCTCCTAAAATTGCCTTAAATTACAGATTCCCTCTTTAATCATATAAAGATTAAATTGCAGTTTATTAAAAGTAAATATAACAGATAGCTTATTGCTGATAATAAACTATACAAAACTAATAGGTAATAAGACCATGCTTATATAGAAATTACTTGCCAAATTCTCTTTATTCCTCTGCTTTCAAAATCATGCTTGCCCCACTCCACACACAGCAATTGTGATTTTGGCGTTCTATTGCACTAAAGGACAAATACCTCAATGAGACTAGCAATTAAAACAGGATAGCTAACGTTAAATGAACAAAATAAACAATAGGATCAAAATTCAGAATGATGAAAGACAGATGTACCAGGATCATTAGGATGAATCAGTCATAATTAACAAGATGACCATATACTATACTCTTAAAGAGAAATACAAAGTATAATACTCCAGGCCCTTCCCAAAGAGTATAAATCCCACTGCCTGCAATCCAGTTTACAATAAAGACTGTCTGAGACTACTGAAATTTATTTAACAGACCTTGGCATAAGGATGGCAAATATGTAGAGATCTTTCTGCTATGCCCCATCTGTGACTTAGAGATTGCTAGTCATTCACTGCACTCTTTTCTGCTGACTCTGGTCTCAGAATCTTTGTCTGCACAGACCATAAACTCAATGAAGGGTAGGAGCTGAGTATGTTTATTTGCCATTTTTTCGGTCTTTCTTTTCCAAAATCTTTATTCCACCAAGAATTTGGATCAAGCTTGACCACCAGGTTATATTCCTAAACCATTAAACCTTATTTTTTTGAGGGAAAAGTCATTTTAACTGAGTTTCTTTTTAATATTACATCCTTTTTTTTTCTTAAGTGTATTACAGAAATTGCCATATGAAACCCACAGCTATAAATACTAGATGAATACTAGATGAATTGCCATATGAAACCCACAGCTATAAATACTAGATGTCAAGGGCATTGTTTATTATTTGTCTATTATATTGGTATCCCAATATATGAAATTTCATGTGTGAGATTTACCTTGGAATTCAGTACAACGCAAAGATTAGCTTTCTTTGTGAAAATGATGCTGTTCTAACTAATGATAATTATATTATTCCTCTCCACACCAACCACTGTTTGCCAGGAAGCTCATATGATAATCTCTTCTTCAAATACATTAACTGATAGGCCTCACAATTAGCATATTTATATTTGTATTCACAGACTAATTTTCTAGTTTGATTTCCATTTTTTTCTAGTCTTTTTTTTCTTCATAGTTTACCATATACATGTGGCAGGAGATTTCTCAAATAATTTGAAAGACTATGACATAGTTAACTATAACTATAAATAGTTAAAATGTAGTAGTCACTACAATTAAACACAAAGTTCATCTCTAAGGCTCCAGAGAACCAAGGACATTGTTCAGTTTAGGAAGCTATAACTGGGAACCACTGGTGGTTCCCCAACTTAGCTTCACATCAAAATCACCTAGAGAGCTGCTTCTTTAATACCATTTTTATTGTTGCTCCTAAATGTAACCTAAGTTAATTAAACAAGAGGATAAAGTAGAAAATGTAAAGTTAAAGTCTCCCATTTTGAAATGATCTATTTCCAAAAGTAAGCATGGAAACAATTTCTTGGATACCTCACAGTAAAATAATTTAAATAAAGTATCAATAACAAAAACAGTAAATACTCAAAACCTCATCATTTCCTAATTATTTTACATTTTGCTATGCTCTTAAAGCCATTTACATCCATACTATCCATATGGTAGTAATACTAAATATGGTGTGTGTGTCTCTTCCCAGCTCCATATTCAGTAACGTAACACTGGTTGCTTGAAATAAACTATTATTATAGGGAGTATGTATGTCATAAATTAGCAAATAATATGAATTGGTCCCCTTTCCCTCAGTAGTTATGCATTACTGGCATACCACTGCCTATATGTGTTTTAGTCAAGAGAAATTATAGTATATTTCTATCAAGAGGACAATGAAACACTATGTAGGAGAAATTCACAGAATTTAGTAAATTCAAAAAGGCAGGTTATGATGGCAACCAAGTTTATAAAGGGCTTCATGTAAGAGGGCACAAGTTTTCTGCCCTGTATCATAGTACACTTTGATTCTGTTTGAATATTAGGCCTCTAATATTAACATAGTCTCTTATGAATTTGAAAAACAGAATCAGGATATGAAATAATAAGGAATCATAGAAATAGTCTATCTTTTAACGATAGTTTTTTGACTTTTTTTCAAAGCAATATTTTTCCTTCTGAGGAAATCTTTCATAGGAACCTCAATAAAAACAGACAAATCAAAATTAATGAGACAAATGCAATTAAGTTGTCCTTAGAGAACTTAATTTCATTGGTTGTAGACTCCTCTGAGGAGTCCTAAGCCTTTGAGAACTATTTGAAAAGCATCCTTTATAAATGGTTCATTAGCTCCCAAACATGTCTGTGTAAAGGAATAAATTAGGAATGAGAATCTTTGGAAGTGGGACTCAAGAATTTGAATTTCTGAATTCCACATTTCAACAAACTAAGGTGTGACAGTATTATGCTTACTTTGCCTTTTGATTAAAACTTATGACTGAGCAATATGCTGTCAGTATGGTAAACTGGTTTACTTTACTTGAATTTTTAAAAGTAATGAAAAATAACTATAGTTACCTTCACTTTTGCCAAACTGTCCTTACTTAGACACTAAAATAACTATAAGCAGTCATAAGGAAAAAGAGTTACTCAAGTAACAAAATTTAGAGGAAAGGCAAGTGACAAAACTGAACAAATCTTTGCAAATAATGAATTTCTTCCTGTTTAAGGCCAAATGATTACAACTGTTGCAAGGTCTGGTGATAACCAATGTACCCGTGAATACTCTCCCTGCATGAGTCATTATGCCATGGTTTAAGCAGCCATCATGAAGCAAAAGTCCATGCCATGATCATTGCTAAAATAATATGTAACTTTTGACTTATACAAATTCAAGAAAAAGAGATTTGTTGCTAAGAATCTCTGCTAGTAGAGAATTCCCATTTAGTAAAACAACAGTTCAGTGTCCTTAAAGAAAAATATGAAAATTGCATACAGGAAGAAAAAGTCAAACCCATGAGAAAAACTCAAATCTTGAATTCTGTAACCAATGACACAAGTTTAAAACTGCCAAGGAGAGAAAAAGACAGTAAAAATTCCTTCGAAAGAATTTACACATGTTTGAATTATAGTCATCAGGAGCTATGAAGCTTGGAATTTTCATATTGTCAGAGCTAAACTTCTAAATTTACTCCAGAACGTCTAATTTCTACTGTAAAAGGAAAGCTAAGATAAAACTAGGGGCAAGAATCAATTCACAGCAAACCAGACTATACTTCATCATCCTTTTATTCTCTCCCCAGCCATAACCCAAATTCCCCATTACCAAGGTTTGCCATGTGGTAGACTAAACCACAGAAAAATGCTTAAAAAGAATGGTGAACTCAATACAGAGTACACTACAGAAGGAAGGGCTATAAACGCTTGAAATACTCAACACCACATCCTGTGGGCAAAGTTCCACAGAATGGTTTACACAGCTAAAAGATGATGATAGTCTCCACAATCTACAGCATTTCCCAGTTTACCAGGTGTAATTTTTTCCATTCTGATCGTTGCTACAAATAAGAAACTCATAGGTGGGGTCAGTATTATTATACTATTTCTACAGATGATAAAGGTGTAAGGCTCAGGGACTAAAATCTTACGAATTAAGCACTCAGCAAGTGCTGAAGCCAAAACAGTTAACTTCTAATTTCAAGAGCTGTGCTCTTTCCTTTATACAAAAACAAAACAAAAATTTTGAATTTCATATAATGCATAACTCATAGCACACAGATCCTCAATATTAGTAGTCGAATGAAGTCAACATTCAGCAGTTGCCTAAGTAATTGTAATTGAGACCTGCCAACATACTGTCAGATACAGTGTAAAGATATCTGAGACCCATTTTTTGATTGTGTGCAAAGTCTACAAAAAGGAATGTCCACGGCTTTAATCAATATTCACACAATCTCCAATTCCTATCAAACTGGTTAGATGGTTATACTTGATGGAGTTAAGAATTACTCATATCATCTGATCAATCTGCCTCCTGAGTTATACTTAACTTAGAGGAACTGTTTTCTTTATTTTATCCCTAAAACACAGGATCTGTTTAAACCCAAATTTACCATTAGCTCCATCAACAATGATGATATTGAGAACTCAGTTGTAATCTAAGATTTTTAGAAAACCTCCTAATGAAGAAAAATCATACACAAACCACATTCTGAAAACGTTGAGAAAATTTTCTCTCTTAAAATACATGCCTTTATACAAATAAAAAATGAGTAAGAAAAGCCATAAACATGGGTTCTATAATATGCTGTGCAATACATTCAGTACCACATGACCATGAAGTGAATTTTCCTGAATTAAAGTCAGATCAAAAATTGCTGCAAAGTCCTCCCATCAGACATTCATTACCTATTGTACACTTCAAGTTAGTCACCATGCAGATTAGCATAACTCTTTTACCAGCCAATCTAAAGTGGATTTAACATTCTGCTTTCTAATAAATGAATTTTTAAATTTCCTTTGTTACATTAAAAACAGCTTTCACTGATGGCACACTATGTGCCAAGTACTGTATCTTCTAGTACAAGTGAACTCATCATAGCTTTTTAATTAAAACTTAATTTGTGATGATTTGGAAGTCACAACATTCCATTTTCACATTTCTTAAACCACTTTCTTTAAATTTTCTCATGCTACTCCCTAGGGCTAAAACAATCTCCCTCTTTGAGAACTCTTTTTTTCACAGGTACCCTGCATGTTATATCTTTCATTAATGAGGTTGAAAGAAGGTTCGGGCTCCTTATTTTATATAGAAAACAAACAGTAACAGAAATAAAATTACAGAAATACCCAAATCAAAATATAAAAAAATTAAACATTGTAAAAGCATTTAAAAATATTCTCTCTGCTTTCTTCTCTTGAGATTAAATTGATTAAATGTCTAAATACTTGCTTTGTACAAGTAAATCAGAAGGGGGTGGGAACTTTATACAATATTGGTCAAATCATCAACAGAAAAATAGAATAAACATGTGCCACAAGAACTACACTGCCACCTAATTTAATTCTGATGTCAGTAATTACAGCACAAAACCAGCATGCTTGCTGGTTGGCACTACCAAGCCCTCTGCCTCTTGTGAAACATTTGCTGATTGTTTCATGAAAAGCAGTTCTGACCCTACTCTCACTCTTGAGAGATGGTACGATCTCCACCAATTCTGACTTTGTTGTTTTTCTCCCTAAAAAAAAAAAAGTGATTAAACAAAAGGCAGCTGATCTATCAATTGAAAAGACAGGAGTGTTAAAATTTCCTATTACGTGGGCACTGTTCTATGTTAAGGAGACAAGAGAAATGACAATTGACTGCAGCGTGTGATCCTTGTTTGGATTCTATATTAAAAACTATAGTGCAGCTATATAAGGCATTATTAGGGTGACGGGCAATTTGAATATGAACTGTACTTTAGGTGCTAATATCTTATCAATGTTATATTTTTTAGGTGATAGCAGTCTTGTGACTACATAAAAAAATGACCTTGTTTAGGAGACAGTAATTAGAACCAAAAAGTCATAATGTCTTGAGTCTTTTCTTGAAATGTACATCCCACCATTCAATTTTTAGGCCAAATTTGCACACTCCCAATTTCTATTCAATCTAAAAAAATTAATAGTATAAAATAAAAAACTAGGAACCTCTAATTTTTTCCCCAAAGATGTATTAAGAGGATGGAAATGTGGTTCAGCATTACATAATGTTGCCACCCACTCCAGAAACAGAAATGAGCACCTAGCAACAGCAAAGGGTCATCTCAGGAGAGTGCTGATTGCTCATTGGAGCATTCTAAACACAGATGCTTTTCCATCCTTATCATTTCCAGTTCCTGCAAAACACATGCTGGTTACCTTGGATCTCAGTGCCATCTTATGAAAACCCCTTCCTCCTATGACAATAACTGCCACTCATGACAGCCTCTACCTTTATATTCCATCTTTGAAAAAAAGGCAAAATAAATTTTGAAACAATATATGAATATATGTATTTTGTGGACAGAATAGTCTCTGCATTCTTTTTCCCCAGTGATATTTAAGATATGAAATGTTAGTGCTCCTGTTGATAATTTTCTGACTTCGTCAACCTCCCCACCCCCAACATCACAGGTTTCAGTAGATGGGCCAAGGCACCCAAACTCTTAATAGAGGTTCTGCATGAGTGTGCCTAATGTTTATGTTTATTGATGGTTATGGTAGGAGATCTTTAGATAATAATCTCGATGTTCGGGAGTAGGTTTTTACTTTCTTTAAATGTATAACCATTCTAATTTAAAATCTGAACAATCTCCAATTTGGAGCTAATCTTAAAGATATAG
Organism: Cynopterus sphinx; assembly: GCA_030015415.1. Classification (NCBI taxonomy): domain Eukaryota; kingdom Metazoa; phylum Chordata; class Mammalia; order Chiroptera; family Pteropodidae; genus Cynopterus; species Cynopterus sphinx. The sequence continues at coordinate 38,363,364 of CM057382.1, read as the reverse complement.
TAGTACAGATAAAGACCCAGGAAGCTCTAGTTCTTTTCCCAAAGATACACAAAGGAAATGGAAATATGGTTCAGCATTACATAATGTTGCCACCACTCCAGAAAGAGAAGAGCACCTTTTCCTAGGTTTCTTGGCTATTTGAATATGTCCTTCCCCTCTTTGGTGTAAAGTCCCTTGTCCATTTTTTAAAATATATTTTGAATGAGAACCATTTATATTTTCTCCCACTTGACTTTCTTTTTTTCACTGTCTTAACAGTGTCTTTTGTTGAAAAGTACTTAATTTTAATTTTGTCTTCTCATTTATGACTATTGCCATTTGTGTCTTGTTTTAAGATCGTTTTTCCTTATTTCAAAGTCATGAAGACATTTTTCTATCTTCTAGAAGCCTTATTGTTTTACTTTTTATATGTAATCAGACTGGAATTGGTATTTTTGTGTATGGTGTGAATTAGGGGCTATGATTATATGGATATATGGATATCCAATGATTGATCATTATTGTAAATAACAACCTTTCCTCAGTGCTCTGCAGTATTACCTTTCTCATAAAACAAGTATCCATATGGATGGGACTCTTACCAGACCCTATGCTTTTTCATTGGCTTATTTGTCCATCCTTGCCCCAATAGCACACCATCTTAATTACTGTAGATTTGTAAAAGATCTTGCTATCTGATTAACTCATCCCATTATTAATATCTAATTATTATCAAGTATGTCATCCCACTATTTGAGTTCATTAGTCTATTTCAAGATTGCTTTGCTTATTCTTGGTCCTTTGCATTTCCATATACATTTCAGAAATAACTTGTCAATTTTCTTCTCTACTCACTCCCCAGGTGAATGTGCCAATTTCATTTCTTTGAATATCCACGGCCAATCTGTTAAATAATTCTCTGCGTTACATATTTAAAATAAATCCAGAATCTGACAATTGCTACCAACCTGGTCCAAATCACCACCCATCTCTCACTGGTTTATTAAAATAGCCTCCTAACTGGACTCCAAGCTTCCATCCTTTTGCCTGCACAGTTGATCTTCCATGGTAGAGAGATCTTTTAAAATAAAATCTGATAATGGCACTCTTCTGCAGAAAACCCACCTCACACAGAGTAAATTCAAATGTCCTTCACAATGGTCTACATATCTGGCCACATTATTGCTCTGCCCCAGCAACGCTGACCTTCGTGCTTAGCAGGGCCTTACCCTGGAGCCCATACTTGGTTGACTCCCTTCCTGAGAAGCTCTTTCTAATTTCTGCACAGTTAATGTCCTTAACCTCCTTCAAGTCTTTGCTCAAATCTCAACTTCTCACTGAGGCCTTTCCTAACTACCACATTTAAAATTGCAAGTCACTTCCTAGACTAAATAAAAACTCTATTCCAAACAAGATACTTTATTTAACAGAAATACAACATGATAAGGTATGACCCTTAATTACCATAAGTAATTCAAAAAGCAAAGTTTCATTTTTTCCAAATAGCCAATCTGTCTTCCTTATATTTGTTAAAAATAAGAGAGCCATAGAAATCAATCTAACACATGAAAACTAGCACAGATCAGCAGATGATAGCATCTTCTGCTGGCCATTGATCCCCTAGTTCTCTTTTTTATTTTTAATTTTTAATGTGTGGAGAAAGCATCAGGTAAATCAAATGGTCTTTGTATTACTAGCATTTAAATAACCGCATAAACATACAGGGATAATTAGGAAGCTTTCTCAAAGTCTTTAAGTAGTGTGGTATTTTTTTTCCTATAGCAGGTTTATCAAATATCACTTTCTAATTTTACTATGTAATATTTGATTCATATTAGAGAGCATACATAATATACATATAAGTTATGAAGTCTAACAACACATGTGAACCAAATACCCAAATTAAAACAAGAACGTTGCCTACCTGTGTTCCTTCTCTATCTAAAGTACTCTGACCACTTAGTTCAACACCTTGCAGTTGCTGTTGTTGTTAAGGCTCACCAATTCCTCTCTCTAAACCTGTTCTTCCTCTCATTTCTCAACTCACAAAAAGGTGACACCTCCCACTCAAGTAATCCAAGCCAGGCATCTGAAATTCTTTCTTCCTCCTCACATCCAAACACAAAGTTTTGTCAAATTTCCCCCTTAAATCTCTCTCATATCTGTCCCCATGTCCCAAACATTTACCAAAGCCTTAATTCTGACCCTTCTTATTTTTCAGGGGGACTCTCTGTCCTTATGACTTTAGCCAGGTCCCCTGTTAACACCATTATGTAAAATCTTTCAACTGTCTTTCCTGCTTTCTCAATAAACAACTCCTTATCTGGCTACACAAGGTTAGACCTAACTCATTTGACTTTTCTAATCTCATTTTTTGCATCTCCAGCGATACTGAGATGTTATTGTCCTGTTATTTTGTTTCTATGCCTTGGCATATTTTTCCTCTCTGATTGGGGCCTCTTCTCAAGGAGGATAACTTCAAAGAAGGAGTTGAAAGGCAACTTTTCTCTTATATTTCCTTGCCTCTCCCCAGGTGAGAAACCCCTCCTCGCTGTCCTCACATCTGTTTATACTTGATGTGACACCACTAGCAGTGTGACTTTGGGCAGGTCATTAACCTTTCTGTGCCTGTTTGCATTTCTGTGAAATGCAATAATAATAGTGACTACTGTGTTGAGGTAAGCCATGTAACAATGCTGGGCACACAGTACATAGTTCATAAACATTAGCTAGTATTCTTGTCCCATAGTATTATGTTCATGGTCTTTCCTATCTGTTGTCTCTGTGTTGGGTGTTCTGCCAGAACAAAAACTGGGCCAAGTTGAATTCTGCATCACTAAGTCCTAGAATACTCTCGGATACACAGTAGGTAGTACTCAATGAAAATTTACAGAAATAAGAAATAAAAAATCTTTACAAAGGCAGGACTAAATCTTTTGTACATACAACCTAATATAGAAATATAGCTTAGCTGAGGTCAGAAAATGAAAAAGTGACAAAAGAAGTTGATAAAGTGCTAAATATTCATTCTGATGACTATGACTTTCCTTTATGTCCTTTTAAAAATGCAATGGCCATTTAGGATTAGACAATTATGACAGTAGTAGCATTGTATCCTGGTGGGTTAAGTGTAATTATCACTTAGTTAAACGTAAGTATCAGCAATTTTGTCTCAATTTGACAATGACATCTTTTATCATAATGTATGAAACCATAAAGTCAAAAAAGCAGTAAAGAAGTCTAATTTCTTTCAGTAGCAGAAGTCTCAATGTCAATATACATATGAAAACGGCTACAATTCCCAATGTTATATTTGTTCGGATTGATGGTTGTTTTCTTTATTTTCTTTATTTACATCCTGATTTACTCTCAATTAGTTTAAAGTGTATTTATTTCATTAAAAAAATTATTTTCACAGAATGTTTTGTTATTGGTTGATGAACAAAGATTTACTTTTTATGTATTTCCCTTATTTTTCTTTAGCATCCATTGCAACATACTGAACAATACCAACTTTAAATACCATATAGCTTTCCTCACAGAAGGGACATAAAAGAGAAGTTGGATAAATTCCAACAATTTCTTTTTAAAACACATACACACAAACACACACACACCCTACAGAGAAACAAGATTAAAAAATGAACACCCTTAAAAGCATTATTTGCTAGAAATAATGTTGTAATAAATCATGTATGCCCAGTTTGGCACTCAGAAAAAAATCACTTTTAGAAAACATATGTCTTCAACTGTTTAAACCTGTTAAGATTGTTTCCTAAAAAATTTACTCTTTAACAATCAAAGCAACCTTTTTAGTAAACTACTTTTACCAGTAAGTCATGATTATCTTAGAACTGACAAATTTCCTATTTTCCTCTTCACTTAGAATCAGTTTTACTTTTTTATTGACCATAAAGGTAACTTTAATCATATGAAAAGGAAAAAAATTGTCAAACACTTAAAAATGACACCTGCAAATTTTGTCATCCCACCATCAAACTGAAGACTTTAGGTTTACTAGAACTAGAAAAAAACGTTTAACACACCAGAATCCTTCTAATGCATGAAACGGCTTTAAAAATAATTCTAAACAATAGATGCTTGCCATGTGAACATAACAATAGAAAGATTACAGAAGGCCAATGTCCTTTTCCATGTATAACAGAATCGTGAGGTATCTTGTTTGTTTTATTTTGAAGCTACTAAGTTTTGAGGTGATTTGTTATGCAGCATCAAATAACTGAAAGCAGCAAAAAACCCCAAGTGGCCTTTGTGGCAGTGAGCCACCATTCCCGAAGGCATGGAAGTCAGGGGCTGAGCAACACTGTATGATGAAAATCTGGGGAGAACTGATGAGCATAATGAAGCATAGAGCAAGATGGCATTAATGGCACAAGGAACAGCTAGAGCAAGAGGACCGCAGGTCTTCATGTAGCGACTGACTATATGGGTGCACCCTGTACCCCTGAATGACCCTAGAGAGATGGAAGTGAATTGCTGAGGTCTTACCTAAATTAGAATTAGTAATCTTCTAGACTTATAGTCAAATTGTTAAAAGTGAGTTTACTTCAGCTCCTGTAAATTGGAGTCCAAAGAAAATTAACATAAGAAACAACAAAATTGATAAATTCAGAAGTCTGTTTTTCCTCATCTTTCATTTCATTATAATTCTAACAACATTTTACAAAATGAATGAGGTAGTATTTTATTGTGTTTTTAATAGATATAATATCAAATGCTTTATCTTCTTTCTCACTTGCCTAACCTATGTCCTCTACTTGGCTATTTTTTAGGGTAGTCTCAGTAAATGTTACATCTAGACATTTAGACATTTTTAATGAAAGGATTGCAACTCTGAAATAGCAATCCTCGCTGTAATGCAAATGGATTGTTTTGAGGAACAGAGACTTAATATATTTCTAGGTCATATAGGTAGGTATAAAGGACATTCACAGAGAATATTTATGCCTCTTAGCAACCTCTCTGAGTTAAGTAAGAGTAGAATGGTCCCCATTTTAAGGACAAAGTGAGATCATAGGACTACTATAAAGTAGTGAAGTCACTTGTACTGACTCAAAAGAGTAATAATGATGATGTGGTGTTGCATTTTTTGAAACTCAATTGTGTGAATTAGAAATAATCAGACATAAAAATACTGGCATTTTTGCCTTATGCACAGAAATTGATATAAATATGAATCCAAAAAGTTGTAATTTCATAAAAATAATTTTACAGCTGGCCAAGGAAGGAACTAAATACTCTTTTTATGTTGCTGGCACAGGACAGTGCCACTTTAGCTATAAAAAGGAAATATCATCTATCTTTTGTTGAGACATCTTTATTATGATCTTGAAGAACTTAAAACTTCATATAAAATGCTACCAGCTAAACTTTAAATAACTAAGTACTTAATTATTTTCTTAGTATAAACAGGGAGTTCATTAGCCTTAAGTAAAGACTTCTCTGTATACAATAAATATGTTAGAAAAAGACCATCAATTCTGGTAGACGGTTGTACTTCTTTAGCTAACAAATACTGCTTATTTGGGTTTAAAAGCTACCACTGTTATTGTTCTAATATAGAACACAAGGAAATTTTATTTTCCTTTGTACATGTTTTGCTCTCATCTGTTTAAGAACAATGAAACCTCCTTAAGTGAGAAAACCCTAGAGGTCTAAGGCAACTCTAGAATCATTTGAACTACCAGAAAAAAAGAACTTTATGAAGTTAAGGTCCTAAGATTACACATATGTGCTAGTATTTCAGTTTGTTTTGTACACATAGTAGCTATTCTAAGAATAGAATGCAAAAGATTTCAGTCATGTTTGGTATTAAAAGTTGAAACTATAAAATGAAGGTATTTATTTTTCTGAGGGAAATTATATTAAAACTAGTCATTGATTTAAATTTCCTGTTTTAAAAAGCAACATGTTTAGTTACTTAAAGAATATTTTTAGTAGAAATGATTTATATTTATTATGGAAACACTACCAAAAAGAAAAAAGTATAAATATGAAACTCAACCCCTGACCAGAAATAATCAGTTATAACATTTAATGATCCAAACATCTCTTTCCATATTATTAGTAGATAACAAAAATTGACAGAAAAAGTATATAAAACTGAGATCTTAAAAAATATGGAATTTAAAATAAAAACTCTTCAGAGGGTAGAGAGAGTGGGGGGAGGAGGGAGGTAAATGGGGTATAAGGGGTCAAATACGTGGTAACATTAAAGAATAAAAAAATAAAATTAAAACCCTAAATTACATTTTGTTTAAATTTAAGAAATAAATAAAACTGAAAGAACAAAATTTTACTTAAATTGTAGAAATGTCAAGACCTAAAGTAATCCTTTAATTTTAAGAAAAAGATTATGAAAGGCTGTCATTTCAATTCTAAACAGCATCTGTCTTTCTGCAATGAATGATGAAATTTGCCCTGATGCTCCCTCCTATCTCCCTACCCCCTCCAGATTTTCATTAACTATACTTTTCAACCAAGACATATAACACAATCTAATATACAATGTTAATACTATGGAAACTTCTAAATGCATGAAATGACTTTGATGGATTTAACTAAAAATAACTTATATTCCATATTGACAAATTTTACGAATGATCTTTTTAAGGCAGCATAAATGTATACTGCTGCAAATGTGCTATTCAGCCAACCTGACAAATGTGATATTTTGCTGTTTGCTAGACTTTGTTCACTTGCTAGCTGGGACTATGAAATGCATTTTCAAGTTGAATTTCATGAAGTACTATAGAGAATGTTGTAATAAAATCCAGACATTCCTTCCACTACATTCCTTTACTCTAATACTTCTGTAATTCAATCTGAGACCAATCAAGTTTGTTTGGAAAGATTACTTTATAGACCACTAATGTTGTTTATTGCTAAGCTTCAGATATTTTCTAGGAACTTGGATTTAGTATCATCAAATCACTGAAAATCAAAGGAATGATATTTTACAATTTTTGTTTACTTGTTTTAAGAAGGTAACAATATTTGGCGGCTGGATTCTGTGATAGATTTCTGACACTATTTCTTAAAAAAAAAAAAAAAAAGCCTACTAGGTTTTCTATCACATAACTTCTAGCTTAATAGTTTTGAGCCTGGTTCTGCATTCCAATCACTAGGGGAGCTTTTAAAAATAAAGATGTTCAGGCCCCATTCCACAACTATTAAGTCAGAATCTTTAGGAATGGGGTCTGGGAAAGGTGTCTGAAAAGCTTTTAAATACATTATAGTGCTTTATGAGTTCTTAACTCAAATGAAGAATCCAAGGCATCTCTATGAAAACAGATATTCCTAATTTATCATGTGTTCTGTTACAGTGAAAATAATTTTATTAAGATTTTTAAGAGGTGAAAGTTACCACTCTATCAACCATATTTCTCAAATAGCAGCATCAATTTTCACCACTTGTAAAGCTATATAATACTGCTTTTCTGGTTCAAAGCTGTAATTTTAAAGTAACCGCGTCATACAAAATTCCCTTTTAAAGAATAAATTTAGAAAAATTTGTCTATTTATTGGGAAGTTTTAGGATTAGTTTAAAGGATTAAATATTAGCAAAACATAAGGCTCTGACAAAGAAAATAATAATAAAACAAGAATGTACTAGGAATAAATGGTCATTTCAGAGCCCATTTGTAAAGCTACCATTCATTTTTCTCAAACTGGAGATCTCCATTGACAGAACCGCAAATCTACTAGCTAATGTCTCATAATCATGTTGCTAAGGTGCTGAGAGGCTCTGAATGTCCCTCTCTACTGACCTAGTAAGCACAGCACATGAATGATAAGGGAGCAAGGGACAGCCTAACAGGTCAAATAAATCCTGGCCATCAGTGGGTGACAGGTGTCTTAGCCAGAAAACCCCCACAGCAATGATGACCACATGGAAAACACACAATATTTTTCATTTTCCTCCTTTTGTTTAAACAGTGTGCATAAGAAATCAGAGCTACACATTAGCTATAAATGTTAATATTAGGAGTAGGTCTAAACCCATCTCAGATTCTAGGACAAATGTCCCTTCCTTTGCAATTGGAGGGAATTCCTCTGAAACGAATGACCTAAAAGTTAAATTATTCTTATGTAGGCACTAGGGAATTTCAAGCAATATAACATTTTTGAACAGCTAAACTACCAAAATGAACAAGCAAGTCATTAAGAATACAAAGCAGAAGTCATTAAGAATATTATTCTACATTTCAACATTTCTTCAGTCTGTCTCAATGTGCAAGTAGCCATAGTGAAGGCACATTAATTTATACATTTTTTTAGACAGAGTTATATTTTATAGCAGTGTTGCACATGTCAGACAAAACCACTGTCATCTGAAAATAAAAGGGGAAAAAAAGAGAATGCTTTCAAATGGCCATCAATGCACCTACTTCTAAAACCTTAAAAATCCTTTGGGAAAATAAGAAACTGGACATTATTCATTGGTCGCATGCCAGCTTTGAGAAAAAGAAGACACTAGAGACAAGCCTGCCTGGTGATTTCACAGAGGTTCTTGCCTTCTGTTCACATACTATTCTTCATGACAGGTGCAGCCCCTTCCCTCTCTCCATTTGGGGCCTGGCTAAGCACTGATATTGGCCTCTACACCAGCAAGAAGCATATGGGCTGAGACTGAGGTGGCATCTTCTTTCTGTTGGAATCTGCTCCCTGTTGTCTTATCTTGTCCCTTTAGCTGCTATAGATAACTTGGTCCTGACTCACTGCAAGTGTTAAGCATTTTTAAAATATAACAGTTGAAATAAAAAAAAATATACAACACATACTTCTAAGTTATGAAGCATAATAAAGTGAATCAGTCATCCAACTTCAAAGTATCCAACAGAATGTAATGTGCTTACATTTATTATCTTTATTGATATATTTCAGCCCATTTCTACCATCTTTTTTGTCCATATAATCCCTACCTCCTATCCCCTTATGTTGGTGTTTTATATCCCTCGAGCCTCTTTCTTTTTCCTCTGTTGATTTGGAAACTATAGATTATATTTATAATCTTTTGAATTATTATACATCTCTGTACATGACAGAGAGAACACCATTCTCTCCTCATCTTCATTGAGAGTAAAGAGAAAAAGAGTAAAACTAGACAGAAAAGTGAAGAAAGTATAAAAGAGGACAAGAGACAGTGATGACATACTTTGAAGTAGGGGAGCAGAACTGAATTCTTCAAAGGAAGAAAATGAATGTTTTCCTTCCTGACACAGTTCTTTCTCTTATCACATACTTAAAAGGCAACGAGGCAATTATTTTTAGATTACAGGTTATATCATTTTCAGCATTTCTTTTATATTTCTCAGTCATTCAAGGTAATCAAGGTCTCTTTTTTTGTAACTTAAAATGGTTTGCCACCTATATTTTACTGACTTTAGTTTTAGAGATTGGTCAGTGTCCCCAGTAGAAAACAAAAACCAGGCACAATGCAGTAAAGAACTGATCATGGCAATACTGACACCCATTATGCAAATATCGGCAAGTCTGTTTTCTTCTATACCCATATATGCACTTTCTTTAAGTCAACACTGCTTATTGTTCCTGTGGGCCACTCAAATATCAAACAAGGAAAATAAGTCAGTTTATCGACTTAAGGGTTTTGGTGAAAGTGCATTCCAAATTTTGGGAGCCCTAAAGATTGGTGATTTAAATTTGATGTTGAAAAAGTGTCATATTAGTAGAACCTTTAGCATATAGTTTATTCAGCGTTGTATATATTCATGTCCTTTTAAAAATACCAAATAATGCTGTTATTAACTATTACTGATATTTACATAATAATGTATTCCTTTATTTAAATACATGAGTTTTATTTCACAGTAATTTGTCTGTGATTCCCCATAGGGTGCATACAGGTAATTTGTTAAGCTCTTCAGCTAGGGTTCTAGTCTCCCTTTCATGCCTCCAGTGATGAAGAGCATGAGCACGCTGCTCTCATGAGTGTCTCAATGTTGAACAACTCCAGGTATTAGAAAGTTTTCCCTTACATACTGAATAAGACTGTCTTCCCAATAACATCTTCCTATTGCTCTAGCCTTGCATTTCACAGTAAGATAAAAAAATCTATACCCCTCCCCCATATAACAATTCAAATTATATTAAGACAGTTATTTTGTTAGACTTTTTTTTTCTTATTTTCTAATCCAATCCCTAAAACTATTCTTGGCATACACTAGTTTTCCTCAGGATATATATAAGAGATTGTTATGGTTGAACTGTGTCCACCCAAAAAAGATATGTTGGAGACTAACCCCTACCATCTCAGAATGTAACCTTATTTGGACACAAAATCTTTAGAGGTAATCTAGTTAAAATGGAATTAGGGTGGACTCTCTTCCAATACATCTTGTGTCCTTATGTAAATGGGAAATTTGGACATGCACAAAGGGAGAATGCCATGTAAAGATGAAGGCAAAGATCAGGGTGATGCATCTAGGAGCCAAGGAATGCAAAGAAGCTATGAGAGAAACACAGCCCTCAGAAGGAATCAACCCTGTTGTCTCTTTCATCTTGGACTTCTAGCCTCCAGAACTGTGAGACAATACATTTCTGTTGTTCAAGCCACCCAGTTTGTAGTACTTTGTTTAGCAGCCCAGCAAACTAATATATTCCTCAGAAATGTGACATGATAAAAGGTCAAGGAAATTTTCCACAACAGAATGCTTGGTGTTATATATGGGTGAGGATAATTCTTTTCTAAAATGTGCATATCATTACTTGAAAATATGAATGCTCTCAGTACTACCTGAATACATCCTGAAATTACGTTTTGAATTATTGGCAAGTACAAACCAACTAAGTTTAGATTTTTCCTATGACTTTCATGATTGCCTTAGTTACTCCGCTTTTGCAGAGTTGATAACACTGTTAAAAGGAAAGCAACATGCTAACAACTTCTACTAAGAAATTATAACTTGTAAACAACATTTCATTTATAAATTTAAAAGGTAGGAATATAAGAGCTAATGTGCAGAATGTGATTATAAAAATTATTTTCAAAGTGTATTATATCAGCAATTTTTATCAAATTTGGGAAATTCTCTGTAAATATTGAAATAGAAATTAATTTTGGAGATAGTAAAAAATAATATGATTGGTCAGTAATAGTATTTTATATAGAAAATCCTTAAATGAGAGATGTCCTGAGGCATTTATAAAATTTCAAATGTCATTATAGCCTATAATTTCTCCTATAAGTATATAGAAGCCAACAAATAATAAATACCTAAGCTATTTTCAGTTGCGGATGCTGAGCAGAATGTATTTTGTAGGGGGTCAACTTTCTGCAATGTAGCAAATGTTTTACTTCTGTGCTGTCCAATAAGGTAATCACTAAGACTGAGTGGCTAATGAGCACTTGAAATGTTGCTAGTGTAACTGAGGAACTTAATTTTAAATTTAATTTACATTTAAATAGCCACATGCAATTATTGGCTACAGGACAGAGCAGCACAGCTTCAGGCTTATTTCCTCCACATATATTTTTCTTCCCTTTTCACTTAACACAATGGTTCTCAACCAGTGGTAATTCTGTCCACTAGGTGACATATGGTAATATCTGGAATAATTTTTGGCTGTCATAACTAGGAGGTGCTATTGGCATCTTGTGAGTAGAGGCCAGGGATGCTGCTAAACATCCTACAATGCACCGGACAGTTTCCCCACAAGAAACAATTATCCAGTCCAAAATGTAAATTTTGCTAGGCTAAGAAACCTTGACATGTTTAAAGGATCTTCAAGTGACATTAAAAATACTCTGAATGTCATTATGAATGGCTGTATAATAGTCTAACGTTAGCTAGTCTACTCTTCACTTAAATTAATCTTTGGCTACTGCTCAGTAATTCCATATCAATGGCTACTATTTTTCTCTGCCCATAGTATCTAGAGAGTATGACATCAGGCCTGACTTTCAGTCACAGTTGCCTCTGTAAAGTTAACAAGACTGCAGCTGGTAAATTTATACTAATAGGTATGCTTAAACCCTTAACAGATAGTTTTGTAAACATGAAGACATTTATAAAAGAATAATTTGTACTTTTAACCTTTCATTTAGCCTCAAAAATAAGTGTATAAAAGGGGTAGTTTAATGCAAATGTATAATTAATGACATAAACATAAGCTCATGTTCTGCTAACAGAGACTCGGCAGTAATCTTTTTTCATGTGACAATCAAAACAGTAATATATTTAAATTACCCATTTATGCGATTATTATTGCAACACACCATTTATTTGAACATGTAAATCTATACTGAAAATTGAAAACATAAATATCCCTCCTAAAAGCATCCAAAAATCCAGTGGAAAAAGAAATAGCTAATACAGCATCTAATAGTGTATAAAAGCAAACTTTCTGAAAAGAAGGCTAATAAAGGAATCTTGTTGGAAGTTCTGACCTCTGTAATGAAAACATGATCCAATAGTTTCAGATGTGTTCTCTGTCTTATCGAAGGAGGTCAGAAAAGATAACCTCTTGCAGGGCATTCATAAAGATTATATTCTTAAGATTTTTAACTTTTTCATTTTCCTTGAAAACCTCATTGCTCCTACCTACCTTATTTTTCAACGTCTAATAGCAATTTCAGTAAGTATACTATTCTTAGACACAACTCATGAACATTTAAGCTATACACATTATGGATCTCAACAAAACTGGTTAATAAAAATAAAATCTACCCTAATCTAGCTGAAAGAAAATGTTTTAGCTATCATCGAGCTTTAAAACAATTTAAAAATATTTAAAGCATATATAAAGGATGAAATATATCACTTACAAATTGTGACTACCCTCAAACTTCTACAGGGATTTAAAAATCACTTAAAATGTTTTTCATTAATCCTATCATAATTTTAACTAACACACATAGACAAAAGGCAGAAGCAGGATGCTATCATAACAATATACTAAAGAGATGATGCTGGCTTGAACTAGAGTACTATAGGCAAAAGTGATGATAAGCAGGTGGATCCTGTGTATATTTTGAAAGTAGATTCAACAAGATTTGCTGTAGGACTCAATGCAGGGAATGAGAGAAAAAGAGGAATCGAGGATGATCCCATGGTTTTGGGCCTGAACTAATGGAAAGACTTAACTGTCATTAATTGAGCTGAGGCAGGCTGCCGGAGGAGCCAGATGGGGAGGGAAATTCAGGAGCTCAGTTTTTGGATATCTTAAGTTTGGGATCACTATTAGATGTTTCCAAGTAGACTTCAGTAGGCAGTTGAAAATATATATGATTGTGAGTTCAGCAGAGAGGTCTGGGTTGGAGATGTAAATTAATGACAATTCTCATAGGAGTGTGGAGAGAAAAGGGAAAAGATCTAAGAACTAAGCTCTTGGACACACCAACTTAAAAAAGTCAGGACATGCAGGGGAGACTGAGAAGGGAGTAAGTAGCCAGTGAGTTAGTTATGAAGAAAAAAAAAAAAGTAAGGTTTCTTAGAAGTGAATAAAGCACTTCTCGGAGAGAGTGAGCAACAGTATCAGAGGCTGCCGGTAAGTCAGAGGAAGACCAAAAATTTGGCCATGTGCTCACTGCTGACCTAGATAGAGAAAGGTGATTTCAATGGTGTTTGGTGGCAAAGCCTAAACAGTGTGGGTTCAAGAGTGACCTGAAGGAGAGGACGTGGAAAAAGAGTATATAGACTGTTCTTTTGTGGGTTTTTGTTTTAAAGAGTGGGGGAGAAGTAGGGTAATAACACGACAAGTATAGAGGATGAGGTTTTTTTGTTGTTGTTTTAAGATGGGAGAAATAATAGTATGTTTGCATGCTGATAGGAAAGATCTCACAGAGAGGGAAACAGATTACGCTGGAAAGAAGGGAGAAAATAGCTGGAGTATGTTTTTAAGGTATGTGATTTAGACACTAAAGATGTCATTAAATATAAGTGAAGAGGATCAATTAAAGAAAGAGGATTGAGGTTTTATTAGTAATGGCAGACACTAAAATTATTGCAAAACAAAAACAGTGTTACTAATGGTAAAAGGGAACTACTGATGTATGGAATTAAAAAGGAAGTCTCTAAATTCAGCTAATTCTATACGAGAAAGTAGTACTTATCAAATATCTGGAGTAATTAATTTTATATTTAGAAGTGAAAAAAATCCCAAAGTAAAAAAATGAACATGTTGAACTGTACTAAATAAACTCCCTATACAACTAAAAATAAAATACCAAAGGGAAGTGTTAATTAGATTGAGAAACATATTTGCATCAAAATATGACTTAACGTTAATTTATTATGTAAGATGCTCAATCAAGTAACCAAGAGATAAATGGATAAAGTACAAAAAGACTATGTGCACAATAGGAGACATAATTAATAAATATTAGGACAAATACTAAGCCTTGCTAATAAGAACTCAAATGGAAAAGAAAATAATGAGATCTGTTACACTTATTAGTAAAGTATAAAAAATTAAAACCCTCAAATCTGGCTATACTAAGATAAAGATAGTACTCATATGTTATTGGTGACAATATAAAATATTAATATCCTTTTGGAAAGCAATTCATATCAATGGTCATAAAAATATTCATAGTCTTTGAGACATACTCCTCTTGGTTATTTATCCTAAATACTTAAAAAGTATATATAAATGATATCCACTGTAGTATTAAAAGTACATTGATGCATTACTTGTAATGAAATATTAGACATGATCTAAAAGCAAAATTAAAAAATAGATGGATATGAAAATTATGAATACTGGCCTGACCAAACAGAAGATTTAAGGTTTCAGAGCAATGTAGAAGATGCTTATAATAAAAAATAGTAGAACACATTTCTGACCCTACTCTAATTATATACAAAGAAACTGAAAGACAAACATATACTGAAAATAGTTTGAACTTTCAGTATGCTGGGATTGTAAAGGAATTTATTCTTCCTTGTTCTGCTAACAATTACTAACACTTATTGAATACTTACCACGTTCATGATTCTGGAGTGTGGAGATTATTTAAATCTTATGGGGTAGGTTATAGCCAATAAATGGCAGAGCTGATATTTTAATTCAAGAAATCTGTCTTTGGTCCTAATCTTAACCACAATGCTGTATTATATACACCAATTATGAAAAGTTAGAAAAATGGGATTTTCCTCAATCTGTAAGAATCGTGTTTCAAGAGGTTATGTATGGACATTACATATGAATGTGACATCATTTGGTCATCTCCGATTGTTATTCCTTAATAATTGCTAACCAACCTTTCAATCTTATCTATAAAGTTAAGTTGGTTTTAAATAGGTTGGGACTAATAAAAAATCCTCTCATAGCATCACAGAATGCTAGAGCTGTGTAAGAGTTTGGAGATTACCAGGTCAGATTCTTTTATCTCTACAGAGAAAGAAACATGTCTATAATCAGTAAAAGGCTGACTCAAGGTCATTCAGCTGGTTAATATAACCAAAACTAGTTCTAAATTTCAGGTTTCCAAATGATAGTCCAATGACATTTTTCTATATCATCTTATTCTCCTATTCAATTAAGAAAAAAATCTATACTACTTTTATGTTTTAAGTATACAATAAATGCTACATACCAAAGTTTGTTTGCTTTAAACTAATTTATTCTTTACAACAGTTTTAAGGAGGTAAACATTATAACCATTTTAAGGTGACAAAAACAGGCTCAGACAGGTTTAGTATGTTGCTTTGGACTACACAGCTATCAACTGGCATTCAGGTCTGATTCGAAAGCCAGGGCTCTTCCCTGAAATGGTCTGCCACAAGGTCTGGGCAGAAAGTGCTCATGCACACAGGGAGTTCTGGTTATGGAGGTTCCTTGTGTTCCTTGTGCATTACACCAGAGATTCATGCTGAGAGAACTGACTGATTTTTCTTCAGGCTCAGAACTAGCTGGCTGTTCCAGTGGGTTAGAAAGAATGTAAGTAAATCTTACATCCAGATGTACAAAAAGTTTCCAAGTTTATGTAGATCCTGAGATTGATCCTTCCTGTCCTTAAAGTATGATCAAGCAGAAAAGAGTCAGTAGTGAGAAACAGAGAAACTGAGGAGCAAAGGCACAAAATATAATGATGCTTCTGATACCTGACAAGTGCGCCTTTTAACATGCTAATGGTTTAATGGCTCATGAAATACATTTCTATGACCTTTTCTCCTTCACATTTGTGTTTCCCTTCTTTTGCCTCACACTTTAAATTCTGTAGGTTCTAGCATCACAGGCTCTAACTCCCTCTCCTCAGTTAGGGAGCCCCCTAAGTGGTCTCAGTCTTTAGTGTCTCTCCAGGTACAACAGGGGAGAGAATCTGCCAAAGGCAAAGCCACTATTGCCTAATAAAATTTATTATTTCTTCCTGAAATTCCTTGAAAACAGCCCCTGCCTATTTTCTAGTTCTCTCTCCTCAGTCCCTCAAGTCCTCTGTAACTAATCTGGGCTTTCTCATCTCTGAACTTTGGCTCACAGCCATACCTTTATCTGAGTCTTACTTTTTCATCTTTGGCTATCTAAATTCAGTCTGTCCTTAAGGCTCATGTCAAACATAATCTCCCTTGTTTTTTTCTGATTCTCCAACCAGATATAATTTCTTCCTTGTTTAACCTCTATAGCACTGGGTGTAACTCTTATAAGACTTGACATTCTTATAAGACTTGACATTTGTACTGCAGGTATAGTGTACCTAAACTGTTAGTTTCATTAAGATCAACTAACTCTGTTACTAACCTTTGTGTTATAGGTAGCACCTAGAAAAGACATTCATATTCATAGCCAATGATCAAAAACATGAATCTGATTTGAGTAATGCAAACAAAATCAACATGCTTTACAATTTGCTATCCGTCAATTAAGGGCTGGTCAAAGGAACCCAGAGTTAAAAAAAAAAAAGAAAAAAAAGTACAGCTTCTTAATGGGGCACTTGATTTTTTAGGTGCAGACACCATTGCTAGACCTTTACTAGGTCAAAAAAGGTATGTCTGTATTATGTAAGGGAGTCTCAAAGAGAGGTCCCAAAAAGCTAAAAAGCAATCTGAAGACACCTATGGTAGACTTTTATTTTTTCAGTTTTAGTTTTGCACTGATAAGCACAAGAAGCTCTGAAGCTTTAAACCTAGAAACTGTACTGATGAATGACCAATGACATTAGGACAATCAAGTGACAAATTCTGACTACTACTGCAAATCAGGTTGATTGGGGCGAGCAAGCTATTGATTCACTCCCAAACAAAATAAATCTTAACACTAAAAATTTAGCTTTCTTCCTAGTAAAAAACAAAATTGAATATCTGGTAATGTTATTTTTCTTTGCACATTCTAAACTGTGGAAAGAGAAGCCTGCACCGCACAAAAACATTTCATAAAGACACTGAAATAATAAATATTACGCCTACAGAGATCATGAATAATGAACTGACGGGCCCCTGGCTGTAACTACGTCATTGTTTACATTGTGACTTTTTTTTTGAGGAGGAGGAGGAGGGGATCAAGATGGAAATGATGGGAGGAAAACATTTTAAATTGTAGTCAGATACTTTTACAGAGTAAATACCGCAACTCAAACTCAACAGTTTTTTTCTATGGATCTGTATAGCATTTGCTGCTAAGAGCACAATGAAACGAACCGCTCGTTTGAACGAACGCAACAAGCACCTGCAAGTACTCAATCACTTCGCACATATTTACGCCAAATTCAGGCATCTGGGAGAGCAGACGGGTGTCACCCTTCAAGGATGCGCTGCTTTCCCGGTAAACTGTAAATCCTGGGGCAGCTGGGACCCTTCCCAGGGACCTGAGCTGGAAGCCGTCTCGGGTTTTTGGACAAATCTCTCCTCCTACCACACGTGACCGAATGGCAATCGGCCGCGGAGCGACAGCGCACCGCACCAGCCGCGGGGCGACAGAGGCTAGCGCGGCAGCCGCAGGCTCCCGAGGAGAGCGCAGCCTCCCGCGCGCGGCGAGAGCGGAGCCTGCGCAGGGCGCCGCGGCGGGGCGCGCCGCGCCCGGGCCCGCAGGGCGGTGCCGCGCAGCGCGGGGAGAGGGCGCGGGCAGCGGGGAGCGCGCGCCGCCGGCCCCGCGCGCCGCCTGCCCACCCAGCGCCGCCGCAGCCGCGCCGCCGGGCCGCACGCAGTCCGGCCGCGGGGCCTTCGTCCGCCACAGGGAGCCCCGAGCGACGTGGACCAGGGTGAGGAGGCCGAGGACCCCCCCCCCCGCCGCAGCCCCGCGGGCAGGCCCTCCCCCGGGCCCGGGTCTTCCCTTCTCTCCCCCTGCCCTCCGGCCCGCCCCACACCTCCCCGGACCTCGCGCGGGCCGCGGCGCGCCGTGAGCGGCACTTACACCACGGCTCTGGAGATCATCCACGACACCATCTTCCCCGCGGCGCGGACCCCACCTCCGCGGCGGGAGGGCGCCGAGCCTGGCGGGCCGGGCCGCCAACGGCAGGCCGCGCGCGAGCCGCCGCCTCGTGCTCCCCGGGGCCGTGCCGCAGCCCTCGGAGCCCGGCTCGCCGTGTGCGCGCCGCGGCCCGAGCTGCCCGGCGCTCCGTCCCCGCCCGGCCGCCGAGCCGCCGCCGAGCCCGCCGGCCCCGCCCCCGCGCTCCGCTGATAGGCGGCGGCGGCGCGTCGGCGGGGACCCGGCCGGGGCGGCCGGGCCCGGGGTCGGGGCGCGCGAGACCCCGGGGCGCCCCGCACGGCTCGGGGCCCGCTCCCCTGCGCCGCACGCTCCCTTTCCGTCCTCCTGCCGTCTCTGGGCTGTATCCACCGGGCGTGGAGCGGGGGTGGCGGCGGGAGGCAGAGGAAGGGGGCGCGAAGGTAGGGGTTGCCAGTGCGTGCGTGCAAAACTAAATAGCAGCAGGAACTCCCTGTCCGATTGAACTGTTTGGACCAGGCCCCACATTCTGAAGAGGCGAGATTTGGCGAGGTGTTTAAGCCACATCCGGTGTCGTCTTCACTGCTCGCTGGGCCCAGCGCCCCGGCAGCCTCAAAGGACCGCATTTGGACAGGAAACGTCGGGAGGAGCCTTGCACAGGCCTCAGGGTGCACCAGGATTTTCGCGGCGGTGTGTGCTGCAATGCAGGGAGGGGCCGAGGAGGAAAGGGTTGAGTTTCATGTTCGCAGCCGTGGGGGTGTAGTACTGATACGGCTATTCTGGGTCTGTCAGAGGACTTTTCCATCGCAGCATCCGCCAAGCCTGTTGTACAAGAACACATCTGAGCCTGCCAGATATTCAAAGTGAGAGCTGGGCCTGAGATTCCTGCCTGCCCTGCTGTTTACAGCTGTCTTTTGTGGGGGGAGGTTGGATTACTGCTCACACTCTGCAGGTCTTGCAGTTATTTCAAGAGAGAGAATTGAAAAACTTTTGGTGGCAGTACCAACTTGAGAAAATTATTTTAAAGTTTTTGTTGTTGTTTAGACGATAGTAAAAGATAATTCGAGTATTAAGATGGTACGAAGAATACTACATATGTGGGCTTCAAGCCTTTAATTGAAGTCCAGGAAAATATAATAGCTTATTTTGTGACCATACTGTAATTTATTCTTTTTGTTCGTCACTTTCCCCATAGTAAAAAGAGGCTAATAATACTCTTGCCTACCTCTTACCTTCTAGGAGTGAGATGAGGCACAGCTAAATAACACGTTCTGGAAGTTCTCAGACTTGCTTGAAAGAAAATCAAGGACACAAGATTATCCTGTTCTTTTAAGTTCCCAGGTTCAATAAATTTAGTAATATTTGATTATTTAAGAAATGAGCTCAGAAACTATTTTCTTCTCTTCAGTTAGGTTCTTATTGTTTGTTTACTGAAATTAAGAAGGTATATTTTAATTTCAGTAATCTCTGAAAATTTGCATTTGTTCAGAATCTTATTTTGGGCCATTATTTAGCATTACTTGGGGATTAGGTGTGCCAAATAAGCACCAGTTTTTGGAAAACTCTTGCGCAATAAACTCAAATTCATTGGAATGGCTTCAGATCTTCCCATGAACAGGTCCTGAAATGTTTTTACAGCCTTTATTTTTGCTGTCTTCCTAACCCCTAATGTGCTCTTTCCCTACCTCTCTTCTCTGAACCAAGCTGTATTTTCATGCTTATTGCCTATGCCTGTACTTCATTTTTCTTAATGATTTACACCCCATTCTCTGTCAGAATCTTTTTCAGTATCTTATGCCATGAAGATGTCCTTGATTTTCATCAGTGAGAACTATTCAGAATTCTCTGTAGGATCCCCTAATTTCTTACTTGATTTACTATTTCATGCCTGTGTCATTCTGCTTTATATTATGGTTATGTTTTACTGATGTCTAAACTACTGGGTGGTAAAATGTTTGCGGACAGGTGTGGTATATTAGTTATCTTTGTGTTTTCCCAGTTTCCAGAATAGGGTAATTACCTAATAAAAGTTTGAATAATATTAGCCACTCTCTTAAGTATCAAAACTTTACAAAACTTCAGCCACGTACAGTAGAAGTCTCTTAGAGATATGTCTATCTTGCTTTTTTGAGGATTGTCATTCTATATTAATTATGTCACTGCATTATAGTACATAAGTGCCTTCAGGAGTTGCTGAGACTACTGGCTGCTTTCTAAAATGTCCCTGTGCTGCTGTGTTTTAAATTTCATTTCGTATGCTTATTTTATATCTTCCGCCTCCACATTCATCCTACTTTTTGCTGCTCCCAATCTGGAACAGCCCCCTCCTTCACATCTCAATATGCCATGTGTTAGAAATCAACTACCCTGTGCTACACATATATACTTGAGTCAACCTGTACAACCCAGAAAGCCTAGGTGGTGTTTAGTCTCTTTTGATACATTGAAAACAGGTTTATTTAGAATGCTAACTGCCAGTGACCACATAGCTCATAGGTGGCAGAACTGGAACTCTAATCCATGCTTCCTAAGAGTTCTTTACATTAAACTGTGATAGCTGAATTGGATCTAAGCTAGTGGGTCCAGGTGGGGTGTGCCCTCTTACAGGAAAGTTAGAAGGCATTTTTTTTTTTTTTTTATTCTTGGAATGATTGAGAATGATTGAGGCTAACCGTTAGCATTTGATGGATGGGGGTCAGGGATGTTATACTTTTTTTTCACAATGTGTGGGCTATCCTGAACAAAGAATATCACCATGTCCTGCATGGTTTAGGAATAACTTGCCTGACATTTATGCAATATTTATCATTATCCAAACCTAGAACCTCCATTTTACATATAAATTTCTGGATTTAACTGAGACTAAATTTTCCACATGCAACTGTTGTGTAAACGGAAGATTTGTTTTCTTCATAACTTGACCAAGAGTTGTTGACAATTTTTGAAAGTTGTATCACAGTCAACTGCATTTGTAGCTGTTGTGTTCAGCTACTAATTACGGTACATTTATATGTCTTCTAGTTCAATTTTGTTTCAGGATTGACATATTGAAATACATGTCTTATAAATTATTTTCATTTTTCTTTTCCATTTATATTTAGTTGTCTGTAGGAAGATTGTTATTCATTTAATTTCAGAGTGAACAAAGCAGAAGTTGGAAAATATTTTATGGAAGGGGACATCTGATATGGTTGAGTATTGTTGGCCTAAACTAAGAGTAACTTCATCTGAGGAGGAACCTATCATGGGAAGTCTCCAGATTTTAGTAGTGGGTGTTTCTAATCTTTGTGTATTGGGATGTGCCTGGGAGAGTTGAGATCTAGTTGTTGGCCATTGGATAAGTGCTTCACGGTGTAAGGAAAGGCTTTAGAGAAAATGGGAGAAAAGGAAATATATTGTCTGCTGCCTAGAAGCTTTTTAAGGTGTGGTCTCATTTGACGTATGAGATCATTTCTTGTATAGAAGATAGAAAATTATTTCTTTAGATAATAAACAATATTATTTTTACATCTACCGTTAGTATTCATTCATTGTGCTATGGAGTGCTTCCTTCATTGTGTTCTGCAAAGACACTTTTCATTGGGTATCAACTTTAATCATATTGGGAGGCAGCATATTTAGGGCAAAGGATATTCTGTCAGGGAACTTATTTCAACTAAAAGTAATGTGATGTTTGGTGAGTCAATCTGTTTCCTGTTAAATGGGGATAATACTGTTGGCGATGATCAAATGTAAGGGGTTTTAAAACCCAAGGGTAATTAGATTCTATTGAATCATTTTCCCTTCTACATCTTCACTTAGATGTTCCTAGGGAGTATGGGGAATGTGCATCTACTACATGTTAAAGGAGTTCACTTATTAGGAAGAAGAGTGGGAGGTACCTAGGAGAACAGGTAGTGAGAACAGAATTACAGGGCACAGAGATAGTATCTAATCTATGTAATTATTAATGAGAATGCTAATGAGACTAAATACTAGGTTACCTTCCTATTTTATTGGAGGAGTATTTTTAAGTGCTTGAAAATATTTTTATTTGGGAAAAGGTTAAAATTACTAAATGAATCCACGTTTTATGGTTGTTTGGAAAATAGTGTTAGGGAGAGGATCTTAAAGTACAACTTGTAAGATGAAACCTGTTCATTTTCCATCTGCTTGCTGGAAGAATATTTCTTATGTTTTGGCCAGTCAGCTTTATGGTATTATAGTTACAACCAAGGTCATATTTGGCATCTGACATTGAAATAAAATTATAAACACATAATATTGAAAATATATAATCAGATTGAAGTAGCATTGAAAGTAGATTCTGAGTTATTTGACTATAATTATTAAAAGAAAAAGATACTAGCTAGCAGTAAATGAAGAAAGCAAAATATATCTGTGATGGCTGGATCTCCAGAGCACATATGGTAAAGAATTAACCATATCTGAGGTTCTTATACATTTGAGGATAGTAGCTTTACTTACAATATTTAAGGATTTAAACAGAAGAACTTTTTTCTCTTAAAGGTAAAAAAAATGGTTTTGCATTTGGCCATGTTAAATGGCAGAGAAACCTCTAGTTCAAGACATAATTGAAGTACTTGCACTGTTCATTTAAGCTAGTATAGATTAAATCATAGTTCCCATTTTAAAAATCAAGATAGGTCTATGATTTCAGATATTGTTAAGGTGCATAGAGGTTAGGGTATAATTTGCAGAAAGCTGAAATATATCCATCATGTCTAGTTAGCAGAATTAAAAAAAATGTTATTGACATACTTGGGTAGTAATTCAAAGCACATGGAATGAAATTCAGAAGTGTAGAAAAGCAATAATTTATTGTCTTTTATTGCTTATCTTCACTGTCTAATTTTTTTCAGAGGCTATCTGTGTTACCAGGTTTATATTTTATTGTTCTTGTTTGTTTGTTTTACCAAGTAATGTCTAGAAACAGACTCAATATATAGGTGTTTAGTCTCAGATAAAGGTGAAATTTTACATTCGTTGGAATGTGGTGGATTTACATAGTAAATGATTTTGTGACAGCCAGCTTTTTAATAAAAACTGAAGAAAAAATAATTCTTGGTGGATAAGAAATGTAAATGTGGAAACTAAAAGCACTGTAAAAGTACAAAAAGAAAACATAGGTGAACATAATATAATTTCGATAGTGAAAGGCCTTTCAGAGTATGCCATAAAATCAGAAACTAAAAGGACAAATTCCATAGACTTGATTATATAAGAATTTAAAATTCCTATACATCCAAAAACAATATAAAAAATTGTTGAGGACAAATGACAAACTGGGAAAAAATATTTGTAAAATCAGACAAAAGCTTAATAGTCTTAATATGCAAAGTATTCATAAAAGCCATTAATTAAAAATATATCTCAAAACTCAGAATCCTATTTCCATAAGGAGCATAGAAGTTAGTACTTTGTCCTAACGACATGTAAAAAGCTGAACAAACTAATTAATCGACAACTCTTCTTAGATCCTTCAGTAAAGTGAGGTCACAGAGTAAAGTGCTGCCCCCCAAATAGGTAGACAGACATACAGAGAATAACAATTTACCAGAATGGAAATCTCTGCAGGAACTAGTGCCAGGGTAAGAAAACCTAAACTATAATTGATGAATCTGGAGGCTCAGTGTAGACAACTCTGTGTGTTAAAAACTGCAAGAGAATCCAATGGGGGGTTCCTACACATTTGTGAGTTTTATGTCCAGGAGCTCCATCAGGTCCTCACAGTTAATATAAGAGAAAAATCCCCTCAGGCTTCTATTGGGAGAAGGGAAAAGGAACCATTTTGAAATACACTTGAGCATTCTGCTTTTCGTAACAAGGCAGGCCCCCAGGAGAAACTTTTTTTTTCCCCTTAGGAGAAGCAACCCTTGGTTGACCTCACAGATTGCAAGGACCTTGTCAGTTTACAATCTTTTTTTTTTTTTTTTTTTTAAATTTTTACGCTTATAGCATCTGGTCTTCCTAGGTGGTCTCCCATCCAGGTACTAACTAGGCCCAACCCTGCTTAGCTTCTGAGATCAGCTGGAATTGGGCTTGTTCAGGGTGGCATGGCCATAGATAGGAGAAACTTGTATCAAAGCCTAACATAAGTCAGGGAAGGGAAATACCCAACACCAGCCAGCTCTCACCTTAGGGAAGGTAAAAACTCAATCTAGCTCCTCTTGCCATACATGTAGGGGAAGGGAAATACATAATTCAACCCCCACTCTAGTTATCCTGTCCTATTTAAGGGGAGTGGGGAGGTGGGAACAGAGAAGCATTGGTGAAGTTCACAGTCCAGAGGTACAGGCTCACTGAAAAACTGAGGCCTAATTATAGGAATATTGAAAGCCTCTCCCCCCATACCACTACATTACTGTTTGCCACAGTTCCTTTTAACAAAAAATTACAAGGCACACTAAAAGGCAAAAAATGAAGCTTAAAGAGACTTAGCAGTCATCAGAACCAGACTTAGGTATAGGATGAATGTTGGAATTGTCAAACCAGGAATTAAATACTTTATTAATATATTTAAGATTGTAATGGAAGAAGTAGGCAATATATAAAAATAGATGGTTAAGGTAAGTGGAGGTGTAAATTCTAAGAAAGAATAAAAATTAAAGATCAGAAATGCTGTAACAGAAATGAAGAATACCTTTGATGGACCCATACTAGACTGGAAATGGCTGAGGAAAGAATCTCTCAGCTTAAGAATATGACAATGGAATATTCCAAAACAGAAAAACAAAGAAGAAAAAAATAGAAAAAGTAACAATATCCAAAAAGTGGGACAACTACGGAAGACATAGTGTGTCTGTAATGTGAATACCAGGAGGAGAAGAAAGGAGAAGCAATTTGAGTCAGCAATGACTGAGAATTTCCCCAAATTAATATCAGACACCAAACCATAGATCCAGGAAGCTTAGAGAACACCAAGCAGGATAAATGTCAGAAAAACTACACCTAGACATAATGTATTAAAACTTCAGAAAATCAATGAAAGGAAAAAAATCTTGTAAGAAGCCAAGGGGGAAAAAAGCACCTTACCTATAGAGGAGCAAGATAGACTTTCTATCAACTGTGCATGCAGGAGGAGATCAGGGTTAAAAGTATGGAGAGAAAACAACACCAACCTAGAAGGTTGTACTGTACCCTGTGAAATTATTCTTCAGAAGTGAAGGAGGAATAATGACTTTCTCAGACAAATAAAAATTGAGAGAATTTATTGCTAGTAGACCTGCTTTGCTGTGTTATGTGCTTCAGAGAGAAGGGAAGTGATACACATTAGAAACTGATCTACATAAAGGAAGAGCACAGGAGAAGATATAAAAGGTAAAATAAAAACTTCTGTTATTCTTAATTGATTGAACAGGGTCTAGTTTGTTCAAAATGATAGCATCAGTGTACTCGGTTGTATGTGTATGCTTATATGTAACTGAAATGAATGAAAACAATGATACAAGGGATTGGAGGGAGGAGTTAGGAATATTTTGTTTTTGTCGTAAGGTACTTGCCCTTCCTGTAAAGCAGCATAGTGTTATTCAGAATTATAGATTCCTTGTAAGTGTGTATTACAACTCTAGGGCAACTACTAAAAAATTATTTTTAGAAAAGGTATAATCGATATGTTATAAAAGAAAATGGAATCACAAAATGCTCAAAACTACAAAAGGCAGAAAAAAAGTGTGGAAGGCAAAAATAGGAACAAAAAACAATAACAAGAAGTAGAAAACAGTAATGTATATGGTAGATATTAATCCAGCTATGTCAGTAATTACCTCAGTGGTCTAAATATATAAATTAAAAGTTAGATTATCAGGGAGGATAAAAAAACAAGACTCTACTATATATTGTCTATAAGAACCTCACTTTAAAAACACATATAGATTAACCATAAAGGGATAGAGGAAGATATACCATGCTACCACTAATCAAAAGAAAATAGGAATAGCTATGTTAATTTCATACAGCAGACCTGAGAGCAAGGAAGTTATTAAGGATAAAGAAGGACTTTACATGTGATAAAGGGATCGATATTCTGAGCAGGCGTAACAATCCTTAATGTGTGTGCATCTAACAGAGTGCCTAAGTATGTGAGGCAAAAACTGATAGAACTTCAAGTAGAAGTAGGTGAATCCACTTTTGTTGGAGACTTTAACACTCCTCTCAAAATTTAGATCCAGCAGGCAGAATGTCATAGTTGAACTTAACAGCACTATCAGTCAACTGGATATAATTGACATCTGTAGATCACAGATTACACATCCTTATCAAGTTCACATGGACCATTCACCAAGGTAGACCTCATTCTGTGTCATAAAACACACCTTAACAAATTTAAAAGATTGGAAGTCACTTAATATCTGCTTTCAGATCATAGTGGGCTTAAACTAGAAATAAGTGACAGAAAGGTAGTTGGGAAATCCTCAAACACTTGGAGGTTGAAGAGTATACTTCTGAAAAACACATAGGTCAAAGAAGAAATCTCAAGAGAAATTGAAAAATATTTTGAACTAAATGAAAATGAAAGTACAACTCATCAACATTTGTGGGATGCAGTGAAAGCACTGCTTAGAAGTTTATACCATTCAATTAATATATTTGAAGATAAAAAATATCTAAAAATCAGTCATTTAAGATTCCAGTTGAAGAAACTAGAAAAAGAACAAATTAAATCTGAAGAAAGAAGAAAATAATCATTAGAGCAGAAATCAATTAAATTGAAAATAGGAAATCAACAGGGAAAATCAATAATCTCAAAAGATGGATCTTTGAAAAGATCAATAAAATCGGTGTCTCTAGCCTGGTTAAGAAAAGAAAGAAGATACAAATTACTAATATCAGATATGAAGGGACATCTCTACAGATTCCTGGATTATAAGTGATTATAGCACATTGCAGGACAAAGTTAACATGCAAAAGTTAAGTGCTTTCCTATATATAATTAATGAACAAGTAGAATTTGAAGTTGAGAGCATAGTACCATTTACTTTAGTGGCCCCCAAAGTGAATTCGGTATAAACCTAACAAAATATATATAAGATATATATGAGGAATACAAAATTCTGAATGAAATCAATGAGCTAAAAAATGGAGAGTTATTTCATGTTCATGATTAGGAAGATTCACTATTGTAAAGAGGCCAGGTCTGCCCAATTCAATGTAAGACTAAGCAAAATCTGAGCAAGTAATTTTGTGGATATTGACAAACTGATTCTAAAGTTTATATGCTGAGGTAAAAGACCCAAAATAGCCAACTTAGTATTGAGAAAGAGAACTGACACTACATGACTCCAAGATTTAATAATAAAGCTACATTGGTCAAGACAGTGTGGTATTGATGAAAGAACAGACAAGCAGTTCAGTGGAATAGAGAACCCAGAAATAGATCCAGTAAGTACAGTCAACTGACTTTTAACACAGAGGAGCGAAGATAATACATTGGAGCAAAGAGTCTGATCAACAAATAGTGCTGGTAATAGCTAGACATCCACATGCAATTGATTGAATCTAGACATGGATCTTATATCCTTCACAAAATTAATAAAAATATCTCATAGACCTAAATGTAAAATACAGCACTCCAAAACTTCCAGAAGATAACATAGGAGACAACCTAGGTGACCTTGGGCATGGTGATGACTTTTAGGTACAACACCAAAGGCATTCATTATTCATGAAATAAATAACTGATAAACTGGACTTTATTAAAATTAAAAACTTCTGATCTGTGAAAGATACTGTCAAGAGAATTAAAAGATATGCCACAGACTGGGAGAAAATATTTGCAAAAAAACATATAATAAAGGATTGTTGTCCAAAATATACAAAGAACTTTTAAAAACTCATTAATAAGGAATAAAAACCTGATTGAAAAATGGGGCAAAAGTCATGAACAGACACCTCACCAAAGAAGATATACAGATACCAAGTAAACATATCAAAAAATTTTCAATGTCACATATCATGAAGGAATTGCACATTAACAAGATACTACACACTTATTTGGCCAAAATTCAAAACATTAACCACCAAATTCTAGCAAGCATGTGGGACAACAGGAACTTTTTTATTCATTGCTTGTGGGAATGCAGAATGGTATAGCCACTTTAAAAGAAAGTTTGGCAGTTTCTTACAAAGCTAGACTTACTCTTGCCATACAATCCAGTAGATGCAGCAGTCACATTCCTTGGTATTTACCCAAAGAAGTTGAAAACATACCTACACAAAAACCTGCACACAGAAGGTTCCTGCAGCTTTATTTGTAGTTTCACAAACTTGGAAACAAACAAGATGTCCTTCAGTAGGTAAATGGATGAAAAACTGTAATATGCCCTGGGTGAGAAAGAAATAAGCTATCAGGCCATAAAAAGACATGGAGGAAATTTGAATGCATATTACTAAGTGAAAGAAGCCAATCTGAAAGGGCTATGTACTGTTGAATCCGACTATTTGATCTGGAAGAGGCAAAACTATGTAGACAGTAGAAAGATTTGTGGATGTCATGGGTTAGGGGTGAAGGAGGGGATGAATAGGAAGAACACAAGATTTTCAGGACAGTGAAACTATTCTGTAAGTTGCTGTGGTGGTATAAACATGTCATTGTAAATTCATTCAAACATAGAGAATGTACAACACCAAGAGTGACCTCTAATCTTTGGATAATCATATGTCAGTGTAGGCTTATCATTTGTAACAAATGTACCACTGGTGGGGGATATTAATAATGGGGAAGGTTGTATGTTTGTGGGGACAGTAGGTATATGGGAATTCTCTGACCTTTCCACTCAGTTTTTCAGTGAACCTATGACTGCTCTAAACAATGAAGTTTATTGAAATAAATAAATCTCAGGAGAAAAAAGTGCACAAAGGCAATTTACAAAAGCAGTACAAATGGCCAGGATATACTGTATTCCTAACTAATACAGAGTTAAAACATGGCCCAAGTTCAGAAGTGGGTCTTGTTCAAGAAGCATAGTTCAACACCAAAAGTTATTAAAAGGAATTCCATTGTCCTCAAAGAGCATTAAAAGGAATTTAATTCATAACTAGATTAATAATTTTTTCAAGATCTTTTCTCCTCTTCATTTCTCTTCTTGCCCAAGTCAAACTGTAAAACCTTTTCCCTCAAATCCCAGTTAACAAGGCTGTCCCCCTTAACCCCCCGCCAATATTACTTGTTTCTTTTATTACATTGACCAACTTAGTCATTCTTTATTAGGAAGAGAAAACTAACAAGAGGAGAAGGACGGCCATGGACATTCACAAGTCAATACATTTTTTCATGTCACAAAGAAAATATTTTCAGTTTTACTGATTATTAAGGAAATCCAAATAAAAAAATTTTTTTTTACTGCCAAATTAGCAGGCATTAAATAGAATGTTATTGCTTAGTGTTAGTGAAGATGTGTGGTACTCCCAAATCCCAATTGAAGTTTTCAGGACAGAAATTGTACATCTTTTTATATTTTTATAGATGCCAGGCTTTTAGTTTTGAGTCCCACTTCTAAGAATTGATCCCAGGCCTTTGGTTCAGTCTGTGTGTGTGTGTGTGGGGGGGGCATCAGGTATAGGTTTAAAAATTTTGTTTTCATTCTTTCTGTTGCATTCTCAAAAAGTGACTTCATACCATATATCTCAAAATTGATTTTGCAACCTGTATTCAAGTCACCTTTGTAATGCTTCTCAAGAGAAGAGATTTTCAGTTCCTACTCTATACCATCTAAATCAGAATCTCTGATTAGGGCCCAGGAATCTTTTTTAGCAAGCTCACCATAATTAGATAATATAATTAACTATATGGTTAAATAATTAAGAGCCATTATTTCAGACTAAAGTTTGAGAACTTCTGCTCTACTCAAGCTCCAGTCTCATCTGGCTCCAACTCAGGCAGGACTTGACCAGAATACTTGTCTGTCCATATAAATCTTTGAATTTCTGTTCACCATACCTTGAAATTCAATTATATAATTGATCACCCTCCTTTAAAAAATATTATTTTATTCCTGGTTCAAAGAAGGAACGTGTACCTCTTGCTAAAAATCATTCAAATAAGTTCTTGATCCTTCTTTCAAACCCCTTCTCAGACATTCTGTTTTCTTTCTTTGTACCACCTTACTTTCTTTATGCTATGTTTTTGAGCTTTATCCTGTTGTCACTTGTATCTGTAGTTCATTTATTTATTTTTGTTTGTTTTGTTTGTGACTGTTTTATCTTCCACTTGAGTGAAATCATATGTTTTTTTTTCCCTTTCTGTCTAACTTTCTTTAGCACAATACTTTCAAGATCCATTCATGTTGCCACAAATGGCAATTTTTCACCTCTTTTTAATGGATGAGTGAAAATTTGTACACATGTGCCATGTCATCTTTATTCAGTCATCTGTCAGTGTGCCCTTAGGTTGTTTCCATCTCTTTGCTACTGAAAATAATGCTGCAGTGACCATAGGGGTACATAATCTTTACAAATAAATATTTTCAGAATTTTCAGGTAAATATCCAGAGAAGGGATTGCTGGATCATATGGTAGTTCTAGTCTTAATTTTTTGAGGAACCTCCATACTCAAAAACTTTTTTTTAACTAAAACATTATTTTGAGTCCAAGTTTCATCAGATTACTAAAGGGGTCTATGGCACAAAAAGATTAAGAACCCTTGGTAAACTGAGGCAGTGGCTCTTTCAGAATGTATTGGAAGTTTGACATTTTGAGCAAATTGCATTAACCAGTTTGAATCACTGTTTACTTCTCTAGAGTAAAATGGTTGAAGTAAAATGATCAATAAGATTTTTTCTAACTCTAAAATTCTTATCTTGGTTTTTCCCTTCTTCAAACCCATCATCTTCCCTAGTCTCCCATTCTCACTAAAGTATATAACTCTCCACCTAGTTTCTCAAGTCAAAAACAAAGCAGTTATCCTTTATTTCTTTTTTTGTCACCTGTTATATCTGATATATGACAAAGTCCTGTCAGTTTTACTTCCTAACTTCCTGAATCTTTCTGAACCTATCTACCACTTCTTTCAGCTAGACTACTGCAAGTCTTCTAAAACATATCTTTATTTCTATTCTTGACTTATTTTACACTCTGTTGTTTGCATAGCAACCAGAGAAGCCTTTTTAGTACACAAATTATAGGACTTGTTTGCCACTCAAAACACCCTCCAATGGTTTTCCTTGCACTTAGATTAAAATCCGGTGTGAGCTGGCCCCTGCCTGTCTTTCCATCGTCTTGTGATATCACTCTCCTCCTAGCCCACTAAGCTTCAGCCATACTGGCCTTTTTTCCTGTTCCTATGAACATGTCATCCTACTTTATATCTTAGGGTCTTTGCATTTACTGTTTCCTGCTCCAAAAAGAGCAACTATTTTCTCTGAACTGGCTTCTCAATGCCATTCAGATTCCAGGGTGCCTACATTTATCACTCAATCTAACCTAGTCATCTTCTCACTCCTAGATCATTCTATTTTAGTTCTCTGCAGTAATACTCAGCACTGGTGTTGTATCGTCTTCTACTTAGAAAGTTTATTAGAGCAGGAATGTTCTCTGCCCTGTATTTACTGTTATATTCCAAATACCTACAATAAATACTTTATTGAAATGTTTTAAACTGCGTTAAGTTAATGAATATTTAGTACTATACTAAGTACTATGAGACTATTTAAACTAGTCAGGATTTAAAACTCAGAAGGCTAGTAATAACTTGAAGAGTGAGAAAATGTATCCAAAGCAAGTAAAATAGGGAATGAGAAAGAGTTGAGTTTTCAGTGATTTGATATCATTTAATAAAAATAACTTATAAAGATTCCAAGACAATGAATCACAAATAGTTTCTTTTAGGAAGCTGGGCATGGGGAAGTTATGAGGTTAGCTATATATAACATCCTCTAGGATTTTGAGTGGTCAATTCTAGCCACTAAAGTACAGAAGTGGGTAATGACTTTATACACTGGGTGTGATATTACACCTTGTCCACCGACTGCGCATAATATTTTATGGAACGCACCCCAACCAAAATTATTCATAATAGGATGATAATTTTAGAGTGTCATGGTAGAGTGTGCATTATAGAAGCTAAAGTAGAACTAGCAAGGAAGTTGAGTAGGGAAAACAGTGTCTATGAGACACAAGCATGTGGACACTGGTGGAGTTTGATACTTCTTAAACCATCAGAATGATCCATATTCAAGGGAGGGGAGCTAGAATGGAGACTTGGTGACCATACACTTAGCCACTTCCAGGAGGTGTTCAGTAGTTGAAGAAGCAGAAGTAGGCAGTTGGATATAGGGATAAGCCAGTCAGCAAATAGCCAGGAGAATCTAATAAAATAGAAAGAAACCAGGTTAATGAGAGAATTGCCTAGGATTCACAGCAAAGAATAAATGTTGAGTTAACTTCATCTGTCTTTATTCTTTTTAGTGAGAGCTAATCTCAAAGTTTTCTGCCAGTGATAATAAAAAGCAGCTGGTGGAATATGAGTGTGAGATTTGGAGGGAGGAGGGGACTGGTTTGAGGGTGGAGCAGGCATATTTCTGGGTAGAAGTGATTTTTGGCAGATGTTAGATCCATCACAAATCATTGAGGTTGTTTAGTCCATTTTTTCTCCAAATTTTCATACAAAAGAGGGCTTAAATTGTTTTTCTAATGTGAATCCTATATTACAAAAATATTTTTTCTTAAAACCTTTGATTATTAAAAATTTGCCTCCCTATTTTTAACCAAGTCCTATAATTAGAGCAGCATATGCTATCCATACACAATTGACATAAGTTCAACAGGTTAAAAAAAACAACACCCTGCAATTTTAGCTACTTTGAATGGCATTTTGCAATGAAATGGTTGTTTCATTTAGATTTTTCAGATATTAAAAATGACCTGTGACTTTCAGGTTGAGAATTTTGGAGTTTGCTGTTGCATCCCTAATTTTATTTCTCAGGCCTCTTGATGTCAGATCTTTCATTGTCTTTCTAGAGCTGTAATTACGCATAAGTTATTAGCTCTAAGACTCAGTTTTCCCATCTACAAAATGAATATAATATCAATAGGTACTTTAGGAAGTTATTTTGAGGATCATGTGCAATGATGCCTTTAAGCACTGGCATATTGCCTGATTTATGGTATGCTATAGTATGACCTCAATAATTATTAGCCATTATTCTATTTTTAGAGCTATGCAGCTCATATTCCTGGAATTGTATTGTAGATTTTGGATTCAGAATTTGATCTTTTTATCCCCCAAAATTGATTCCCTCTTCTTTAACCCCCAAAAAGATGGAATTGAGCAAAGAATTTGTTGTAATGGCATTTATGGCTGAAGGGAGAATTGAAGAGCTGGCAGGTTTTTAAAGGGTCCAACCTATACAAAAAATAAACAGCAAAAAACCCCCGCTGTTCTCCATTTACTGAGCACAGGGTGAGAGGAAACAGTAATCCAGTAATGTAATGGATTACTGAGGTGCCATGATGAGCTGCTGCTGATGGTTTAGAGGTCATTTTACGGTGAAGTAAGATTAGAAGGGATAAAATTGGCAAATTGGCAAATTTAGTAAAAAATGATTCAGACCTTAAGTATTTTTCATGCATTCCATTTTATTGCAACATGTTTTGTAACTGGAATAATGTAAAAATGAATGTACGTAAATGAATAAAGTATATTTTCTTGCTAGTCATTGGCTTTATTTTAAACCAAAATATTATAAACTCTATCCATAGCATCCAATAAGTGAACTGATAATATGGGCCTTCTTGTGTTGTGATTAAGCTACAGTGTCCAGCAGGTCCAGGAGACCAGATCTGGGTTCAAGTTGTGACCCTACCTCTTATTGATTGGGAATCTTGGTTGCATTACTCAGTTTTTGAGTCTTTCTGTCTTCATCTATAAAGTGGGATTTTTGAAATTTGTGTCATAGGGATGTAATAGTTCATGTGTGCTATAATTCTAAAGTGCTACTGAGAAGGGGCAAGTATTATTTATTTAAAAAAATGCATTAACTAGGTTTGGTGGTTCTCTATCAAGCCACCTTTGATAGTTAACTATTCATTTATTATGGACAGTTCTAAATATTACAATTAAATTCCTGATCTGTAAGTGGGTTATTTATATTTACCTGTACTTAAACCTTAAAATATGACTAATTGAAGGCTAATCTATTTAATAGGAATATGTTTAAGTAGTCTGGATAAGCGGTCCCCAAATTTTTTGGTACCAGGGACCAGTGCTCCAATAGGAATCTAATGCCTGATGATCTCAGACGGAGCTGAGGCGGTGATGCTAGTGATGGGAAATGGCTGCAAATAAGATGAGGTTTTGCTCACCTCCTGCCATGTGGTCCGGTTCCTAACAGGGGACTCCTGGTCTAGGTACAGAGTAGACTACTAAATAATTAGTATAATTCATTGGGATAATAGCATTTAACAGGTAAAAATGATTTATAAATGTCATGTAAAGCATTTTAAAGTACAGGGCTTCACCTAAAACAAATGAGTCTATTTAATAATAGTTTATTCTCTAAAGTATTTTAACATGTCCCTTCAATCTCGTGTCTGTTTATAAATTTGCATTTTAAATACATAAAATATAGTTCAGAAGTTTGAATTTAAAAATCATTAGAGGCTTGAGGTAGTGAGATTCTATTCTGAATTTGTTTTGAATTGTTTTTTTCAACTTTTTTTTCTTTTTATTTGTGTGTGTAACCTGCTTTCTAACCATGGCTGAAAGGATACCCTTCAGTATTTTCTGAATTGTTTTTCCATGATATCTTTGCTGTAGTGACTATTCTAAATATATGTCTTTTTCAGTCAACACGAAGGCCTTAATCTACGTTAGTACATTGGTCTTTAATCAGTCTTACCTATAAATTTTACACAGGTTTAGAAGATATATTGTCTACTTTTTAGTAGATTAAAAAACTTTTTATATAGTAGCTTAAGGCTTTTAAAGAACTTGAATGATTTGAAAAATGTCTTTGTATCTGTTTTATTTAGTTATCTCATAATAGTTTGGCAGTACCTTTTCCAGTTTTTATTTTTTTGGTATTTATTGCTCAAAGTTATCTGTACTTAATACTTTAAAATAATATGAACAATAAGAAAACATATTTTTCTAACGTATTAATGTAATTGAAATCTCTGGATTATTGAACTGATAGTTAAAACAATCAAAATTTGAATTAATGTCAATATAAGATAAATTTCTAGTTCCTTAAGATCTCTAACAAATGATTTGAAGTCATCTAGTTCTAAATTAATCAGAGATATTTTTTTGATATGCTTAATAAGAGCCTATGTCTCACTGTTAATTTCATGTAGGAATAGCTATTGTTATAAGGCATTATTAATTAATCAAGAATAGAATTGAAGCTTGTTTATATTAATTTAGAATTTATAGCCAAGGATGATGTGAAAATTATAACATCCTAAAAGCTCAAACAAGTGTAACAATTTGTTGAGTCGGACAGTCCCACACTTTTACTTCTGTAGCACTCCAGGACATCGCCCTGTTGTTTATTGTGATGACCTTAGCTAATTAAGGAAAGGCAAAGTTAAGTAAAATTTATGTTATTTAGAAAGACTAAAAAATGGTGCATATTTTGCAAGCACAGTTTTGGAAGTGAAGATTTCTTTCACTAGTGGTTACAATAAAACTAATTTTAATACTAATCATATAAGGGAATTTTTTTTTTCAAATATTTGAAGCTTATCTGAAACTTTCTGCTTCTTGTGCGTGAGAAATTAAAGGCAGAGGAATGGTCCCTATTGGGACCATACAGCTTGTTGATGAACCATCACAGACCACGTAGATGGCCCCATCCTCAAGCCTACTACTGTCTCCTTTCTCTCTGTTTTTATTAGATTAGTGACTTGCTATATTTTCAGAGTCATTTTATTTACTTATATGAGGAATAACTGCCAGTATAATAGAGACCATATCACTGTTTCACACCATATCACTCTTCCCTACCTATTTCTCTCTCCTCACAATGTGCCTCCTAATCCTAATATTGACAGTGCATTTTTAAAGGTTATTAAGCAATATACTTTAATGACTTGAGGATAAGAATTTTAAAGTGAGTGACACAGTTTGAGTTCTGCCCTCACCACTTTCTGACTGTGATCTTTGGGAAGGTAGTTTTCAGTCTAGGGGTGATAGACCCTCTCTTATGGGTTTGTCAGTTAAATTACTAGTGTTTGTGCTGTGCTTGGTATAGAGCCTGGCACAAGATGGTTACTATTTTTTTTATAATTGCCAAACTCAATGACAACTTTATACCATCACTTGATTGTTTAGTTTCCTGGACTAGTCTGTATACTTGTAGAAAAAAAGAAGAAAGTGTAATTTTTCTGTGTATCTGCCATTCTTCCTGTTTTGATACTTTATATGCAGGTATGTCATTCTTATTTATTTCAGCTGTTTGAGACCTTGAAGGTCCAGGAGTTAGTAATTTTTAGAATTTTCTTTAGGCACAGGTTACAATTTCACATGCTAGGGAGCTTCGTGAGTATGAATGAGTCACTCTCCCTGTGAAGATGGTGACTTTTCTGCCTTTTCTCTCAACAAATGCATAACTCTTTTAAGGTTACTTTGCTGCATTTTATAGGCCAAAGTAAGTGCCATCATTTTATTTCCAAATTTGGGGATCTGTGAAGCACTCATAAGGCTTGTGTTACTTAGTAAATATTTATTGACTGATATCTCTCTAAGGTGAAGAACAACTTTAGTATACTCTTGTTTTGATATTTATCAAAGATTTTTGTATTATTTTTTCTTTGTTTTGTGAAGGCTTTGGTTTTTTATATCCATGTTATCTGAAGGTTACATTTAGAATCAGTTAAAAAATTTTTTTTCCTCTGAACTTTTTCTAATGTATGTTACTTGCATACTACCCTTTTCTAGGTACTTAGGGCTTTTTTAGTAAGGTTGTTACTCCAGTGGTATTCTCTGAGTTTGCAAAGAAAGCTTGTACAACTTAGAGCAGAAAATTGACTCCATTTATAGGAATTTAACTTTTTTAAACCATCTATTTAAAGACTTAAAAATAACAGCTTTATTAAGGTATAATTTACATATCATGTAATTTACCCAATTAAAGTAATACAAAAATCTTTGATAAATGTCAAAGCATACGATTAAAGCATATGATTCTATAGTTTTTAGCATCTTCATAGAGCTGTGCAGCCATCATTCTCAGATTTAAAACACCCTAATCATCCCCAAAAGAAATTCCATACATTTTAGCAGTTACTTCCCATTTATATAAATGGAATCATATGATATGTGGTCTTCTATAACTGGCTTCTTTCACTTAGCAAAATGTTTTCACATTTCAGCTACTTATAGTATGTATCAGTAGTAGTTCATTCATTTTTATTGCTGAATAAAATTCTGTTGCATTGATATACAACATTTTATTTAATCCATTTGTTAGTTGATAGACATTTGAATTGTTTCCACTTTTTGGCCATTATGAATAATGCTATGAACACACGTGTACAAATTTTTACATGGAAATATGTTTTCATTTCTCTTGAGAGGTTTTTTTATATCTTGGGAGATAATTTTTTTATAAACTAAAATAAAAATTTTCTTGTAAAGGAAAGTTATTTGCAGCTTTTAGAAAAATCTTTTTAGAGTATTTTTAAACTTTGTCTGTCTCATTTAGCCCCATGTATTAGTTAGTTTTGCTGCACTAACAAATCACTTCAAAATCTTAGTAGTTTATAACAATAAAAGTTTGTTTCTTAAATTACATGTTAATTACAGTTGGTTGGGCTCTGCTCCATCTGTCTTCTCATTCCAGGATTCACGCTAAAGGAACAACCCCTATTTGGCACAGTCTATTCTTAAAACTGAAGGAAAAAGCAGTAAAACTTATGCAACATGCATTTAAAGCCTTTGCTCAGGACTGACATGTGTTACATTTCTCCTCATATTTCATTGGCTTAGGCAAGCCATATGGCAAACCTAACATTTAGGCAGGGAAATACAACCTAACTACAGGTAGGCCCTGCAAGTCACATGGCATTAGGTGGGACTATATATCCTTCTTATGTGGAAGGAGGCACAGGTGATTGAGAACAAAAATTAAGGCTATTACACCTCAGAAGAAAATAATGAACTCATGAAGAAAGATGAGTTGAAGCTGATAGAACTTCCTGTCTTTTGAATTTAAGGGACTATCCCATGACTTCTTAAATAAGGGTAATTTTTAGCACTAAAGTCAGGAGGTAGCCTACTTAATCAGCAGTATCTAAAAGTGAGCCAGGGACCTGTATAAGAGGATGAGAGTGGGGATTAGAGACTTGATTATGTGTCTTACATGGGAGATGACTTAGCAGACAACACCAGAAGAGATTTACTACTGAATATAATATTTTGACCAAATCCCATTCTCTTCATGATAGCCTGTCATAGAGAAGGTTCTTCTATTCAAGCACCTTTTTGTTACTCTATTACTTGAGCCAAGTAGAAAATTGAACCAAGTCTGTTTTCATTCTACCTACCTACTTTTTCCTGCTACCCCTTTACCTCTACAGGACTGTCAAAATAGCTTTTATTGATTGTCTACTGAGTGTTCTGTACTTCAGACAAGGATTTCTCCATCTATAAAATTTTGAAAAGTGGCTTTCTGGGGTGAGAATAGAGAGGAATCTCAAGTCATACCAGTTTCTATAAAAATACATGCTTTGCCTCCCAGCCCAACTATCTGTTATAACAAGAGTACTCAAAATGTGGTCTTGGGACCAACAGTGTTATTAGCATCATGTGGGAATTTACTAGAAATTCTCAGGCCCTATGATAGACCTAGGCTGGGGTCTAGCAGTCTATGTTTTAATAAGTGATTCTGGTATTTACTAAAATTAGGTTGTCCCACTCAATCTCTTCCCACTTCACCAGTATACCTTTTTATATCTTAGGCTTTGCAGCATTTTTCTTGTTTTTTAGTTTTCATTATGGAAAATTTAGATATATGTAAAAGTGAGAATAGTGAAGAATCCCTATGTACTCAACAACTCATTTCAACAATTATGAATGTATGGCCAACACTAATTCATCATTACTCTCATTGATGCCCACCCTGCCTAAAATTATTTTGAAGCAAATCTTATCAGTTAACGAGTGAATGTTAATAAATTGCTTTAGAAGATAGAGCCTGCCTGCCTGCCTGCCTTCCTTCCTTCCTTCCTTCCTTCCTTCCTTCCTTCCTTCCTTCCTTCCTTCCTTCCTTCCTTCCTGTCCGTACCATTATCCTTCCCTTCCAAAGGAACCAAAATGAAATCTTAATCTCTTAATGTCAACTCTTTGGTCTTCCTGTTTCCCCAATTATAATTTTTTCTCATAAAAAAAATAGTTTGCTTGGCTTGAGATCAAAATAAGGTCTGTATGGATCTGTCTCTTACATTCTTTTAATCTGTAAGTTTCTTCTTGCTCCCCCTCACCTCCATTCCCTTATACTTTTTTAGGAAGAAATTAGGTTACTTACTCTGTAGCATTTCCCTGAGGCTTGATTTTAGTGATTATATACCTGTGGTGTCATTTAACATGTTCCTCTGCCTCTACTTTTCTTACAAATCAATAGCTAGATTTAGAAGCTTAATCTAATTCAGGTTTGATTTTTTTTTTTTTTTTTTTTTTGGCACAACTGTATGATAAGCTATGTTGTATATTTCCATTAAGAGGCGCGTAATGTCTGTTAGCCATTGCTGGTCATTGCCTAGATCTATTAATTCACCAAGGGTTGCAAAATGGTGCTATTTTTTTTTAATCATTTTTTTTCTCATATTAATAACAAAAATATTTTTAAATAGAGAAAGTTTTCCTCGTCAACTATGTATTACCCTGAGGTAAAGTTTAAAGGTGAAAGGAAGAATATTCAGTTATTTCCTTTTATCAGTTTTGAAGCTAGCTGGTTCCTTAGGATCCTCTAATGATGAATGAATTCTAATATTTGTAAAAATTCAGGGATTTAAGAATATTTAATATTGCAGTCCATTACCCTACTTATTGATGTTCAAATTAGCTAGTGAAAGGCACTTAAGGTCGTTTCCTATATCCTCTTGACATGACCTTTGTAGTCCTTGATTGCTTATTTTTTGGTATAAGACATTCTAGGATCATCTTGTAAATGTCCTGACCCAGACCTGGAAGCAGCCATTTGCTTGTAGAACCTTGATACTTAGAGACTATAATCTGGATGCCATGGATACGCATTCCTGCTAAGTTTTTCAGTGAACAGATCTAGGAAATAAGTTTGTTTGTTTGGTTTTAAGACATATGAAATGTGCTTGGCACTTGCAGAAGCAGATGTAAAATATGGTCCTATCTTTTTTAATAATTAAGTCACAGTATTATAAATACTAAAATATTTGGCTTTTGGTATGAAAGCTTATAGGAGGGTCACCTCACATACAGAAAAGGTGGGTATCAAGGAAAGCTTCCTTAAGGTTGTTAGCACTTTACCTTAACTATGAGGAATAAAGTGAAGTACTTTTGGGAGTTTTCTATTTAGGTCATATATATGTATGCCTTTGTCTTTGCACCAGTGATCTTACCAATAAGAGCCTACGTTTCCTCATTTATAGATTTAGGAAACATCAGTATACGTTTTGCTTCTCTTCAGGTTTTCTCCATCGGTAATAATATGGTAATAAGATTGCTGGAAACATCACAGTGTGTATACTCTTGTGCATTTGTCCATGTATTTTAATAGGACAAAATTTCTAGGAGGGAAATTGCTAGGTTCAAGAGTATGTACATCTTAAGCTTTGTTATATATACTGCTAAATCGCCATTAAGAAAGGTTATAACAATTTACAACTTTTACCAACAGGAGACTTGTGCCCTTTCTTCATACCCACAATACAGAAATCTTAAAACTAAATTAATTTCATTTATTTGGTATCACATTGTTTTGACTCCTTCACAGAATATCAAAGGGTATTAATTTAAATATGTTTGCTTCTTTTAAGATGTATGGAATTTATAGGATGACATTTTAAATTTAAGATATTTTCAGCACTTTTGGAACCTAGAAACTTATAATGATACTTTATAATTCTTTACTATGGGTCAATAATTTTTCATATTTTGAAAAGTAATTCAATGTTGGGATACTCAAAAATTATATACCCTGCTTCCTACAAGTTGCAAGAGGAAAAAACTTCTTGATTTCTTGTTTCTCTCGCAC
Organism: Cynopterus sphinx; assembly: GCA_030015415.1. Classification (NCBI taxonomy): domain Eukaryota; kingdom Metazoa; phylum Chordata; class Mammalia; order Chiroptera; family Pteropodidae; genus Cynopterus; species Cynopterus sphinx. Next base: position 38,321,857 of record CM057382.1, on the reverse strand, counting down.
ACACTCTCTTTTTTGAAATGTGGTCTGGAGATCTGGATTAGAATGAAAACATTCCTAAAGTAGTTTTGGGAGTCTTCTAATTTTACCAGCCTTTTTCTACTCTTATATGACTTTGTTGCTTCCTTTTATAGTGGTCACTTGTGTAGTCAATGTAAATATCTAAACCATAAATTATGTGTGAAAGAAGAACATTTATGCTCCCTTCTTTAGGTTCTGTTAAATGTATGATTTTAATAATCTGTACTTTCAGAAATTATAAGCTTTGTTTCTGTCTACTTAAAATAACCTGGGTTCTTACAATTCAGATTTTAATAGTGACTAGTTAAAAGTTTTCTGCTGTAGATACATAATTTCATCAGGTCCACCATACTCAGAGAATTTTCTTGAAGTATGAATGGAAATTATAATAAGGGAAAGAATAAAGGTGAGAGAAATTGAAAGAAAGAAATCCAGACAATTTTAAATCATCTTTCTTACCTCCTCCCTCTTAAATAGAAAGCTAACACTTTTATCTTACAATTCTCTTGAAGATGCAACTGTTGGGTAGACTCATGTTTTAGTCAGAACCTCACGGCTAAAACAAAGTGAAGACTTTAGTTAATATTGGGGTTATTTAAGCAAAACTGTGGTGGGTTATTTGTTTGAATATTTCAGCTGCTTTGATCCAACTTCCCCGTCCCCATTTAGGACTTGCCACTTTGAACTTGGTATGTAAAAACGTAATTTATTTTGTCTTATATTTTTAATGCTTATTTGTATTTACTAAGTGGCTTTTAAAAATATTTTAAATCTTTATTGTAGGTGAAAAATTTCTTTTTTGGTGGTTAGTTTTGTCAGACTTTGTTCATGTCCGGAGGAAATTTTATTTGGGGATTCAGCTTGCCTTTCAAAAAAAAAGTGGTAGTTACTCTATATGTTTAAAAATAAATACACTCTATAAAGATAAGGAATTTCTGCTAGGTTGGGATCTTTTTTTTTTTTTTTTTTCTTTTAAGGATGAATTCTCTTTTGTGGTGGCAAATAGCTCTTTCTGAAGTTGGCAAGAAAACTTCCTCTTGGGACTCTTATAGAAGTGTTGTGGCAGCTTTCTGATTCAACTGCTTAGAAAGCTCTCTGAAAGTTTCCTTATTTGTCTGGAAAAGGCCTGAAGCCCAAACCTGTTTTTTCCCCTGAGGAGGACTGTAGCTCTAAGCTGATATGGGAATAACCATGAAAGATTCTGTGGTTCAGACAGTACAGAAGGCACTTTTTATGGTACAGATAGGCTTGGGCAGTATTTATATTCATAATCACCTTCTTAGGAAACCAAGGGAAAGAAGAGGAAAGAAAAGGAAGCCTCTATTTTTCTTATTCTTTTCCGTTTATCTTAAAGCTGACTGCTGTATGAGTATCACTGCAAGAAAAGGAAGAAGGGTCCAGAGTATAGGTGCCGATTCCTTCTTATTAAAAAGTAAAATCGTAAGGCTTTGTATAGCATTTTAGTGAATACCAATTACCTCATATTAAAGTATTACATAGAAATATCAAAGTACATTATGAAATTATTTTCAATCAGATTAAGTAGAATGGAAAAAAAGGTCACGAATTAAAAATAATTGTGAGGGGTGGAAGGGAAAGGTGGTAATAAAAAAGATGAGCTCTAATAGTAAAGCAAGATGAGAAAGATAAAAGGTGAAAGTAGAGTAGTTAAGGAAAAGAATGGTCCCAATTTTCTCCATCTAGCAAGTAAATTTCTCTGCCAGCTTTTGAGCTGCCTTGTAGAAAGGCCCACACACTAAGTTGTGTGACTGTTGGACAAGGTAATTTAACAGCTTAATGTCTCAGTTTTCTTATTTCTAAGATAAGTAAACTAGTACTTTGTAAATCACTCTGTAGAGTGCCTGGTAGGTAATAAGTACTCAATAAATGTTAGCTTTTATTATTATCACTATTGTTATTAATTCTTCTTTTATTCATGTATTCAACAAAAAATGTTTATTGAACTACTGTATTGAAGTTGATGGTTAAACAAGACAAGGCCCCTCCCCTCATGAAACTTTTTTGTTGTTGTTAATAAGACAAATACAAGCTATTAAATAATTGTAAATCGTACTAAATGCTAGGAAGGAAATAGGTAGAGGGGTGAGGAAGAGTGACCAGGAGGTCACTTTAAGTGAGGGTGTCTGAAAGGGCCTTTGTGAAGATGTGGTAATTTAGTTGAGGCCTGAAGATTAAGAATGAGTCCATTAAGTCAAGAGCCTGGGAACGTGCATTCCAACAAAGAAGCAGCATGTGTAAGGCTCAGAAGTTGGAGGCAGCTCTGCACATTTGAGGAATAGAACGTGGAAAGTGCGCCCGAACCATAGAAAGCAGAGCCCCCCATAGCTCTGCTTTCCTCAGCAAGCTCCCACTGCTCATGCATCTTGCCTGAGATACTCTGATAGCCGCCTGAAGCCCTGAGGGATGATCATGCCTGTGGTCATGCTGGAACTACTGTTGGAGGATCTCGATAGCTATTCATTTCAGGCTGTCAGCTTATTTATTAAAAACTTAAATTTTTCAGTTCTAAACTTTCTTAAACTTAACAAATTATTATTGGTTGTTTCAGTAAAAAAGAGATTATTTGGCTTTAGTTTCTTTCAGTTTAATCTTTGTTCATTTTGATTGTGTCGGTTATGGTTTCTCATAATTACAGTGTTAAGTTTATGAACTTCTCAAAAATCTTAAGTGAAGAATAAACAGAATAATGATTTTGAAAGATAATACCATCCTGCTTGGTTCACCCAATAAATGATAGTTTCCCCTCTTTTCTCATTCAGGATTGAAAACTGTCAGAGCCTTTATTACATTATTCCTGATAACTGTAGTAATCTCCTAAGTGATCTCTGTCTCCTGTTCCCTTGCCCTAATTCATCTCAAATGCTCACCCCTCCAGATCCAGCTTCCTGAACCATGACTTTCATCTTTGCTATTCCCTTTTTAAAAAATATCAGTAGGTTTTCTTGGCATATAGAATAAAGCCTGGCATAGAAGCACTTCATAGATTAGCTCCAAAACTTCTGGCCTTATCATCCATTATTGCCTTCTCCAGTCTAGCCATTTGTCTCCTTGGCACTCACCCAACAGGAATGTCTTCTCATTGGTGACATGTTTGCCATTCAGGCATTTCACATTCAGAGGCTACTTTGCCTTTCCCTCTCAGGCCCCTCACTAAATTTTTTTCTTATCTACCTATCTTCATGGTCTATCACCTTAACTCTGATCAGTGCTTTTAACTCTCTTGTCTCATATCTCTTCATTGATGTGCTTAGGAAGTCTGCCACCTGGATCATTCTCATTCAGGGTTTCTTAGTCTCAGCACTGGTAACACTTTGACCAGATAATTCTTTGTTGTGAGAGGCTGTCTTATACATTGTAGGATGTTTAGCAGCATCCCTGGTCTCTATCCACTAGATGCCAATAGCAACTAGATACCGGCTGTGACAACCAAAATTGTCTCTGGATATTGCCAGATTTCCCAAGGGAACAAAATTGCCCACCCGGTCCTCTTTTGTTGAGAACCATTAATCTAACTGTGTTCTTAATTTCCCTTTTCACAGGTACTCCTGGTAAAAAGTCTCACAGGTCATTGTCACCCTAATTATGTGTTTTCTGATTTAGCTAGGTCCTTAATTGTGCTTGGTAGTCCTTTAATACTTTCATGGGGTTATTTCTTTATGGTCCCATATTTCCTATCTCATTATCTTCCTCTTATTCTTAGCAGACAACTTTGTCTTCTCTTTAAAGAAAAAAATGGAAGCTGTTAGATTTGTTCTTCCACAACACTTTGATTCTATCCATGAGCTTACCTGAATTTGAATTCTGGCTCTTGAATTTAACTATTTTGTGAACTTTGGCAAGTTAGCCTTTAAGTGTCACATTCTTCACTCGTGCCATTGGCTGTCATGAATTAAATGTAATGCCTTGCCCATAAGTATCAGATGATGATAGGGGTTAGGGAATGTCAGAGCTGGGGAAGGGGTACTGTTATAGAAGGCAGAGAGAGCCTCGGTTAATAGTAGTATTTGAGTAGAGACCTGAGAAAAGTGAGAAGTGAGCCATGAATAGTTATTTGGAGAATGGACTTTCAAGAAATGTGACTATAATAATATAAGTTGAGAGAGAGAGATTAGTAATTGCAGTGAGATGTGCAATTAAAGGAGTAGCTAAGTTTGTTTTTTCGATGAGAGGGCCATTAATATTTTAAAATGCCTGTCATAGTAAGACACCATTATTGAGGGAAGCACTAAAGTTGGAAGAGATAGATAGAGTAAGCTAACTTATTACCACAGCCTCTCATTTTTTTTCTATCCATTTTTCATGCTGCAATGGAGTAATCATTCTAAATGCAAATGTGCTTAAAGTCCTTACGTGCCTTCATTTGCCATTAATCTAATATCCAAACATCGTAAGATTATTTTATTAGACCATGGCCACTTGGTCCCTGCTAACATGTTCACCATCAGCTCTTACCACTCCATTTTCCTCAAACCATACTCCTTCTATCCCCAGAACTCCTCCTGACTCATTAAGTATTCCAAGCTTCAGTCATACTCAGCTGAATTTTTCTCATTTCTTCAAACATGGCATATTTTCTCAAGCTTCCTAGTTTTACATTCACCTAAAACTCTTTATCTTCTGCCCTTCTTTGGCTGACTTTCATTCATTCTTCAGGCTGCATCAAACCTATCATTTCTTCACGATCACTGCCATGACCCCAAGCCTGAATTAGTTGTCCCTTCTGTGTGATGTCATCCATATATTCATCTAATATCATCTCTGGGGTTTCTTACTTCATAATACCAAATTATAAAGGGTCTTTTTATTTGTCTGTATTTCTACTATGCTGTAAACTTTTGAGAGCAGAGACCATGTCTTTCTATTCATTTTTGGATCCCCATACTAGAGAACACTGGCAAGCATATTGTAGGGCCTTGACAATTATTTGTTGAATAAATTAACTAATTTTTGGTTAAATTCATTCATATAACATTAATTCATTCATATAACACTTTTAGTCACTCTGATCAAAGATTGTATCGATTGCTATGAGGGATTCAAATGTTCCTAATCTCTGCTTTCGCAGTGCTTCTGGTTTAGTTGTAGAAATAAAACATGCACAGTGATGCTTTTCTGAATATAATTTTTTCTCATTTGAAATTTGAGTAAATTGATATATATTTGTAATATCTTTGTGTCAGTTATGAGAATTTTATTGTCAGTTGTCATTTCTTGTTCCAAATTGAACTGTCATGGGCTCAGAAAAAGGAGGAAGACATTGGTTTTGAGAAGGAAAGATGGGATATCTTTTCTTTGACTTTTCTTTTTTTTCCCTGCCACTTTTTTTGTTTTGTTTGTGAGGCAAAATGGAAGTTGTAAGAAAAACTTGCAATCTCTGAGGACAACTCCAAACAAAGAGATTTTGAAAGAACAAGTGTAGAAAGTATTTTGGGGAGAACCAGATAACTTTTCTCTGTTTTAAAAGTTTTTATATTAACATTTCCTTTTAAAAACAACAAAAGCAATAGTCATCTAACATTTACTGAGTATTTACTCTGTACCTAGCACTGTGTTAGTTGTTTTACACGAATTATTTCATTTAATCTTTATGAGACTAATGTAATTTTTATCTCATTAGTAGATATACTTCTATTTCTGGATTTTTGAAACAATTTAACAAAGAGACAATTCTGAGTTTTATTTTATTTTTTTAAACCCATTATATCAAATCCTAATGCATCCTTCCAGTGAATGAGAGGAGAGCAGCATTATTTCTAGCTTACCCTAGTATTCTGAGGGTCTTCTGGGTTTTGCAGTAGTGGGACCAGGAAAACTGAGAAAATTCATTTCCTTCTTTTTTTTTTTTCCCCCACTGTTTTCTCTGTGAGATTGGCTGTCGTCAGAAATGTCATTATTATTTCAGAATCAAAGGTCAATAGAAATTAATTGTTTAGTACTCATTATAGTCAATTTTAGATATATAAATTGGAATATTCTCCATAGTGCCATTTTTTTGAGACGATAAAAATAAATTTGTAATTGGCTTTCATTGGTTTGATCAAGATCATATATTTTCAACAGTATCTTTTCACAAAATCTTAAATTCTTCAACTATAGTTTCTCCTATCATAAAGGCTACTGTTGACGTTCAAATAAACACTGTGCTTGTTATGAGAGAGGGATTGAATACTGGGGGAAAAGCATTGTTTATTTGGAAGAGATACTTGCACTAAAAGCTATGTATTCAAAAATTGTTCAGTTGGAAAGTAGCATTATCTCATAAGATAAGAGATCCATTGATTCAGTATTTTGAAATAATAGTTTTTAAGATTATTCATAGGGAAGCACTTCTGACATACTGAGTGTAAACACTGGCTTGGGAAACTGGCAATCCACTCCTGACTAACTCTCTCACCACTAGCAATGTGACTTAATAGTATTATTCTTTCTTAGCTTCAGTTTTCTTATCTGATAAAGATAATAACATTCTTCTTAAAAATATCTTTAGGATTAAATGAGGTAATTCATGTTAAATGCTTATCACAAGCTTACTTGCTGATAAATGTCAGCCATTTAAGCATTGTGCTCATCATAGGCAACATAATGTGTCTGGGTTAAAGGAAAGATAATGATTAAGATTTTCGGTACTAATGCCTAATTGGAAAGTTAGAATAAATAATAGTTTTTTAAAATGTGTCAGTGAAGAACTACATCCTTTTGGTTTCTGCAGAAAATCCAGTAAGAATAAAGCACACAGGCTGCAATCTTATTTGCAAGTATCAAGATACTAAAATGTGTCGTGGGCAGGTAACTCATTTTTTTTTTTTTTTGTGAAGGTTTCAAGGAAATAGCATCCTCTAAAAAAAATGGAAGGGGAGGGGGAAACCTGGTTGCTGTTATAAACCCCCATTTGTTAGAACTAAAAACTTTCAAAATCTAGAGCAACTGGGAGTGATTTTGCCTCTCAAGGGTCATTTGACAATGTCAGAAGATAGTTTTGGTTGGCACAAAATGCTTACGGGAAGGTGCTCTCACATCTAGTGGGTAGAGGTCAGGGTGCTGCTAAACATCATACAATGCACAGGACAGCACCTCCTCCTCTCAAATAGAATTATCTATCGCAAAATGTCAATAGTGCCAAGGCTGTCCCCTGATCTAGACTTACAGAGTAGCTTATCTGGGAGCTAACATTATGTTTGGTGGTGAATACTTTGTTGAGATGACTATACTATTTTACTATTTCATGCTTTATCTGTAACTGAAAATAGTGTTTTATGCTCTTTAAGTTGTATTAGTTTTCATGGGGAGAATTAAACTAGAAAATTCTTTAGGTAATTACTTCATTGTCTTAATGATGAATAAGAAACAATCCAGTTGACCCATTTTAAAGACAATTTTTATTGATTTATAGTTCTTTTACATTAGACTTTGGGGTTATTCCAATTTAAGATGAATTCTTTTATGAAGATAGTTGTTTAGAGGTGTTCAGGTTAAATAATCATAGTTTGATTATATCAACTGTATAGGTAATTAGGACTTTAATTTTTAAAAATTTGGAAGTATTTTATTGATTTTAAACAAATAAACAAATGGGCTGTTACTGACCTTTCTTGGCTATAACTAATTCTTATTGAGTGCTACCTTTGTACACTGCTGCTCTACACATGTAACATACATTCACTTATTTGATCCTCACAGCAGTTTCTGTATATAGGAACTATCATTGTTCTCATTTTACAGATGAAGCACAGTGAGATCAAGTTACTTGTCGAGGGTACACAGCTAGTAAATGGTGGACTTGGGATCAGAACGGACGGTTAAGCTCTAGTTTGCTCTTAACCACCATTTTACATCATACTGGCTATCAACCAAGAATGTTAAAGTATTTTCTGATTAATGACATCTCTCTAGACTAGGTCAATAGATAGACAAAAATAAATTGAAAAGCGTATAATTTAAAAACATACTTGTAGCATTGGAATGTACTAGATTAGGACATCATATGTCTAGATTAGGATGTAAAAGAATGGAAATTTGGAGCTTTTCCCTATATTTATGCAATCTTTAATCCAGAAGAAATGTATGATTCTCTCTGATTTTTTTTTCTCCACATACTTCCTTCCAGCTCTTATTTGTCTCCTCCTCCTCCTCCCATGTGTTTTACTATGTGTTGGGGTTTTTCTTGTCTCATCATTTTTACTTTCTTTCTGTCTCTAAGATGGTCTGAGGTCATGGAAGAGGTCCAAAAATGTGCTGGGTGGCAGGAGAAGGTATTTAAAATATATAGTTAATAAGCCATATATGGACGATCTGGAATTGACTGTGGTTTATTTCAGAAATGTCTTGTTAAATGACGCTTCTAAGTGAACTCACAAAGCCACAGAATTAAGAGTGGCTATTTATTTAGTTGAATACTGCTAATATTTTTAAAAGGAAAAAAAGCAAAAAAAAAATTAGTGTATTGTTAAAAGGAAAGAAGTGTCTCCTATTTTAGAACATAAGTGTTTTATCCAGTAGAAATGCTAGTTGTAATAAATATAAGTTTGGATATGTTCTAGCAATATAATTTCCAAGTGAAAGTTTCTCAACTCCAAATTTAAAATTATCTTAATTTTTTTCAAATTCTAAAATAGGAATTATGTAAAATCCGATTAAGACTATTCCATTCTACAGCTATTTATCAACTATTAGTCTAAAAGAAGGCTTCATATTATTTCTACCTACCTACAATTAAGAAAATCCTATCTACTTTCTGAATAAAAACACTTAGAGATTATTTCTCAGTGAGTTAAATTTAATAAAACATTTGAGGTTTCAGGTATAATAATGTTTAAAATAATTTTGTAATGTGTCAATATATAGATGACATTTATTAAATTTATAAATATGAGCCTTGGTTCTGATGAGTCTACAATGTGGCTATATTAAACATATTTTCACTAACATACAAATATGAATGATGAGCTGGATGAAGAAAAAGCTTACATTTCCCTGTCAGAATGTGACATAGAGTGAAAGTAAAGAAAGACTGTTGTTGAGACTCACTAAAAGGAATATTTTTCTTTTATACTAGTGGCTAGGGTCCTGGGCTTTCTCATTTGCCATTCATCCGTTCTATCAGGAAGTTGCAAAAAAAAAAAAAAATGTTTAAACCAGAAGTTCTCTCTATCAGAATCTCTATAGGCATTCAAATTAGCTATGTTGAATAATACATATTGTTACATAATAATATTTAAAAATTGCAAATAGCATGCACTCGAGGGAAAGGTTGAGTGCATCTGTCCCGTAACCATGTGTTCACAGCTTTCAGTTCTCACTAAAGTATTTCAGGCTAGGATGCCAGGCCTTGGAAATGGCCCTAATTTATAAAATTACATTTTAGGCTTTTTCTGAAGGATTCATTATTGCCCCCAATGAATTTATTTTGGAGACCTTCTTAGGGTCTGAAATTTCTTCAAAAGGTGGACTCTGTCTGTCTGCCGCATAACTAAATGTTATCCTTTCCTAGTAGACCAGAACCTTTTATATTGGCCAAAGAACAATGCTGTCTGATTGGACAATCTATGAAATTAAACTAAATACTGTTCTTTAAAAATATTATTTTAAGGAGATTTTTAAAGTTGTTAAAATAGCAGTTATTTATTCTTTCATAGTAATTTTCCACAATCCTATATTTGGAAAATCTAGAAAGTTAGGAAGAGTTGGGGGGAACAAAAAGAAAAAAAAGCAATCTATTCTAATCCTACTGCCCAAAGGAAGTTACTGATACTATTTAGTCTCTTAAAAACTACTTCCCTCTTTTTGGTTACTGGGATCCTCATTGTCTTGATTACCCAGAGTACAAATCTGGGGCTCCTCTTTGATGTTACATTTAGTAAATCCTGCTGGTTCTGTGTGTGTACTCTGGCTCTTGAATTTGTCCAGCTCAACTCTTGACTCATCCTTTTCCACAAACCTTGTCTTAGATATTTAAATAGTCTTCTCTGCTTGGTCTTTCTGTTTCTATTGTCTTTCCTCTTTTTAAAAATTTATTGTTGTTATTATTAATTATTATTATTATTTATGCCTACAGCACCTGGTCTTCCTAGGTGGTCTCTCATCCAAGTACGAACCAGGCCCAACCCTGCTTAGCTTCCGAGATCAGACATCGGGCATGTTCAGGGTGGCATGGTCGTAGACCATGGACCATACCTCCACTGGGGTGTGAAACCCAGGCAGGACCTTCTGCATGTAAAGCAGATGTGCTAATTGCTACACTATGGAATCACGTCCTGCCTTTCCTCTTTTATTCTTCACATTATTAGTAGGTTTATTTGTCTAAAAACCAAGTATGGTCATATCACTTGGCTTAAAAACGTCTCCAAATGCTTTTAATAGAAAGTGTGGATAACATATTTAGCATATATAATGTGCTAGAGGCATATAAAATTTTATAGTCGCCTCATTCATAGCAGCCTATCACTAGGCATTTTATATGTAAGTTATACCACACAACTTGATTATCCCCTATACACAACACATATTTTCAAACTTCAGTATCATGTTTTATGCTACTTTTTATGCCTTGAAATCCTTGGTCTCTTTTTATCTTCTCACAAAAATGTTTCTTAACTTTCAAAACATAACTTAGATTTCATCTTCCTTGGGAATTGTTCTTAAACTGTTCCAGGTAAAATTACTTCCTCTTGGGGGATCTAATTATACTGCTTTATAACACTTGCCATGTTGTTTTAGCTGTATGTATCATGTACATTTCTGCTTTTCTACTTAAAGGGGGTATCGGTATATAGATACCCTCTGATTTTGAACCACAGGATGGTTTTAACTGTCAAAAGGTAATTCTAGTGAAGAAATTTTGTTTTTATCTGTGACTTTTCCTGTGGCTGAAGTTATTTTATTCTGTTTCCTTTACAGTTCTCACTAAAGTATTACAGTATTCTCATTGATGTTCTATATACATCATTGCTCTATCACAAAGATCTCTAAAAGATTTTGAAGTTTTTAGGGGAGCAAGAAGGAATGCTGTTTGAAACTTGAAAGAACTAGGATGCCCCCTCTCCCCCCACAAAAACTTACTAGATTTCTTGGTGCTATCTTCACTGCTGTCTCTGTTCAAAATGTCAGTTTCAGGAAGAGGTCCTATTTTTGGTAAAATTACTCAGTTGATTTTTTCAGTCTTAAAAGTTCACAGTACTTCACATTAGCATTCAGGAATTTGCCCAAAGAATTCAGAATATATTATCACTATAGCTTCAGTAAGATAGTGCAATTTAGAAGTTAATGAGAAAGAAAAAAAGAAATTGATATTAATAAATAGCTATCATAGCTTTGGAAAGTATGCTAGATCATCAATTCATTATTTTGAGAATTTATGAATAGAAAGAATCAATAGTTTATACTGCTCTTCCTGTATAAACTGCATTTCAGGGTAACCAAATAGTTAATTAGGGAAAGTCCTTTTTAGAAGAATTCTAGATAATAAATGTAGTTGGAATGATAGAATTAGCAAATTACTTTTGGGCAACCCCTAGTACATAATGGAAAATGATCATTGGGTGAATCAGCCTGTAGCACTTGAGTACAATAACCAGTTTGTACATCACTTTAAGTGAGACAACAGGATATGATGTGTGTCCTGATATGATGGATTAAGAAAGCATATATATCACCTATGGAGTAATCTTGCCAAAAAATTGAAAATGAATCATGTCTCTAAATCTTACTTTACAAGAAATAGGAGAATGGAAGAATAAGTGAACACCATGAAGAAACATAAATTTAGAATGTGAGAAATTCTATAGGACAAATGAGTTGTTAATAGATTAAATGAGATTTAAAGAGATATATCAATCAGCTACAATGTGTAGTTCTTATTTTGTTCTTGATTTAGACAAACTAATAGTAAAAATTTCATTTTTGAGATGATTGAAATTTGTGAGCTATGTATTAGATAGTATTGAGGAATTATTGCTAATATCAGATTGATAATGGCATTGTAGTGTCAATTTAAAGAAAAGTTTTTAACTGATAGTGATTCATTCTTTACTACATATGGATGAAATGATATGTAGAACAAAATGGGATTTTGTTCTAAAATACTCCAACCTCCCATTGCCCCCCACAAAGAGAAAAAAGTTGTAGGGAGGGTAGGAGAAATGAGGTATTATTAAATTGCATGAGCATTCATTCTGTTATATCCTTACATATGTAATGTTTGAAAATTTTGAAAACAAAAGGTTGAAAAAATTTTAAACCTAAAAAATCTGTAGCGTAAAGCTTTCTAGCAGCCTACATAGAAAGAAAACTGGTTCAGTAACATAATTCTTAGTGTTTATATGATGAAGAGAAAACACCTGCTAGGGAAAAGCTTGACTCTAAAATTAAGACCAAAAAGTTTTTCTTGATTGTGGTCTGAAGGACACCATGTAATACAGTTGAAAAACATTTTAAACCACATGACTCCAATAAATTGAATCTATTTTGTTTAACAGTCCTCAAAATGGCCAGTTGAATCTCATTCATGATTAATTCCAATGAAACCAGCTTTATGGCAAACCAGTATGATTTGCACATTCTAGGAACCTCACTCCCTGCTGTGTAGGGTTCCCCAGGCCTCATTCCCATTCCCATCTTTTAAAAGCATAGACAAACATAAAAGCTTTCTATCCATTTATTCTTCCTCCCATTCATTTCTGTTATGACTTCTTCCCCTAACCCTCTGTTTCAAATTAGTTAAGATTATAGCTTTTACTGTTGGCCAACTAAACAAAACAATTCTTTTTTTTTTTTTTAATGTGAAATGTAAGAGTATTAAAATAGGCATTTAAAATAGTATAGTTATCTATTCCGTTAGTTTGATATTAACTCTTTCTACTTCCCCAAGGAATTGTAAGTTTTGGAGTAACTAGACAGATCTTATAAAAGTATCCTACAGACAGTTCTTCATAAACATTCTTTTATGTGGAGCTTTTCATAGATATTGGGCAGCAGTGAATTTGAGATTATATTTCCTGGCAACACTCTGAAATACCGATCCTTTGTGTTATTGATTAAATCTGAACCATTATTCAATGAATCTGTGAAAATTGGAATGTCTAACAAGAATAGGGCATGTCCTCTAATTTGAGATATGCTAAGGGGAGTACCCATGGGTAAAGCCAAGCTTCTTCAGAAAATAATTTTAATTACCGAATTAGTCTTCCATTGCTGTGTAACAAATTGCCATGGTTAGCAGCTTAAAACCACACAGATTTATTATCTCATAGTTTCTATGGATTAGTAGTTTAGGCACAGTTGAAGCTGAGTCCTCTGCTCAGGGTCTCACAAGGCTGCATGCAAATCAAGAGTACTGGCCAGTGCAGAGGTATCATTGAGACTCTAGGTCGTCTTCCAAGGTCACATGATTGTTGGCTGAATTCATTTCCTTCCAGCTGTAGAATTCAGAGCAGCTTGAGTTTTCAAGACCATAGGACAGTCTCTAACCTCTAGACCCTCTTTTAAAGCACTCACTAGGTAGGCCCCCATAGGAAAATCTCCTTTAGTTAATTTAATACCAACCAATTAGGACCTTAATTACATCTGTAAAATATTTTCACCTTTTCCGTTAAAATAACGTAATCACGGGAGTGATGTTCCATCATCGTTGTTATATTCCATTCATTAGAAACAAGTTGCAAGTCCCACCCATACTCATGGAGAGAGGATTATACAGGGGATGGGTCACTGGGAATCATTTTAAAATTCTGCCTTCCAATATTACACTATCACCTATTATTAAAAAACTTAAGTAGCTTATTTTGCTTGTTAATATACTCACAATATTAATGGAACTTGAAGTAGAAGAGAAAAAAATAGTCACCCATAATTCTGCCAGCCAGTGAATCAAAATGTTTTCCTTTGACTAGGTGCCTACACCATTATTTTTATAGAGAACCTTTTTATGAAGTAACCTGTAGAGCAGAGATACAATTTTCCATTGCCATGATGCTTTCATAATCTTTATATTTGCCATTTTTTAAGGGATGAAATTGCTTCAGGTGAATGTATCTGTATTACTGCTTGTCTTAATCAGGTTAATCAAGGTATAATTCACAGACAATAAAAATCATGTTCTCTGTGTTTAGTTCTGTTATTTTTGTGTAAGCACCATCACAATCAAGGTACAGATATTATTATTTTGTGCCCCTTGGTATTCAAGCCCTCCCCGCACACCCCAGACATTGACGATCACTGATCTATTTTATGTGTCTGTAGTTTTGCTTTTTCTGCAATGTCATTATAAATGGAATCATGTACTTAGTAGCCTTTTAGGTTTGGTTGCTTTCTTTTAGTATAATGCATTTGAGGTTGTGCAGTAAAGAAATAACATTCCTGCGACATCATAAGAAATACATATTTGGTCTTTGTTCCCAGTTCCTGTCATGGAGTTCCTAAAAACCGTAGAATCTCCTGAAAGGAGCTTTTCTTTGTTATTCATAAGAAGCCTTTTTCAAGCATACCTGAGTTTTTGCTAATAAGGTGACTAAGTGGGTTCCTAGGTAGCTTTCTATTGGAGGCTGACTGCCAGAGGCAATTAGAGGGTTAGAACTTTCAGCCCTACTCCTAGGAGAAGAGAGGGGCTTGAGATTGAGTTCAGTCACCAATGGCCAATGATTTAATCAAACATGCCCTTGTTATAGAACCTACATTAAAAATTCTTAAACAGTGGATTTAAGCTTCAGAGTTGGTGAACACATCTGCTCAATGAGAGGGTGGCACACTCCAACTCTGAAGGCAAGCTTCCCTGTCGGGATTCATCTGGGCATTGCTCTGTGTAACTTTTCATCTGGCAGTTAATTTGTGTCCTTTATAATAGTAAATAAAATGTTCTCTGAAGTTTTTTTTTTTTTTTTGAGTCATTCAGCAAATTATTGAACCTGGAAGGGATTCATAACAAAGTCAGACAGAGGTATGGTAAACTGGGGACCTTATACTTGTAACTGGCATCTGAGGTGAGGGCAGTCTTGCAAGACTGATCTCAAAAACCCAAGGAGTCTGATGCTGAATGAGTCAGAATTAAAATGAATTGTAGGACATCCATTTGGTGTCTGGAGAGTTGAAGAATTGGTTGGCGTGAGGAAAAAACTCACACATTTGGTGTCAGAGTGTTTAGAGTAAAAATGGCTCAATTGCCCAAATAGCTACCTAAGGTTTGGCTTTTGCACAGCTCCTCGCAGGTAACCTCAAATTCCTTGGAACAGTCTGCCTGATAAGAGTGTCTTTGTTTACTTGGTGGTGTGGCCTTTGGCCACCCCATGTTGCCTATGTGGACAGTGTGGCTGGTATTGTGGTAGAGGCCTTGGGCACTGTAATACTGAAGCAGTACAGGCAAATTTCCCTGGTGGGGTGGGGAGACCAAGCCCTGCACTGAGAGAAGAGGGTCCTTTGGTAGAGAGTGTAGAAATAATTCAACACACACACTAAAGTTAAAGTCAAAAGGAGAGTTTATTAGAAAAGGGCCAATGCTCCACAGAAAGAGCATGGTCTCCTCTCAGAGGCAGAGAGCGAGAAAGCCTAAGAGAGACGTCGACAGTGAGACAGTAAAGAGTACTGAGAGAAAGAGAGCAAGGGAAAGACAGTGAGAGGGACCCCAAGTGTTCTTCTGGGGAATTCATTTTATGTATCATTAGTTAGTTCCTTTGAATTTAAAGACTTTGTTTACCCATTTACTTTGATATGGGCATACAGTGGGGAAGTGGAAGGAGAAGAGTATGTAGCATGAAAGGCCTGCTGTGGCAGTGCTCAGCCTTTAATCCATAGGTTCTCTATGGTTTTAGCCATAGAGAATGAACTATTTTATTTTGTATAGGGCAGCCACTTAAAGATTTTGTTTTTCCTATTTCCCCTTCACAGGAAATGGGTTGTTAGCAATTCCAGCAGAAATCTTCCTTTGTTCTGCCTGTGTCCTTTGTGTCCTGGCTGCAGAACTGATCAGCATATTGCAGTTTCTGAATGTAGCTAGACTAACGCTTTAGTTCTCTTGCTTCTTCCCTACATTATTACCAGCCTGACCTATGGAGGAGCTGGAGACTGGGGTCAGCCATGCAGATGGTCAGCCCTACCTATGTCAGCCCTATATGAAAATGCTAGACACCAAGCTTCAGGATTGCTTCCCTGGTTGCCAGTACTTTGTGCGTGTTGGCACACATTCTTGATGTGATATGTCTGTATAACTTCACTGAAAGACAACTGGACGCTTGTTGTCTCCTGGATCTTGCGTGGTCATGGCCCTTCTTCTCTTTACTGATTTTAACCTGTATCCTTTTGTTATAATAAACTGTGACCATGAGTAAAATGACTCTTGAGCTCTTGAGTTTTATGAGTCCTTCTAGTAAATTATTGAACCTGAAGGTAGCCTTGGGAACCCCATATTGTTGCATGTGTCAATATTCAGATATCGTTGAGTAGCATTGCAGAGTTCATTTATACCCCAGTTGAGTTGTTGTTTCCATCTTTCGGCGATTATAAATAAAACTGCTATAAATATTTGAGTACAAGTTTTTGCACGCACACAAATTTTTATTTCACTCGGGTAAATACTTAAAAGCGGGATTGCTGAGTTATATGAAAAGTATATGTTTAACTTTATTAGAAACTACCAAACTGTTTTACAAAGTGGCTGTACCATTTGGTGCTCCTTTTAGCTACCATTGTATGAGAGTTCTAATTGCTCCTCATCATTCTCAACATTTGACGTTGACAGTTTCATTTTCTTTTAATATCAGCCATCCTGATACCTGATAGATGTGTAATAGTTTCTTATGTAATTTTACTTTACATGTCCCTGATAACTTATGATGTTGAGTGTCTTATGTGCTATTTGACATTCGTATATCTTATTTTGATTAAGTATCTGTTCAGTTTTGCTTATTAAAGTTTTTTTTATTACTGAGTTTTGAGAGCCCTTTAAATATCCTGCATACCAATCCTTGATTAGATGTGTATTTTGCAAATGTCTTCTCCCAGTCTATGACATTCGGAGAACAGTTTTTAATTTCAATGACATTTAACTTACAATCTTATGGATTTTAAGAAGTCTTTGCCCAGTGTCACAAAAAATTTTCTGTTTTCTTCTTAAAGATTTTTGGTTTTATATTTTACATTTAGGTCTGTGGTTCATTTTGAGTTAATTTTAGTAATTAGTAGTTATGAGGTATAGGTCAAGGTCCATTTTTTATTTTATTTTTTTTTGGCTTATGAATATCTAATTTCCCTAGCACCATTTATTGAAGAGACTAGCCTTTCTCTATGAATTATACTTTTACCTTTGCCAAAAATCAATTGACCATATACATAAGGGTCTATTTCTGGACTCTCCATTTTGTTCTATAGATGTATCTATTTAATCTTTTGCTAATATTATATAGCTTTATAGTATAGTCCTGAGGTAAGGTAGTATAAGTCTTCCAATTTTTTCTTTTCAAAATTGTTTTGGCTGTTCCAATTCCTTTGCCTTACCTTACTGATTTTTAGAATCAACTCATCAATATCAACATTAAAAAAAATTTCTGGTATTTTGATTGAGATTACTTTGAATTTCTAGAACAGTTAGGGAGAATTGAGTCTTTTAATACAGTACTTTGTAGTTTTCAGCTACGAAGAACTCTTCGTACATATTTAATAGAACTCTTGTACATATTTTATTACATTTATATGTATTTTTACATTTTTTCTTTCTAGGGTATAGAGATATGATTAACTTATACATATTGAACTTATATCCTGCAACCTTGCTAAACTCCTTTATTTGTCCTGGGGGCTTTTTTTGTAGATTCTTTGTGATTTTCTGCATAAGCAATCATGCCATTTGCAAATATAGGTAGGTTTATTTCTTTTCAATCAGTATGCCTTTTATTTATTTTTTCTTATTGCACTTCCTAGGATTTTGAATATGTTATTACTGAGTAAGAGTACTGACAGCTGATGTCTTTTCCTTGCTCTGTATCTTTGAGGTGAAACGTTGTCTTTTATTACTGAATATAATATTAGTAGTAAGTTTTTAGTAGATGCACTTTATCAGGTTGTATAAGTGCCTTTCTATTGCTGATGTGCTGAGAATTTTATCGTGAATAAGGGCAGATTTTCTCAAATGCTTTTTTATTGCATTTGTTGATGCCATCATATTTTTTTCTACTTTAGTCTGTTGCTCCAGTGAATTACACTGATTAAGCTTTCAATCTAATCAGTTTGCTTTCTGGGGATACACCTTTATTGGTTGTGCTGTATTATCCTTTTTGTAAGTTATTGCATTTGATTTGCTAATATTTTGTTGAGGATTTTTATATCTGTAAAAGAATGATCTATAATTTTCTTATAATTTCTTTGTCTGATTTTGGTATCAAGGTAATGCTCATCTTGTAAAATTAATTGGAAACTGTTCCCTCCTATTAGTATAGATTTTTTCCCTACTCTTTTCTCCTTTTTAGTTTCAGTTTTGGTAATTTCTCTTGACCTATCTAAAAGGTTATTGATTGTGTCAAGTCTGTGATGAGCTTCTCAAAATCTTTTTTATTTTGTTATTGAATATCTCATACTTAGCATTTCAGATTGACTCTTACTCTAAACATTTCTTTTCTATCTTTGATATTTTCCATCTGATTGTGTGTATTGTTTACCTGTTCCGTTTGAGCCTTCCTCGTTATTTACAATTACTTTTGATGTCTTGGTAGATAATTTTAACATTTGAGTTATCTCTTTAAGTCTGTGCCTGTGATTGTTTTATCTCTTGATACAGTGATTTGTTTGCTCTTGAGATTTTGTAATTTTTAAAAATTTTTTGGGTGAGTACTAAATTTTTGGGTGGGTATTAAATTACTTTATTTGAAGGAATGGTGCAAATACAAGACTTACAGATGTTTTCATGCAATTTATGGAAAAAGTACTCCAACATGCATGCATTGCCTTTGTGACCAAGGAAGTCACCCTCATTGCTAGGCTTATAACTTTTGATTGAATCCTAGCCATCTTTTGCAGGTAGTAGAGATTGAAATATATAGCATTTATGATAAGAAGTAGATATTACTCTTGTTCTGCTAAGCTGTTAAGTTTGGGGGTTTGAATCAGTCTTGCCTGGAGCTGATGAGTGTTTATATCTTTTTGTTGCTCTGATTATCTTCATTGCATCATCAACCTTAAATACTTCTACCATCACCTCATGCTTAAGGTGGGAGTTGATTGACTGGAAAGTTTTAACTCAATGTTTTTACTCTACCTATATTTTTAAAGCCTTACTTGCACATTTGTACTTCAGAGAGGCGCTCTTTCTGTACTCCTTGTTCCTTGTCTCTTGGTAGACTGTTGTTACTAATTATTGGGAGTTGAATTGACTTTTGATGGTGGGCATGGGGCCATATCTTTTGTCCTAGGCCAACCTTACTCTTAGGCAGGCTTTGTTTCCCCTCTCCCCCAGTAGTGGTAGGCCTCAGTTGTTTGGGGCCATGATGATTTCCTGTACCTCTGATGGGGTTAGATATTATCATCTAATTTTGAAAGAATTATAAAAAATTGAATTATAAAACTACTAGAAGAAAATACAGAATATTTACATATTTTTAAGCATGACTTAGAAGGTTGAAACATAAAGATATTAACATCAGCTGTATAAGAATTTAAAACTTGTGAATATCAAAACAAATTGCAAGTGGGGGAAAGAAGCATCCATGCAAATTTAGATATAAAAGCAAATGAAACAATTGATTTTAAGATAATTCCATAATTAGAATAGTTGAAAAAAGGAGTTTTGGCTGTTATAAAAAGACTATATAAAGGCAAGTAAGGTAAAGGTTTCGAATATAAAGGCCATTTGGATTGCACAGTATCTCAAAAATTCTTCCATTTGAAGTAAATTCTGATAGATTATCTTAATATGCTAGTTTTAAGAACAAATTCGGAGAGCAAAAAAGCCATTCTACAATGGCGTTTAATTAGGAAGTCCTTTGGTCTGTATTTTTAGAATGTATGTCTTAATGATTGATATGTATATCTTCTCTGAGACCTTTGAGATGTAAACTTTCTGGCTAAAAACATTTATTTTCCTGAACAAGATTACTTTTGTCACTACTTTAACATTTTTCAGGTTGGAACATACCTGTGACATGAGAGTATATTTTGCTTCTTGGCGGAAGTATTCAGAAGCCTTAGAAGCAAACTTTAAGGAACTTTAAAGATTATATGAACCTCAACATTTTTTATATTATTCCTAGGGAAGCAAAGTGGTTTGCACGAAGTATTCAGTAGTTGGTGGTAGAAAGTAAACTAGATTTTTTGGATTCCTGCTCCTTCATTACATTACATTATGTGACAGGTTAATTTCTAGTTTACTACATTTGAGATATGTATCTTAAAACATTCATTTGTAAATGGCTCTGTGGAATGGGGATTGACCAATTTTAACTTAAGTGTTTACTTATTTTGTGAAAGGCAAGTTGGTTAGCCTTCTGAATATTCCTCTTGGCCATTTAATCTTTGATAATATTAAATTGCACTCGAGTAGCAGAATGTTTTAGGGATGTTGATTTGAATTTTAAGTTGGTAGTTAAGGTCTTTTTTTTTGAGACCTGGTTTTCATGTATATCAGCTGTGATTTTTAAAGGAAAAATACTGTGACCACGAGGCTTTAGAATTGGAAGTGTATTATATACTCTCTTTAATTGAATAAATTATCTGTAGTAGTGAAGCAGATGTAGAGCCAGAAGACAGTGCTTTCCTTTAAATGGAGTGATTTTTTTATTACATACTTGTGTTTTGTATTATGTTATAAATCTTATATGTAATCGTTTGGCTTTTTCTAGAATGCACCAAAGAAAAGAATGACTAAAGAGTTCCCATATTTCACTGCTAAGTCTTGTATTGTTTTGGATTTGTTTCTTTGAAACCAGATGCCATTAATTTGAGAATTGTGCCTCAGAAACTATTCTTCATTGTTAAGTTCTTTCATTATGTAGAATCTAGCTTCCTCTGTGGGGAAGAGCCTCAGTACAGTATAGTTAGCATGCTGAAATTTTGAATCAGTACGAATTACTTTTACGCCTAGAATTTACTTCACTGTTCCCTCATTTACAGCTTTACATACAAGTACAGAAGCTCTTTTACTTAACTTTCATAAATATGAACAGAGCCTTTCTTTAGGACTTAGCTCTGCTGCTAACATGTAGCAATAGTGAAAGCTTGTGAGACTAATAGGAACATAGTCATTTAGGAACCTAATTTGTTCTATGTAAAGGCACTAATGTAACAGTTGAAGATGCAGCATGCAAGCATCCTTCTGGCATATTTTAATGTTAGTTGATAGTAGAAGCATTTATGAGAGGGATGATGGACATACAAAAAGTGCTGTGGGATACCCTGGGAAGACTTCTCATTTCTCTTTTTTTCTTGTAGCTCTTCATTCAACAGATTAGGAAATTTCCAGTGTTATGTGCATTTGTCTAATATTTTAAGTTTTTATCATTTAAATTATGTATATAGTCTCATTTTTAATGGAAAATGTTGAAAAGGAGTGATATGTTCCAGTGCAGCCAGAATTTAAATTGGAAATTGGGTAACGAATGTAGAGAGCTTACAATTAAAAGGACTAGTAGGATTGCTTCTTTTCTCCTTCTTTCCTGTTTTCCTTCTTTATTTCTCTTGCTCATTCCACAAGACAGTCAGAAACTATGTTTGTATGTTGGCTCCATGAAAGACATTATTTAAGACTGTTCTCTTTAGACTACTAAGAATAGACTGGTGTTTGGGATATATACTCATAGGATCATTTTTGGGTTTGCATTAAATTGGTAGTTCGGTAACCAAATGAATACTTTTCTTGTAAATTGTAACTCTGCATTCTTTAGAAATTATTCCCAGGAACAACTTTGCTTTTCTGGTGAATCTCAAGTTTTATGAATGCTTTACATTGTACCTCTGTGACAGAATGAGATAATGTAAGACATTATTTTGAAGGAGATAAGTAAACCTATGGAAGAATTCTTATTCTTATTTAGGTCTCTTGATTTAGAGATTATGAGTTCCTCTTAGTTGGGTTGGACTTAGAAAAAAGGTACTTTTTGCTATATTCCTGCACTAATTAATTCAGTAACATTTATTAAGTATCTGCTTGGCACAAGGTTTCTTTAATAGGTGCTGGGAGTATAGTTAAGAACAAGTCCATTGTACTTGCCTTTATGGAGCTTTTATTTTACCAAGGGAGATAAATACAATGCAATCAATTATACAACAAATGATATAAATACACTTGGGTTAGACAAATAGAGAATATTTTAAAAATCCATAGTTGGTGATTTGACCTAGTCTGGGAATCAGAGATGGCTACCTTGAGGAAGTGACATTTGAGTTTATCATTATCATAAATATAATTGAGGAATTCAGTTTAAGTGCTTAGGAAAATATCAAAATAAAAATTATTTAAGGTTTAAAATAAACATGGTAACAAATTTATTTCTATCTTATTCTTGGTCTTCCACTTGAATAATTCAATTGAAATTCTTGGCTTCCTTCATTTTAATATTGGTTCTCAGCAGTTTGTAAATGTACTCGTGAATGTAGCAAAGACCTCATAACCTAATTCAG
This sequence comes from Cynopterus sphinx, assembly GCA_030015415.1. Classification (NCBI taxonomy): domain Eukaryota; kingdom Metazoa; phylum Chordata; class Mammalia; order Chiroptera; family Pteropodidae; genus Cynopterus; species Cynopterus sphinx. The sequence continues at coordinate 38,299,234 of CM057382.1, read as the reverse complement.
TCATTTGACAATTAATAAGTTTCCAAGTTATAATAGATATGAAAATTATTTGTTAAAATACACTAAACTTGTGTTATTCTATCGATAGTTCCTTAAGTAAACAAACCAAGGCATTTCTATAGTCTCTCTTTCCAGATTGTGAGCTTTACAAGGACAGAGTCCCTATATCATATCCACAACCTTGCAGGATGTGAGACACATAGTAAGTACTAAATAAATAAATTATGAATAACGTGTGTTGATAAGGAGGAAGTAACTAGATGACTGACCATGTTTCTTTTTAGTGACTTTTTAGCATAGTGCAAGGGGCTTTGAAATCGCAAGGCCAGGTTTTGAATCTTAAAGTGTATTATTAGCAGGTAACTAAGCTTCTCTTTAAACCTCATTTTCTTTATCTTTAAAAGAAAATGAGATTACACCTGTGAAGTAGGTAGCATATTGTCTGACACATTGTGTTCATAAATGGTGGCTAGTATTATTACAAGATACAGGTTCTAAAACTTTTATCTGTTTGTATTTTATCTGTTATTTAAAGTAGATAATTAAAAAGTGAAAATTTTATAACTGGTTGGCTGTTCCCTTACTGAAACGAAACTTCATGAACTACTAAGTGTTGATAATTAAATAGATAATTATGACTTTGTCATTGCAATGAATACATTATTTCCTTTATAAGTCAGATTTGTTTAACCAAATAGTTTTGATGATAAATTTTTGTGGATTTCAGAAAAAACATTAATGATTCCTCAATGCATCATTTTTATAGATTATAAGATATTTAATTTAATATGTGTGGGGCGTATATTTAAAGTACATATTTACATATGGGGTTGAAAAAGGTAGAAGATCTAGTCTCTGTTTCTAATTTTTCAGCTTCTTTAGTAAACTTAGTCATTTTAAATACTTCTATCACTTGCCTACATAGTGAAAAATACTATAACTCTTCTTTACATTGACGAATACTGTCATTTTCTGAGGATGTTAATGAAAGTGAAGGATGTGAGAGAGCTGATTGAACAAACAAATATTCTAAGGTTTCAAATGTGACTTTAAAATTTATTTTAATTCCATGCTATTTATGGTTCTGATTTGCTGGCAAAAATGAAATAATATAAATACTCCCCCAAAGCAAAGCAAAAAGTGCCAGCTAACAAACAAAAATCTTTCAAGTCCTTTTTATTCTGCATTAAAAAAAATGTATTTCGAACTTCTCCAATAGCAAGATATCCATAAATTAGTGATTTTTTTTTCTTGTATACCCTAGGCACTGGCCATATTTAAGGGATTCATAAACTACTATTTGGAATATAGTACCAAGAATAGAAGACATTTGATTGAAAATGTTATGAGGATATTTAGCCTTCTGAAACTTTATTTCTGCACTTAAAGTATTTTGATTGATTGTGTGGATTTACATGCTTTTCAGAGCACTTAAAAGGACAGCTTTCAGCATTCAGTCAGGATTCCTAGGGGTCCATTTAGAGGAGTTGCCTACAAAATTGATATCAACTGGCAGTTTTTGTAAGGCATCCTGACAACCTATACTCTAAAAATATAACTCAGTGAATGGGATTTATATAGTAATAGTGTCATTTGCATCTCTTTTCTCAGATGCCTTTATATTTTCTCATATGCTCCTAGAATATCCCTAACATAAGGAAGCAGGCAGTTTCCACTGTAGCAGTTGTCAGGCTGAAGATCACAAGGCAAATCATTGATAATCTGATATCTGAATACAGATCTTCTTAACTCTGTCTTTTTCCATATGTTAGGTTATTTTCATCAGGTTATTTTACTGGTTCCTTAATTCAAGTTGAGATTTTAGAAATGTAAGTCTGTAGTTCTCAAGATGATTTAAGTTTATGTGTATGTATATTATGTATACAGTATGTACTAAAGAGTGGCCCAGGAATTAAAATTACACACATTTTTTTCTTTCAGCTTACCAATATGCATTGTGGAAATGGTTTTCCTTTGTTGATATGTTACAATTCTGTATTTGATCTTTAGCAAAATAGAACATAATGATTAAAATCAATCTTCCTCTTAATTTTGGTTTATAACTTGTTGGCAATGGCCATGTTTTTCCCACTTCAAACAGCTCAGCTTGGGTTTTCTAAGAAAACAAACAAAAGACTTATGTTTATTTTAAACATTCAGATTACTAGTGTAACTCCTTCAAAAGGTTACTTTTCTTTTTTTGCAGTAGAGGTTTGGGAAAATCTGTAAGAAACCAAAATTTAGAATGTTTTTATTCTAAAAACTAGAAGATTTTTGTAGTTGTTTGTAATCATTAGTGGCCCTGAAAAAAAAAAAAAACAAACTGGGATTTTTTAAACTACCTTTTAAAAACACTATGTCAGCGTTCTCCAACCTTTTTGGCACCAGGAACCGGTGTTCGTTCCTATGAGAATCTAACGCTTGATGATCTGAGGTGAAGCTGAGGCGGTGATGCCTAGCGCTGAGGAGCAGCTGCAAACACAGGTGAAGCTTAGCTCGCTGGTCCGCTGCTCACCTCCTAACAGGCCACCGACTGTACCGGTCAGGGGACCCCTGCCATGTCTGAAATGGAAATCTTTAAGTTTTGAGGTACAAGGATTCAAGGATTGGATCAAAGGAGCAATTGTTCCAAGTTTGAGATCTGTCTGTGTATGGGTTACAAAGTCCTGTTGTGATTGGACGGGAAGTAAACATAATTTATTTTTCTGAACTACCATTGGCTAAAATCCCCTTCTTTCCACGGTATTTTCTAATAACTGAACCCAGAGCCTTTCCTTGTGTTTATTGTCTTACTAGTGCGTTTGGGGTTCTACTGCTCCTGTACCAAGCGTCCTCTCTCTAATGAGCGTGGAGACAGTTTGCGTATGAAGGATGCTGACAGGAGCGTTTGACGTTATCACAACAAAGCGGCGAGGTGCACATCTGTGCAGAGCGCACACACGTGATAATACCTCCGCAAACGGAAAGGGTGGGAGGGGGATAGGGTTTTCTTCATTTTCACTTGAAGTCGTGGATGTTCTGCAGTGACTACTTCTGTGGGATGTTTTCGGTTTGAAGTCTTGCCCTGCCTGCTGCTGTGTCTACAGGACTGTTTATTCAGGCAAAATTCTGCCACAGGGCGGGCGCGTTGTGTTCCGAAAGCTGTCGCTCTGGATCTGCGGTGTTGAGCCAGGAGTTTTGTGACCCAGAGGGGAAACCGGCGCACTTCACTTTCGCCTCGCCCCCAGCTCTGAAGGAGCGACGGGTCGAGAGGCGCATTTCCAGCGCGCGTAGTGGCGGTGCTCCCGGCCGAGAGCCTTCCCTGCGCCCGCCCCGCCCTCTCCTCCTGAGCTGAGCTCGGCGGGTCCCGCAGCAACCGCCGCCGCGTCGGGCACTACTTTCCTTCCGTCTGCGGCGTTTCCTGGGACCCTCTTGCGCGGCTCCGTCCTCCGCCCGCGCCGGCGGAAGGAGACGCGCGCGGCCTCGCAGCCCGTGCTGGTGGATGGGGCGGCGGAGGGGTACTGGCCGCGGCGCTGGCGGCGGCGGCCGGCGCTGCCTCCCGGCCTCCGACGGCGGTGGAGGGATTCGTCAGTTGTTTGTTTTTTTTTTTTTTTTTTTTTTTTGAGCTGCAGCCAGAGGCTGCAAGTGAGAGAGTCTGAAGGAGTGTGAGCAGGACCGCGGGAGACCCAGGTCGCTGCGCCCTCCTGGGCAGAGCGGCCGCTGCGCCCCCAAGTCCGCGCTCCTTCGCGCGCGGGGCCGCCGCCGCCCTGTCGGCCGCGGCCCACGGCATGGGCGGCCGGTAGGGGCCGGGGGTCGCCGGTTCTCTCGCAGCGGATAAGGTTGCGGCGGCTCGGGCGGTGCTGGCGATGGCGGTGGAGACGCGGCCAGAGCTGGTGGGGAAGCGGTTTCTGTGCGTGGCAGCCGGCGACGAGGCGCGGCCCGAGCGCGGCGAGAGCAGCGGGCGCAGCCGGCGGGGCTGGCGAGCGGGGGTCATCCGTGCCGTGTCACACAAGGACAGCCGCAGTCCGGACCTGGCGGTAAGAAAGCGGCACCCCTCCATCCTCGAGCCTGCTCCCTCCCGCATCCCCACTTTCTCCCAGCCGCACTTTGAGGGCTTACCTCTGGCACCTCACTCAGCCCGGCCAACTGGCGGTCACGCCCCACTTACGAGCACGCAGGGTGTTTGCCCGCATCCCCTGACGGGGTGCCGCCTCCCCGCGATTAGCATCCCGGACGGGAGAGGTGACAGCGGGACTCCCCGGCAGCGGACCTGGTCCCAGCCCTCGCAGGTCTCGGGAGGGGCGGCCGTGGCTTTTCCTGCGGCTCCCGGGCAGCTGCGGCGACCTTACCCAAAGCAGGACTGCGAGACCAGTGCCGCACAGGCAGGTGTATGTGTGTAAGGTGTGTGCGGTGGGGTGGGGTGGGCTGGGGGAGCGGACCCTCTTTTCAGTAAGAGTCCAGCTTCACCAGTATCTCTTCCCTCGCGAAAGTCTTAATGCTGCAGAGATTGGAGACTTCAAACTTATCTGTATGGTTGATGAAAGGGAGGGAGAAACGGAAAGAGACAAATCTCTGCTTTTCCGGTCAGTCTTGGGATTAGTATGTGCTTTCGAGGCAAAGGCCGCGCGGCAGTGGTACCTGATTCAAACTCTTTGTACAGTAGATGCTTGGATTTCTAACTGTAAACGATGAAAATGAAAATTTTTGGTTTGGAGGGCTATAGAAATAAACTCGTCCTTCCTCTCCCCACCCCCTTTCCCTCTTATCTACCTTCCTACTTCCTTTCGTTTGTTTTTTTCCATGGTGATTTTTATTGTTGTTGTTATAGAAGTACTTAAAAACCCATTCGTTCCTGAGTTTTACACTATTTTAAATGAAGCAAAACATATTGTAAATTAAAATATTAAATGCCCTGCCGAACCTTCCTCTTTTACTGTGCCTCCTTTTCCTTACATGTAACAAACACTGCCAGTATTTTCTTTCAGTAATGTGTAATGTGTACGATTTTGAACGAGATATACTCTGTCAGTGTTCCAAGCCATTTTCATTGGGGGGACAGGTTGGAGCTAAGGAGGCATAGTAGAGAGGTAATACATTGAGTAAGCCTCCCAAGGTTAGTTTACAGATACATAACCGGTGAAATTTATTGGTAGCGCTTGGGGCATTTAATTTTCACTGAAAATTTCAAACTTGAGAATATTTTTTTCTGTGTGTATGCAGTTTTTACATTTCCAGATTCACTCTACTATCTATACATCTACATACCTATTTTAATATTTTTGTTGGAGTTTTTTTGTGCTTTGTAAAACCTTGTTTCATTGCTATGTTAATGGTATGGTGTCATGCAACATGTATTGTTGCCTTGACACTGAAAAATAGGTTAGTTTTGCTAATAGGTATTTCTGATAGGACACAAACAGAATAAAGGTAATTTTGAGAATTTATTGTTGGTTATTGTCTTTGAACAGAAAAAGAGAATCTTCCTTAAAAAGAGGTTCTTAAGCATTCTACACCCATGGCAACTCAATAACATTTTTGTGTGAAAGACATATGCTGCATTTATTTCTCCTTTTACTCTGGTATGAAATTGTTTTGGCTTTTATGTAGAGGTTAGTTGCATTACAGTTAAGCATTTTAATATTATTTAAAGTCAAACATGGAATGATTTTTTGTTTTCTATACTATTTTTTTTCAGCAGATACATGAAAATTAGGTAATTGTTTTAAATTATGAATATTGGTGACAGTTATCAAAGTTAAATATTTTAAAAACTTAATTACTTTCATACATGGAAATTTAAATGATATAAAGAGGGGTTTACACATATCATGTTTGTAAAAGACAAGGTATTAATCTGGATATTTAAATATGAACAATATATTTGGATGATGGGAATTGACTGAACAGGAAGAAGGTTTCTCAGGTGATGGAAATGTTTTATATCTTCACTTAGTTACAGGGGGTGTATAATATGTCAGAACTTACTGAATTGTACACTTAATATCTGTGCACCCATTATATGCAGATATTACCTCAAAGAAAAAATTGTTTTCAACCATAACTATGTGAACCTTTGACAGTTTTCCTTTATCAGTCTTTATTTGACAATTTTGTTCTTATAGTGTCATCTGAGTTTTTTTAGCTTAGAACATACAGTGTTGAAGTTACTCCCAGACTTTCCTAAGTGTTTTTTTTTTTACATTCATATTTCCTAAATTAATAAAGCTTAGAACAGTTTAGTATCAGCAAACATTAAGAATCTTAGCTGTACGTATTTATAGTACATGTTTGGAAAAATAACTATTCAAACTTGAAAGTAGTTTAGGGAATGCTTTGTCTCAGAATTTAATTCTTCTTCTTTTGGGTCTCATGTATCAGGAATTGCCATATGCATTAATTTCCTATGATGGCTGTTAACTAGCATTGTAGTTTAAATAATACAAAATGATTACCTTACAGATCTGGAGATGATAAGTCTAACATGGGTTTCAGTGGGCTAAAATCAAGGAGTGGTAGAACTCTATTCTTTTCTGGATATTCCAGAGGCCATCTATTTTTTCCCTCCCTTTTTCAGCTTTCAGGAGTAGTCCACATTACTTCTCTCATGATTCTTCTTTAAAAACTAGCAACATTGTATCTCTCTGACCATTCTTCTGTAGTCATATCTCCCTCTGACTCTTCTGCTAACCCTTCCACTTTTAAATACTCTTGTGATCATATTGGGCCCACCAGGATAATCCAGGATAATCTCCCTATCTGCTAATCAACAACTTTAATTCCATCTGAACCCTAATTCCCTTTTGCCATATAATATAGCAAAGTTACAGGTTATGTCAGGATATATAAGCATCTGGGGGGAGAGGGTGCATTTTTCTGCCCACCAAACCATGGTAGCAAAAATACTCTTTGAGGACAGGATCATATATGATTTGATACAAATAAATTAGGCTTAAGTCATTTGTATTTTTATGCCAAGAGTTTTAGTGATATCACTCTCTGACCTCTTAAGTACATAAGTCTAACGTAGAATTTTTACTAAATTATGCTTGGATAGTTTTTACCTATTTTGTTGATGACTTTTAAAAAATAGCTTTGAAAACCTTCTGAGTTATCTATTAGAATTACATTAACCAACAAACAACTATTTGAACCCTTTTTATTTAGGAGGACCAGGTTATTAAAGAAGTTGAAATATATTGTGAATCCTCTGCATGTGAATTCTTTTTTTAGCCCCATCATTTAGGAAGGTTTTTACTTTGGTATATATGTTGAATATTATTATTACTGCTGTATTTTCGAGGAACTTTTCTGGAAGATTGATAGTATTTTGAAAGGAAAGCGGGTAGTTGAAAAGTACTGTTACGTAATGTTGAATATTGTTATACTGAAGAGCAAAAATTGATTTATTCTTTGTTTACTTAACTTTCATAACCTTTAGCCATTTACTTATTATCCATCCAGTCATTTGCTCACCCATCCTCCCTTGATGCTTAGGGTAATTACAACATTGTTTCAAGCTCACCTTGTCTAAAATGTGAGAATTTTTTTAAGAAGTATCAGGTTTTTTTTAAGACCCAAGGGAACAAAAAATTATATTGTGTTTCATAGTTCAAACATATAAATTTGCTTTTATTTGGGGGAATTTTCTTATTGTCAATTAGTAAGGAGTAGCCAACCTTAGAATGCAGGTCTTAAACTGCTCTAAACTGCATACCTGCAAATAAAAAGTTATTTTGCATATGTCTTAAATACAAAATATTTATGTGTAGGAAATTTAAAGTGATTTATGATCTATTTGTTTATAAGGAAGTTTTTTTTCCAATTTTAGTTCTTCATGTGTTTCTGTCTCTTAAGTTTCAAATTGAGTTGGTAACTTTTGACTCCCTTGTAAGTTTTGTTAGGATAATTTTTTAGGTAAGTCTGAAATTTATAACATGGTCTTGCAGTACTAATAATGCTAATTTCTGATTTATTCACAAAATGTTTGTTTACTGAATGAATGAATGATTTTTACTTTATTGGTCAGGATGACCTGGATAAGTTGACCATAGGGAAAATTGGGTTAGTCATTAGGTAGAAATATACAAACTGTTTTGCCCTCTCTTGAATTTGTTGTTATTAGTCCTAAAGACTGATGTGCAAGGACATTAGTATGTAAGTTGCAGCTATGGCACATAAATTGTGCAGTTTCAACCACCAGCTGATTTTAAAAGAAGGTAATCAGTCACCCAGTAAATGGTGTAGATCGTATGTTTCTGTGTAAAATTTAAAAAAGGAAGAGTTCCCCCTCCATACTTTTTGACCTGTCATATACATTCTGGCACATATTTTGATTCCATTAATTTAAGGTAGAGAATTCCTTCTTTTATCAGGGTAATTGGACCAAAGATGTTTTACCATGTAAATTATGTTCTTACATTCAGTATAGGGATTTCATTATATTTAAAAGTAGGAAAAAAATCTAGATATTTCAATGTAATTGAAAGAATATAGGCTGTTTTTCTGTTTATAGATTTAATATATTACTTTTTGACAATTTCAGGTTTTGTACACAGAATTTATTTATCTTTCAAACTCATACTCATTTTTTCTCCTTTGCATATTTAGTACAGTGCATTTACTTAGGTTTTAAGTAAGTATTTGTGGAATGGTAATTAAGTGTGTGAATATCATATATTCTTGAATACTATAATCCATACTAACCATCTCAATTATCTGTTACTGTTTATTCTTAATTTGAATCTTTTTTTGTTCTGTGACATTGTGTTACCTTAGTGGTTACTTTCCCAATATTCATTATTTATGGTGTACTTTGACTAAAGGGTGGGCCTTGTACTCCTAAGCCAATCAGTTATGCGAACTCCTTTAGCTACAGTGATGAGTGCATGCCCTAAATTGGTCCAATCTGAGTGAAGTCAAGGATAGTATTATGTGGGTATTTCCACAGCAATTTTTCTGCTTTAAGGTAAACCAGTTTGCAAACAAAGCTGACATACAGAGGCTAATAAAGTTGAAAAGTCAACAGAAAAACTGTGGCTAAGCAAATTGTTTTCTGAAGTCTGTTGGGTTTTTCACTTTATAGGATTTTTCATCATGGAAGAATAAATAAATTTGTGTTTGTTATTGCTGGTTTTTCTCTTCTTTGGAACTAAAAACATGTTAGCTGATACAGATGGTAATATTTCATTACATTCTTTTGAACTAATATGAAAGGTATTTTCTTGACCCTTTTGCCTTGTTGTTTGATGTTAAGACATTAGACTTATGCGAACTTTAAATAACTTCAGTGATGATTTTCAAGAAGGGTAATATATTGTTCTTTATTGTGTAAAGGTGTATCCCAAAGCTTCGAAAAATTCATGTATATAAAACAAATATCTAAGTAATTAATATTAAATAAAATTTGAATTTTTTATGTCAGGAAGTGTGCTATAAGCCCTTTATAGTTAAAAAAAATTTTCAGTAAAGAGGTATCATTAATATTTTTAGAAATTAACAAGAAATGACAACCTTTACATTTTAGATTAGATACCATAAATGTTGTATGTTTCTCCTCTAAGTCCATGTAAACTATAGATAGGCTGTTCCTTATCTGAAGTTCTGGTAACCAGAAATGTTTTTAATGATTCATCCAGAAAAACCTCAATGACTGAACTCTTTTTTATTTTATTTTAGAACCAAATATTGACTGAATAGTTTTGTTTTGTAAGAGAAATTTTAATGTGCTTAATTTTAGAGTACTGCACTAAACTCCAGATTTACATACAATATATGTACTTTTACATACAATATGCATATAATATGTATACTACATTAACTGTACTCACTACCATAATAAATGCTCTATTTAACTTTATAAAATCCAACAGATTTTGAACTACAAACATCTAGTTGGAAGAGTGTGGGATGAGAAATTGTTATTTAAAAGCTAACACTGATTTTTTAAATAGCAATTTCATCATCAGATATATAACTAACATGGAATTTCTAGATCATATGGCAGCTCTATTTTTAATTTCTAAAGGAGCCTCCATATAGTTTTCCTAGTGGCTGTACTGATTTGTAATCTCACCATCAATGTACAGGGATTTCCTAATAATTTTTTTTTAATGTGGATTTTTAACAAACTTATTAGATGTAAATTTTTAAATCATCGGTTTTAAGGGTTACACAATGTACCTTCATTTTAAGATGGTTTCTTGTAAAAAAAATTGTTATTTACTAAAAATTGAAATGTTTCAAAATGCCAACAATCCCTGATTATCTAACTGTATAGAACCTTTTCATGTAGGATTTATATTTTATTTTACACCTTAGCTATTTTATAAAATTATTCTAGCAAACCCATTGATGAAAATATTAACTTATTTCCATCTTATAATGTAGAACCTTATTGATATAGTTGTAAAATACACAATTGATTAGTAGAAAACAGCTTATTATCCATTTATTGTTTGATTAGACATAGTGCTAAAATTGTAAGGTTATATAACATGGTCTGGTTCATATAGCAATTCTGTTATTGAATTTGAGCACAGTAGATAAATGCTTAAACCTATAAGTACAAACCTTCAGTCTTTTTATTAAAAAGTATGACTATGTTATTATCTGCCTTTTTGGATTTGTTGTATAGTAGATTTTTGTAATTAATAAAAATTTGAATTATATACATATACATTTTAACAGATTGCATATTTCATGTATAGTTTTTTCATCTATATTTGTTCAAAACAGCTCAACAAGCTGATATTAGTACTGCCTTTTGAAATTAGTTTGAATAAATAGGAACTGTATATAAGTTTGTGTAAATATATGTACTGATCACTTAAAAGACCTTAGTTTTCATTGAAACATTTCTCAAAAATACTTTTAACGTTTTACTTGATTTATAGTCGGGGCCTTTTTTCATTTATCAAGTCAGTGAATGGTCTAGAATTGATCTAGATCCGGAGTTTTTCCTATTCTATAATTCTAGAATTGTGAAGTTAATAATTTTTACCTGTAATGTCTTGGAATTAAAGCATTTATTAAGCAAAAATAAATTTCACGTTTGCCCCAGAAGCTTTTAATTCTGGGGTAATGAAACTTTTCATAATAATATACCTATTGTGTTACATTTCAAAGACCACAATTCTTTTATGTAAATCATGTAATTTCTGTTTCTTTTGGATGATCAAGATGAGTTCATAATGTTTGTATTTTTATGATTGGACTAATTGAGGTATAAAATAAATATTCCAAGGCAACAATATTGGGCTTTGAAATAATTCGGTGTGTTTCTTCATGCACTTGAAATTTTTGATTGGCTACATATAATTTTTTGGTAAAAATACCATATAGTTCAAATTAATTTTAAGAAGTCAGATAATACTTCTCCAGATGGTTAGTAATGAATAGATTTTCAAAGTTTTTAAGTTCTTTATATTGCTTTAATAAATATTCTCCCTAAACCTTTGCTTATTCTTGATTTTTTTTGTATCTCCATGATTCAAGTCCTCTTGGGACTTCCTTTCCTGAATACAGTTCCTCATGTCTTCTTAATTTAGTATTAGAGATTCAGTAATTTGTTCACTGTGTTTTGTTTTGTTTTCAGTCTTATTTACTTTGGAGAATTACCTGTACTTCTTTGACTCCTTATTCACAAATCTGCAACTTAAGCATTGGTCTTCAGTTTGGATCTACCTTTGACGTCTTTTTATGAATGCACTTCATCTGAGTCTGATAAAATAAGTCTAAAATGTAATTTATTATTTTCATGTAAAGCCTGCTCCCCTTTTGACACTTATTTTGAAGTGTCATCTGGGCTTGAAATCTACTTCATCCTTTACCTTTTTACCACCTAGAATTCACCACCCAAATTTTACAAATTTCTTCCTCAAGTTGCAGTCTGCTCTCTCCACTTTCCCCACCTGTTTTTTTGGTTTGTACTACTACTTTGTTCAAATTGCCTTCATTGTTCCAGGTATGTATTTAGTGATGTTTATGCTTTTAAGTTTCTTCCTTTTCCACTCTGTTCTTTTCAGTGTGAACAGATTATTCATCCTGAGTTTCCCTTTTGCTCACTTTTGTAGTTTTTCCTTTGCTTATCTGATAAAATCCAAACTCCATTCTCTGGTAGTCAGACATTCTCTGTCTTGTCCCTATCCTTTGAAATTTAAAATTCTCTAATCACTTATTTAAAACTGTTGGGGTGTTTTAGTAAATCTTTTGCTGGAATTTTAAAAATATTATAACCGTCACATATTGTTCATGAAATCATAAAATGCATTTTTTTATTTCATTTGCTGATAAAAAATTTTTGATGTCAAACTGATGTTAGACATAATTTCTTTTGTTAAAAATGGTATTGAGTCGAATGAGATAACAGCTTCTTATTGAATCAAATGATGCATGAAGTATTAGTTATTCCGTTTTTGTTCATGAAAAACAAACTCTAGTTTAACAGTAGTTTATACAATATTTATGAATCTAGAAATGACATTTTTCTTTGATTTTAAAATACACACTTTCTACTTTATGATGTTTCTGAAATTAAAGCAGTTTACCTACAGTTTATGTCAAAAGTGACTTGTTTACCACTAAGGAGAATATTAAGTGGCATATACTGTGTGACCTTAGTCGTGTAGAACTTTTAGTTTTAGTATCCTTTTAAACTCTTACAGATTATTGTGGATTCCACAGAGCTTTGATTTTTGTGAGTTAATATCTCTTGAATTTTACTGTATTAAAAATTAAAATTGAGAAGTTAGAACATACATGCACAATTTCAGTTATCTGTCAGAACAGTGCTACCACATTATATGTAGCCTAAAGAAAACTGCTCTTTATACTGATGAGAGAATAAGAATAGAAAATGTAAATAGCATCTTATTATTATGAAAAGTTTTATGCTACTAACCTTCTGTATGGGTTCAGTTACCCCCTAAAACCTGTGGTGAAGTTATCTGTTCATCTAATTATCTTCTTAGTTGGGATTATTTACATTGGTATCATGGCAAGTATTTAAATTTTAAGTTGAATTTGGCTTCATCATTTCAGTTATCTAGTATCTACCATATTGGTATGAAAATTACATATTGTAAATGTAGATGATTTCTTGTTACATGCCAGAGAATATAAAAAAAAGTAGAACATGCAGTAGAAACTAAGTCAGCATTCATATAGAATAGGTTTTAGAATTTTTTAAAGCTAAGAGGGCTTTGTGACTAATTCATGTGAAAGATTGTCACTTAGAAGGTGAAATACCCAATCTGTCTGTCAAAGTTATGAGTTTAAGATTTAGAAGATATCTTTAGGTTCAGAGTAACATCAAAGGAGGAGGTAGTATGTTAATATATGGATAAAATTATGCGTTGCTATTTAATGTAAAATGGTATATGAGTATTAATAGATTTAATTCCTCTCAATTCTTATTTCTTAGATTGAATCTTAGCATCAAGGCAATACAGTACTAGATAAGGTATTTAAACTGTGAAACAATTTAAAATTGGTAAACCGAATGTGTTGAACAGCATCATACTATTGTTTTGGTATTTTTCTTCTTCAAAACCACATTGATGAAACATTGATCATATTTTATAGTCTTTCCCTTATCCCTTAAAAAATGTTTTATTGCCTTCACTTTCAAAATCTGTTATCATATTTTAATACTAAAGTGAATCATTTTAAGGAAAAGCATTTTACATTGTTCATCTGAATGAAGGGAATAAATAATGAATATAGACTATTCATGTCCCATTTTCCCACAATGTTTGAAGTATATAAACAGACATATTCGTGAAAATGATTAATTTCCTCTGAAATATAAAGTAAAAGCTGTAAAAAGGTAAATATGCTTATAAAGAGAACTACCAATATTTTAAATTTCCTTCTGAATTTTTAGTGTTCAGAGCAAATGAGAATTGTGATGAATTAAAATGTTATTGACTTTCAAAGTAATTTTCACTAAGCCTTACTGGCTTTTTGGATGCTTTCTGGGGTTTATTGGAAAAGTGAAGGCCAGGGGGTTTAGGAAAAAAGGAACCTGATGGTACTTTTGATTTTATCAGTTTTATTTAATAATCATTCCTCAGGTCAAAAAAATGATCATGTAGTTCTTTTTTTTCAGGGAACAAAAAGGGAAACTGTTAAAACTGTTAAAGAAAAACTTTTCCTGACAGAAAATTTTGAAACGGGTAGGTTATACAGGGAGAAGTAACTAACCTACAACTATTGTTAAAGGCAATGAATATTATTATAGCAAATGAATAACTTTTTTAGTAATTAAGAATCAAATCTGTGATTATAAAGTGACACTGATGAGGGATATTTCTGGAGAAGATTAAACTAATGTAGTCCAGGTTTGTAATTACTTAATGATCAGTGGAGCATGCAGATGAACTTAATATAGATGACTAAAATCAGTGATTTTCAACCATTTTAATCGTATTCATTTCAGTCTTCCATTGGATAGGGTGTTGGGTTTTAATGTGCATGAAAATCGTGTGTGTGGGGGGAAGCTCTATATTCTATATCTCACACCTTTTGATCTTGAGTATGAGTTCGAGGACCAGAAATCTCTATTTTACTATAAATTGTTTCTTATAGGTACCAAGGCAACATGAAAAGTATATCCAGAATTTTACTCCCACCACTGCCCTCATCAGCCCAGTTTACTTTGCCATGTTTTAAGTAACCACTTTTATTAATTCAAGTGTCTTTCTAAAGATTCTTTACAAAGATAGGAGCAAGTGTACATAGTCTTATTTCTCCCATTCATATGTAATCAATATGAGCCTCACTAAAAGGAAAACAAGCACACATTATGAGTCTCCTGATAAGATATATTTGGAAGTACACAGCCTAGCCAATGAAATATTTTTACTAAAAATTATTGATCTTGAATATAATCAAGCTTCTATTTGCAGGACATGTGAGGGTAGAAGAGCTTGTTAAACTAGATCATGAGGATGCAGTCAGCAAAATCTACACTGTGGGAAATTTTAGAGCTGTGGGGGTTTAACATGGCCTCTAGCTTCATGTGGCAGTTTAAATTAATTAAAATTTAGTAAAATTAAAAAGTAGTTTTTCATTTTCGCTAACCATGTTTCGGCTTCTCAGTTGCAACATATAGCTAGCGGCTATGGTTTTAGACAGCACAGATCTTTCAATCATTGCAGAAATTTCTCTTGGGCACTGCTATTCTAGAATAACTATTAAAAGAATATACAGCGTAACGTCTAGACTAGTAGAAGGGAAAAACTGGAATAATAATTTAAAGGAAGGCAAGGAAGGAGAGACAAACAACATAACATAGGTGAGACAAAACAAAATGATATAATTTAAACTCAAACATATCAGTAATTAATTAAATGTAGACTGACTAAATGCTTCTATTAAGAGGCAGGTTATCAAAGCTGAAGAAAACCCAAGTAACAATACCTGTTTGCTGTTTACAACAAATCCACCTAAAACATCATAATACTCAAAGGTGGATTTAAAGAGGGGAAAGAATTCCATGCAGTGCTAATTAAAGATAGTTGATGTAGCTGTGTTAAAGTTACTCTTTAGGACAAGAAGCATTATTTGAGATAAACAGGGCTTATCATGATAAAAGCATTTATTCAGCAAGAAGATACAATAATTTTAATTTTATAAGCACCTGTGACATGACTTAAAATATAGAAAGCTGAAATTAATAGAGAAAATAGCTAAATATACAATCAGTAGTGGGAGATTACTGTAAATAGCCAGTAGAACTAGCAGTAAAAGAGTAATGAATAGAAGATTTAGAGTAATAGGTACTTGCCTTGACCATCCACAAAATAGTTGTGTGAATGAGATAGTATAATCAATAAACATACTGTCATTTCAGTGAATATTGAATGAATAATATTGAAATGTTTTTATTCAGTGAATATTTGAGAACCTAGTATATGCCAGGCACTGTTTAAGACTTATATGTTGTTAAGGTGTACAACTTTAATGAAATCTAAAATATTGTCATAAATGCTTAATGGATAATAAGCATTGATAATGGATAATAAGCACAGAAGTGAGCAATATAGATTTGAAGGCTATGTTTATTGAGAAAATAGAAAATCTTGAGTCCCTGAGAGTGACTGGCAGTTAGAATACAAGAAGAGGGGTAAAATGCTGTGGGTAGGGAGAATAGAATGAGGAAAAGCAAGCCAGTTGGCTTCACAGAGGGTTTGTACTGGAGAAACAATAAGAAAAATTATTTGAAAATTAGGGCATAAACAGCATAATACTTGTGCCATTTACCAGCTTTATGAATATTTCTAAAGGTAGATGAAAGGACCTGGTACATGCACATAATTAAATTTAGTAGATGAAGCAACAGACTGATTTCCCTGCCATTTATAAGAACATCAGCTTTCTCACATCCCTATCAGTATTGGATGTTGTCAGTCATTATCTTTGCCTGATTATCCAAAAAATGGTACTTTTGTTTTAATTTGCATTTATGTTTTTTGAGTTTCATATATGTGTTGGCCTTTATTTTTTAAAAAATGTGAATAGCCTGTTCATATTTTGGCCCATTTTGTGATTTCAGTTTTTACTGATCTATAGGCTCTCTTTATGTTTAAGATTTGCCTTTTTTAAATATTGGATGTGGTACAAGTTTTTCCTGTTCTTTCACTATTTTTAAATACTACATTTCTTCTCATGTCTTTAGTTATCATTAATAGGATTACTAAGTTTTTTCCTTTGTGTCTTGTCTAAGGAATCCTCTCTAACCCCAAATTATATTTTAAACATTCACTGCCCCACACTGATATGAAATGTCTTTATCTTTTGCTGTATTTTTGTAAATATTTATGGACTTTCTGCTATACTTCATGTATCTGTTTCTTGTAACACAGGACCAGAGTGTTATAGTTGCAGTTTTATAGAATCTTAATAATTGTTAAGGTAAACTGGTTTTTTTATTTTTCATTGTCAAAATGTGTTGGACATTATTGCATTTAGATTTTTAAAAACTTTTTGTTATAAAATATACACAACAGAAGATTTACCATTTTAACTATTTTTAAAAATAGTGTAGTAGTATTAAGTACATTCACATTCTTTTGCAACTGTCACCACTATCTATCAGCAGAAGTTATCCTAAAAAGAAGCTCTGTACTTATTAACAACTCTCCATTCCCCCTTACCCTAGCCCCCGATCACTTCTAATCTTCTTTCTGTTTCTGAATTTGCCCATATTTCATGTAAGTGGAGTCATGCAATAGTTGTCCTTTAGTATCTGGCTTATTTAATTTAATATAATGTTTTTTAAGGTTCATTCAAGGATCATAAATTCATTTTTATAACCGAATAATATTCTCTTGCATGCACATACCACATTTTATGTGTTCATCCGTTGTTGGACACTTGACAACTCAAGTTCTACATTTTGGCTATTATGAGTAATGCTGCTTTGAACATTGGTGTGCAAATATCTTTTCAGGTTTGTACTTTCAGCTCTCTTGGGTTTATCTATCCAAAAGTGGAATTGCTAGATCATATGGTAATTGTTTAGTTTTCTGAGGAACCATCATACAGTTTGCTTCAGTGGCTGCCATCATTTTATATTCCCATCAGCAATACACATGAGTTCTAGTTTCGCCACTTCGTACTCAACACTTGCTATTTTCTGATTGGGTGGGTGGGTGGGTGAATGTGTGTGTGTGTGTGTGTGCGCGTGCGCGCGCATGTGTGTTTTCAAAATAAATATCCTAATGGCTATGAATTGCTATATTATTGTGGTTTTGATTGGCATTTTCCTAATGATTAATGATGTTGGGCATCTTTTCATGTACCTATTGGCCATTTGTATATTGTCAAAGAAATGTTCATTCAGGTTTTTTGCCTATTTTAAAATTAGGTTCATTTTTGTTGTTGTTTAGTTCTTTATATATTGTAGATATAATCCTTTATCACAAAGACAATTTGTAATTACTTTCTCTCATTCTGTGGTTTGCTTTTTCACTGTCTTGTTAGTGTCTTTGGGTACGCAAGAGTTTTTAATGTGGATACAGTTCAGTTTTCTTTTTTCTTTTTGTCTGTGCTTCTAGTGTCATATCCAAGAATTTATCGCCAAACCCAGCATTGTGAAGCTTTTGTATTGTTTGTTTTCTTTTATAGTTTTAACTTTTGTGTTTAATTCTTTTGAGTTTATTTAAATAATATTTTTACAGTTTTTATGAAATGTTGTATTTCAAGTATACAGTATAGTGATTAGACATTTATATAACTTATGAAGTGATCACCGTGATAAATCTAGGACCTCTCTAACACCATACATAGTACAATATTATTGACATTATTAACCACATTCCATATGCTATATTTGACATCCCCATGACTATTTTGCAATTACCAATTTGTATTTCTTAATTCTTTCTCCTTTTTCACTCACTGCCCAACTCCCCTCTCATCTCTCATATCCATCAAAATGTTCTTGATATCCATGAGTTGGTTTCTGTTTTGTTTGTTTTGTTCTTTAGATTTTACATGTAAGTGAAATCATATGGCATCTGTCTTTTTCTTACTGCACTCAGCACAATACCCTCCATGTCTATCCATGTTGTCGTAGATGGCAAGACCCCATTCTTTTTTTAATGGCTGAGGAATAGTCCATTGTATATATGTGCCACCTTTTTTTTAACCATTCATTCATTGATGGACACCCAGGTTTCTGCCATATCTTTGACATTGTAAATAATGCTGATGCAGCAGTGAACATGTGGATTCACATATCCCTTCAAATTAGTGTTTTGGGTTTGTTTGGATAAACAAAATTGCTGGATGCGTATTTATCTCTTGTATAGCCTTTGTAAAAGTATTGCTGCCCTAATTTTTTTGTTGTCGTTTCCATTTATAAAAATATCTTTTTCCATTTCTTTACTTTCACATCATGTATGTCTTTTAATCTGAAGTGAGACTTGTAGACAGCATGTGTGAGGGTCTTGTTTTCTCATCCATATCTTTTGATTAGAACATTTAATTCATTTACATTCAAAGTAAGTATTGATAAATGTAGTTATTGCCATTTTATTATTCATGTTTTTTTTTTCTTTTTCTTTTGTCTTCTTCCTCCAGAAATCCCCCTAACATTTCTTATAATACTGGTTTGGTATTGATGAACTCCTTTAACTTTTTGTTCTTTATCCGTCATTTGATTCTAAGTGATAACTTTGCTGGGTAGAGTAATCTTGGTTGTAAGCACTTTCTTTTCATCATTTTTAGTATTTTGTGCCAATCCTTTCTGGCCTGCAAAGTTTCTGTTGAGAAATCATCTGACCATCTTATGAGATCTCCCTTGTAGGCAACTAATTACTTTTCTCTTGTTGCTCTTAAGATTTTCTCTTTGTCTTTAACTTTGGTATTTTAATTATGTTGTGTCTTGGTGTGGGCCTCTTTGGGTTCATTTCTTTGGAGACTGAGCTTCTTGGTGTTGCGTCTCTTTCCTTCAGCAGGTTAGGGAAGTTTTCTATCATTATTTCTTCAAATAGGTTTTCAGTTCCTTGCTCTTTTTTTGTACCCCTCTGATATGAATGTTGGTGTGCTTAATGTTGTCTCAGAGGTCCCCTCATTTTGGGGGATTATTTTTCCTTGTTGCTGTTATGATTGGGTGTTTTCTGCTACCTTATATTCTAAAAGACTGGTTCAGTCCTCTACTTCATTTTATCTGTTGTTGATTCTCTGTTGTTGATGAAGAAAATATATTCTTCATTTCAGTTATTACAGTATTCATTTCTGACTGGTTCTTTTTTATGTTTTCTATCTCTTTGTTAAAGTTCTCACTGATTTCATCTACTCTTTCCCTAAATTCATTGAATAGCCTTTCATTGAATAACCAGTATTTTGAACTCTGAATCTGGTAGAGTGCTTTTTTTTGTTTAGTTAATTTTCTAGATATTTGTTCTATTCTTTCATTTGGGACTTGTTTGTTTGTCTTCCCATTTTGGCTGCCTCCCTGTGTCTATTTCCATGTATTAGGTAGGGCTCTTATGTCTCTTGGTCTTAGTAGGTGTTCTCTTGGGCCCAGTGGTGCAGTTTCCCTGGTCACTTAAGCCAGGTACTCCTGGTATGTCCCTTGTATGGGTTGTGTGTGCCCTCCTGTTATAGTTGAGCCTTGTTGCTATTTGTGTATCAGTAGGAGTGATTGACCCTCGGATTGATTAATTGTGAGGACTTGCCAGTGACTACAATAGAGGAGCTGTTGTGTAAGAAGGCTGACCCTATGGAGCGGGATTTGCTTTAGCAGGGCTCTGGTGCCCTTTGGGTGTGTCTTCCTAGGACGCAGCCCTTGGTGGTGCCCTTTCTTGGTCAGAAGCCAGCTACTGGGGCCATCTGGCAAGTCACCATTTAATCTAGAGATAACTACTGTCTGTGCTGGTCTTAAAGGTGCCTTGACAGGCCAAGTCAGAAACTGAGACTGGCTATCACTAGTGCCAGGCCTGGGGTTGCTCAGCAAGAGGTACAGGGTACACCAAGGCCAGATTTTGCTTGTTTGGGTTTTGTAAACATTGAGCAATATTAGGAAAGTTCGCAGCATTAGCCAAGACAGGCCATTTGTATGAAAAAGCCATTGGAGGTGGCTTGAGTGGGCTCACAATTTTGGGCTGGCGGGATCTTAGGTAATCACCAGGATGAAGCCACCAGTTTTAGCAAGGGTGTTGGAGACTCAGCTATGGAAGCTGCCTGCCTCTGTATGCCAGGAATGGGAAGGCTCAACAAAGAGACGATAGATTCTGCCAGAAGTTCTGTCTGGGAGAAAACTGCCCCTCCAGTCCTCTCCCTGAATCCATACAACCCAGTTCCTCCTTGTATGTTCCTCGTGCATTTCAAGTGGCTGCCCTAGTGCTGGGGAGCCTGGTGTGGGGCCAAGATCTCTTGCTTCTCTGGGGGCACCTTTGCCGCCAAGATATCCTTCCTGTTTCTCAACTGCCACAGGTGGGTGTGGGAACCAGACCATGCCGTATCATCACCCCCCACTGGTCGTAAGGTGGCCTCCTCTATGTCCCCAGTTGTAGGACTTCTGTTCAGCTAGACTTCAGGTGACTACCAATTATGGTCGTTCTGTGGTTTAGTTGTAATTTTGATGTGGTCATGAGAGGAGGCAAACACAGGGTTTACCTACTCTGCCTTCTTGTCCAGAACTCTCTCAAGTTGATTTTTATATGCCGTGTAAGATAAGGATTCAGCTTAATTCTTTGCATGTGAGTAGCCAGTTTTCCCAGCACCATTTGTTGAAAACACTGTCCTTTATTCATTGAATATTCTTGACCCCCTTGGCAAAAAATTATTGGGCTTCAGATATGAAGGTTTATTTTTGAGTTCTGTATTTGATTCCATTAGTCTCTCTGTGTCTGTATTCTGGTACCACACTATTTTGGTTGCTTTAGATATGCAGTAAGTTTGAAATCAGGAAGTGTGATTCTTCCAACTTTGCTCATCTTTTTAAAGATTGTTTTGGATGTTTAGATTTCCTTGAGATTCTATATGAATTTTAGGATTGATTTTTCTATTTTTGCAAAAATTATCATTGAGATTTTGCTAGATTGTATTGAATTTGTAGACCCTTTTTGTAGAATCCATTTGGGTAGAATGTTTTCCAATCCATGAATACAGAATGTCTTTTCATTTATTTGTCTTTAAAGTTTTTCATCAACTTGTTTTCATTATACATGTCTTTTGCCTCTTTGGTTAAGTGAATTGCTAAATATGTTATTCTCTTTGATGCTTTTACAAATGGAACTGTTTCTTTAATTTTCTTTTGAGATTGCTCATTGTTAGTGTATAGAAATGCAATTTTTAAAAACATTTTGGTTGTGTACCCTGCAACTTTACTGAATTTATTTAATCTAACAGGTTCTTTCCGAGTCTGAAAATTTTAGAGTTTTCTACATACAAGATCCTGTCATCTGCAAACAGAAATCATCTTTTTCTCTCCAATTTGGCTTTTTTTCCTTGTCTTATTTTCTATCTAGAATGTTCAAACCCTATTTTATAGAAATTGCAAAAGCAAGCATTGTGTCTTCTTGATCTTAGGTAAAAAGTTTGTATTCTTTTGCCATTGAGTGTGGTGTTAGCTGTGGAATTTTCATATATGGCTTTTATTATGTTGAGGTAGTTTTTTTCTATTTCTAGTTTGTGTGTTTTTATTGTGAAAGGGTATTGATTATTGTCAGATGCTTTTTCTGTATCAATTGAGATGATCATATGTTTTTTCCCCTCTTTTATTCATTTAATATGGCATATTCTATTGATTTTTCTGTCAAATTATCCTTGTATTCCAAGAATAAATCCCACTTATTTGTATAATTTTTAAAATTATTTTTTATTTAAAACTTTGTCATTTTTTCTTCCACAAATATCCTGGTAGAATTATATACAGTTTTATAGACAAATTTGGGAAGAATTAACCCCTTTCCATTATTGATTCTGTACTTTAAATAACAGAAATTCCCTCCATATTTTCAGGTTTTTTTTTTTTTTTAATAGTTCTGTAGTGAGTTTATTCCTGTTGGTCTTTTTTTTGTTAGGTTTATTCTAAAATACTGTATATTTTGATTTTTAAATACATGTAGACATGCCATGAATCATGAATACATACCTTTAAAATTACTGATATGTTTTCCCAAATGCAACTGTTGGACTAAAAATAATGTCCCCTTTTCTCCTGTGTCTATTTTCAGCTATGTAATTACTAGCTCTTTTTGTTAATGGACTTAAATTTACAGGAAAGTAGAGGTAATATGTAAGCAAAATGTCATAAAAGAAAAAGTGAAATGATGTTGTTAACATCTTAAATCTTGCCTGAATTTTTCAGTAGGCTCTTAAAAATGTTATTTCTATTTTGTGCCTTTTGTTTGGTAATTATAATCAGTGGTAATATAAATTTATTTTATAGAGCTTTACTTTTAGATGTAGCAGTTATCTTTAAGTAAAATTATAACCCAAATTTCTGTATTTGAAAATAAAGATAAAAATACAGATATTTTGGTGGTGGTTATTCACTATGTAAAAAGAAATACATATCAGAATCCTTTAAATTTTAAAGTATATTTAAATTATCTCCTAAGGTATCAATTCCTTTTAAATACTACATTTTCTAAGTGTTGTATTTATGTCATAAAATTACACTCCATCAAGGATGGCATATATATAGACCTTCTGTAGGTTTCCTTTTATCTCCTCTGTAGTAGACTCTATTCTCAATTGATTTCTCACTTACGTTACATTTTAGAGAACTGTTGTTTTTATTTCTCAAAGGCTGTATTTTGAAGGTTAAAACTTGGAGACTAGGAAACTGCTTATGTAGTACACTATTTTTTTTATGGATTTTCTTCAGGTTTTGATATTTTGAACCTTGGTAGAGTTTAGGAGATAGATCAGAATGTATCCATAAACAAATGATTAAGCTTTCTGGATTCTTGACTGAGACAATTACTATTAAAATGTATGAGGGAAAATGTGTAGTTTTACTAAATTCCAAAAACACAAAAGGTGACAGTATCATAGGTGTATTAGGTACTAACTTATTGTCTAGTCTTTTTTTTTTTTAAATCAATTTTTATATAAGACAAAAGAAATAATCCAGGTTTTGACAAAACGTTTATTTAGACCTTGTTCCTGGGAGTTTTTTGTTTGTTTTTAAAGCAGTTTTGACTATGACAAAATTAACAATCACTGGACACATTTAAAAATCCAAAATTTTTAATATCTTCTAAGTGATCTTTTTTCTATTGTTACTAGAACAACAAGTTTGCTTTTTCCTTTCCCTCTTTCCTTCATATCTGATATATCAGGATTAGATGGAGAGTGCATTTATACTGCTGATTCTTTTTAGTTGCAATATTAATACCACAGAGCTGTAGAAAATAAGATTTAATCTCTTTAGTTTATAAGTTATTGCCTTTATTATTTCTGTCCTTCTAAATAATGTGGAATGTTATGACCTATGATAAAGTTAGAGTACCCTGAAACTTAGAAGGAAAATGTATATTGCCTCAGTGAAATTTGACTGCTCACTTAGTTGTACAAAAGGAAATGAAAGAGATTGGAAATAAGTTGAATTTGACCACAGGAAAAAAAGTGTGAAGGATATCTAAATCCACTACCTTTTGTACCTTATAATATTAGGCTTTTTTCTTTCTCTATTTCAAAGTCTTCCAGATTCCGTAGGCTGTTTTCACTCTGGTGAAAAAGAGGTTTCTGTGAAGCTTGTAGACGTCATGTGGGAACATGGGGAAGAACTGAGATAAGGCCAGGGAAGCTATAAACCTTTGAGTGCTTTTGTGATTTGCTACGCTCTGTGGAAGGCTCTGTATAAGGTCAAGCTTGAGAAACTTGCCTGTTAAGAATGTGAACATTTACACTTAGAGTGCTCCCTCCTCGTTTTTAGTCTCTTGGGCAGATTTATCTTTATTTAAAAATTGATGGTGTCTTGTGTTCCTCAGTTTATAAAATGCTTATTAGTATTTTGTCCCCAGAGTTATACCACTCCCTTATAATAACGTGAAGTATAAATATAATGATAATAACAATAGGAAAACTGAGGCAAAGGAAGGAATTTCCTGGTGATTTGAAGGAAATTTGAATTCCTACATTGTAAAGAAAGTGATCTCTTTTACATCTTTCGACCATTGGCATATAAAATGTTTGATGTTGTCTCAACTGTCCTGTTTCTTGACTCCTGTTATCTCTTGAACTTGCTCTACCAGGCTTTTGCCCCATTACTCTAGGGAAACTGTTGTGATCAAGTTTATAAATGACCTGTTTCTTTTAAAATCTGATGTCATTTCTTAGTCCTTACCTTACTTGACATCAGCAGTATTTAATATGTTTAATCATCCTCTTTTCTTTCAAATATTTTGTTCACTCTGCTTGTAGGATACTGTGCTCACCAGATTTTTCCTTCTACCTCTCTCACCTTTCCTTTAAGTCTCCTTTATTGGCTTTCCTCATTTCTACGACACATTAAGGGCTCAGTTCTTGGACTTCTCTTATACCAACACTCTTGTCCTTGGTCATCAAAATGTGTTCCTCTCCCCTTAAGTACCATCTATGTGCTAGTGATTCTCACATTGATATCCTAGTTTGGACCTTTCCCCTAAACCCCATAATGAAACAGCCATTCATTGTTCACATTCGGATGTCTAATGGGCATTTCAGACTTAATATGTCCAAAACTTACCCCTTGATGCTACCTCCCTAAATTTGCTTGGCTCTAAGTTTTCACCATCCAGTCAATAGGAGCTCCATGTTTTCAGCTCAGATCCCTTGAAGTCATCTTTGACTGCTTAAAATTCTATAAATAAACAACTTGTAAATTATAAATTGTGTACCATTCTGTGTAGCATGATGAAATTTCATGCCGTCCTTCTCTGTCTTGCCCAGGACATGAATTGTGCTTTGTTCAGCATATTAATGCCATATACACCACCTGCCCACCTGTGTATACTACCCACCCATTAGACATTTAGTAGCTGTCTCAGTCATCAGATTTACAGTCTCAGTTACCGCAGTGCTTTTGTTCAAGTAACTCTTATTTTACTTAATAATGGCCCCAAAGTGTAAGAATAGTGATACTGGCAATTCATACATGCCAAAGAGAAGCTGTAAAGTGCTTCTTTGTGCCAAAAGATCAGGTGTATCCTAATGTTATGTCACAATGTCTATTCCATTCCCCTCACTTCATCTCATCAAGTAGGCATGTATTTTATCATCTCACATCATCACATAAGAAGGGTGGATATGGTATAAAATAAGGCATTTTGAGAAAAGATATTCACAAAATTTTAGTATATTGGTATAATTATTTTACTAGTTATTAATCTCTTACTGTACATAATTTATAAATTTAACTTTTCAGTATCTAGATATAGAAAAAAAGATATATATAGTTCAGCACTATTCATGGTTTCAAGCATCGCACAGGAGTTTTGGACATATTTCCCATGGACAGAGGAGGACTACTGTATTTAATATTAGCCATTCTAATGAGTGTGATGTGGTATCTTCTTGTGGTTTTAATTGGCATTTCTCTAATAATTAGTGATGTTGAACACTTTATATCATATCGCCCAGTTATACATTTTTGGAAAATGTCTATTTAAGTCCGCCCATTTTGAGTCACATTTTTTGGTTAAGTTTTAGGAATTTGCTATATTCTAAACTTTTAACATTTTAAAAGTGATCTGCAAACATTTTCTTCTATTTCTTTAGTTACCTTTTTACTCTGTTGATAGTATCTTTTCATTAACAAAGTTGTAAAATTTTTATGCAGTACAGTTTGTCTATTTTTCTTTTTTGATTACCTGTGCCTTTGGTGTCATATCCAAGAAACCATTGCCAAATCCAGTGTTGTGATGTGATATTTTTCTTATATGTCTTCTAAGAGTTCAATCGTTTTACATATAACATTTAAGGCTTTTGGTCCATTTTGAGTTACTATTCGTATGTGGATGTTAAGGGTCAACTTCATTCTTTTGCATGTGAATACCCTGTTTCCTAGCACCATTTGTAAAAAAGACTGCCTCTTTAAGAAAAATAAAGACTGTCTTTTCTTCATTGAATGTTCTTAACATAGTTGTCAAAAAATTATTTTACCATATATGTGAGGCTTTATTTCTGAACTCTCTATTCTAACTATTTATGACTTTATGCCAGCAGCACACTGTATTGATAATTGTAGCTTTCCAGTAAGTTTTGAAACCAAGAAGTAGGAGTCTTTCAACTCTGTTTTTGTCCCTCTCCCCAAGATTGTTTTGGCTATTGGGAATCCCTTGAGATTCCATAGGAATTTAAGATTGTTTTTTTTATTTCTGCAAAACATCATCATCGGGATCTTGATAGGAATTGCATTAATTTGTAGATCACTTTGGGGAGTATTGATATCTTAATATTAAGTCTTTCAACCATGAACATGGTATGTGTTTCTACTTATTTATGTCTTTAATTTTTTCAGCAATATTTCGTAGTTTTCATTGTGTATCCAATTCTTTGGTTAATTCCTAAGAATTGTATTATTTTTGATGCTATTGTAAATGGAATTATTTCTGTATTTTCTCCTTTGCTGAATTCAGTTATTAGTTCTGTGTGTGTGTGTGTGTGTGTGTGTGTGTGTGTGTGTAAAATCTTTAGGGTTTTCTACATACAAGATTGTGTCAGCTGCAAACAGATAATTTTACTCTCCCCGCACCCCCAATCTGGATGCCTTTTATTTATTTTTCTTCTGTAATTACTTTGGCTAGATTTCCAGGGCTGTGTTGAATAGAAGTGGTAAAAGTGGGCATCTGTGCCTGTTTCTGATCTTAGAGGAAAAGCTTTCAGTCTTTCACCATTGAGTATATTAACTGTGAGTTTGTGTGTGTGTGTGTGTGTGTGTATGTGTGTGTATGTATGTATGTATGTATGTATGTATGTATGGCTTTTATTATGTTGAGTTGGTTTGCCTCTGTTCCTAGTTTATTGTTTTTTTAATTATTAAAGGTGTTGAATTTTGCCAAGTACTCTTTCTGCATCAGTTAAGATGATCATGTGTTTTTTTCCCTTTTATTCTGTTAATGTGTGTATATTACATTGATCAATTTTTGTATGTTGAACCATCCTTCTGTTCCCAAGAATAAATTTCACTTGGCATATGGTCCTTTAGTATGCTAGTAATTTGTTGAGGACTTTTGCAATAGTGTTTTAAAGAGATATTGGTTTGTAGTTTTTTTTTGTTATTTGTTTTCTTGTTTCTTTGTCTGGCTTGGCATCTGGATACTGCTGACCCAGTAAAAGTTTGGGAAGAATTGGTATTAGTTCTTTAGATATTTGGGAGAATTCATCAGTGAAGCGATCAGGTCCAGGGCTTTTCTTTGTTGAGAGTTTTTTGAATATTGGTTTAATCTCCTTGTAGGTATGTTCACATTTTTTATATTTTCTTGATTTAGGCTTGGTAGGTTGTGTTCCTGTGAATTTGTCCATTTTATCTGGTTTATCCAATTTGTTGGAGTATAATTGTTCATAGTACTCTCATCATCCTTTTTATTTCTGTAGAATCAGTATGCACATTGGTTTTGTTGTCATTTGACTAATAGAAGCTTCATGCCATTATCATGTTTTCAAAGTCAGGGTAGAACTACTCTTTAAAAGAAATAATAGTTTTATTGAGATACAATACACATATCATAAAATTCACTCTTTTAAAGTGCACAGTTCAGGTGTTCTAAAGTGTCACAGTTGTGTAATCATGAGCATGATCTAATTTTAGAACACTTTAATCACCCCAATGTATGAGTTCCTTTAAAAATCCGTGTTTGGTAAGCAATTGGCAAGCTCTCTTAATATGTTTTAAAAACCTATTAGTGAGAAGTACTATTTCATACATGGCTGGTTTTAAAGTTATTTTTAAATCTATGTACTTTCAGAAGAATAATAGAAACAAAAGGGATATTAAAATACCTCCGATTTGTAGTTATGTACTTGATAATAAAGCATAATTTTTTAAAAACTGTGCCATATCAGAATTGGGGACAAAGCCATACATCATTAATTTCTAATGTTTTTCTTTTTGGGAAAAAAATTTTTCTTAAATTCTTAGAATAAGGTTTTTTTAAAAACTAGTGGGAAAAAGAAAAAAAAATAACATTATATAACCTTTTAATTTTTTCTTGTGAATTGAGATTTTATTTTTAAGTTTAGCAGTCTGTAGCTAATCTGTATATTGGGAATGATTTCATTGTCTTTTCATGTCTAATGTGTAGTACTATATTCTTATGTTTAAGAAGCTCTTAAATGCATTCCATGTTACATCCTTATACTCTTACTGTAAAATAAAGAAAAACAGAAAAACTGTAGAAAAATATTGCCTTACAAGAATGTCTTAAAATTTATTTTATAAACTTATGAGTTTTATTCCACCCCCATTCGGACTTATGTCATAAAGCTTGACATTCAGCAGGACTGTGTTCTTGGCCTTTGGATATCTATCCAATTTAAAAACACTCATAAAGGATAAATTTCATTTGAGGAGCATGTATTTGCAGAGTTTTCACAAATATATTTTCAACTTTGTTCAAGATTTTACTGGTTAAGAGATATGTAATTTATATTTTTTTGTGTGAATTCCTTGAAACAATTTAATAATTGTTAACTCTTCGTAGACTATGGTAGGAGACTTTTCTTCTAAGATCTAAATTGCCACTGAATTTTATACTCCTCTAAAATTCTAAGAATTTCAGGCATCCTCTTGCATACATGACTACCAAAGTTAGTCTTAAAATTTTACATAATTTAAAGATGGCATAACAATAGTTTCAGGCCATATTAAATTGTATTTGTTCATTTTGCCCATAAAATTAGATAAATTCATAAATTACAATTGTTGGTTGTTAGGAATGGCAATAAATATTAAGTGCCTATGTCACAGAATTCTGGGAGTTTAGGTTTTATAGAGTATAAATTATAGAAAGATTCTCAGTGATATTGTCAAGGTGGTAAGGATTGAATGTTTCAGCATGGGAAAAAATAGTAAATGGATTTCTCATTAACTCATTAATTACTTAAAACTATAAACAATATTTCTTGATGTTCTTTTGCAGATTTGAATGTGGTTTTATAATACTGCTAAATTCACTATCGCTTTTATTTCTCTGAGTAAAATATCAAGTGCTGAGATTGCTTTTGCTCTTGGTGATCAAGCAGTTTACACCTGATTTTGTTTTTTCTTAAGAAATCCTAATAACTTTGGTATTGTGATTTTTAAGCTCTGAAATGATAGTTCTAGATAATTCGAGATAATAGTTTTTGTCTAACTGTAAAGGAAAAACTCAGATTTTTCCTTCCTGTGTAGGGAAAAAGCCTGTTCTTCTTTACTGTGTTTATTTCCTGTGTGTCTCCTTTACTTTACGACAATTTTGGTCACCAAATGTGTGGAAGTTTTTCCCCCACACGAAGAAATTCTCTGACACTAGCTGAATGTTCTACAATTTAACTCAATTATAACACTGTCTACCATAAGAGTACTCTCTACCATACTTCAAATGCCAGTCACAAGTAGTTTGTCCCCAGGTCATCCACAACTTCTCTTCACCTCTCCCCTCCTTCATTCAGTTCAATTAATTTGCTAGAGCAGTTCACAGAACTCAGAGAAACATTCACTTACATTTACCAGGTTATTAAAGGATATGATGTAGGATACAGGTGAACAGTCAGATGAAGAGATGTATAAGGCGAGGTCTGGGAAGGTCCTGAGCGCAGGAGCTTCTGACCCTATGGAATTTGGGTGCATCACCCACTGGTGTGGATGTGTTTGCCAGCCTGGAAACTCTTTGAATGCTGTACTAATGGGATGTAGGCTTCTTCACATAGGCATGATCAATTATTAACTCCATTTCTAGCCCCTCTCCCTTATTTGGAAATGAGGGGTGGGGCTGAAAATTCCAAGCTTCTAATCATGGCTTGCTCTTTCTGTTCCCTAACCCCCATTCAGGATCCTCTAGCATCCACTTAGAGTCACCTCAGTAGAACAAAAAAATGCTCCTAGTGCTCTTATCATTTAGGAACTTACAGGGGTAGTAGGAGCCTTGTGTCAGGGATAGGGTCAAAGATAAATACTAGAGCAGGAGATGCCCCTCATGTTTTTATCATCTATAGAATTTCAAGGATTTCAGAGCCCTTTGCCAGGAACCAGGGGCAGAGACCAATATATATTTTCTGTTGTCTAACTTAGAGATATTTGAGTGAAGCACTTTAAAATGATACTGATTTCATATAAAAGGTTTATATGAAGAAATGTTATTCTTCAAAAATATACACGATCATATATCTGATAATGGTTTAGTATTCAGAATATATAATGAATTTGTGAAGCTCAGTCATAGAAGATAGACAGCCCAATTTAAAAGTATACAAAAGCCTTGAGTAGACATTTCTCCAAAGAACGTATAGTAATAGTCAATAAGTACATGAAAAAAGCCTCAATATCTTTAGTCACTAGGGAGATATAAATCAAAACCACTGTACACTGCCACTTCATACTTACTAGAATGTCTGTAACTTTTTAAACAACAGAAAACAACAGGTACAAGAAAAAAAATAACAAGTGTTGGCAAAGATGTGGAAAAATGGGAGCCATCATATATTGTTGGTGGGAATGTAAAATGATGTAGCCACTGTGGTAAACTGGTAGTTCCTCAAAAAGCTAAACAATAGAATTACCTTATGACTCAGCAGTTCCATTCCTAGTATATACCCCAAATAATTGAATGCTCAGACTTAAACAGATACTTATATGCCAGTGTCTTCAGTACAGCATTATTCACAGTAGCTGTGAGGCAGGAACAACCTAAGTGTCAAAAAAAAAAAAGATGGATGGATAAATAAAATGTGGTGTATACATGTAATGAAATATTCAGCCATGAGAGGAATGACATTCTGATACATGCTATAGCATGGATGAACCTTAAAATACTGTGCTAAGTGAAATAAGCCAGACAATCATATGATATATTTAGAATAGGCAAATTTATAGAAACAAAAAGTAGATTAGAGGTTACCAGGGTCTGAGAGGATAGGAGAATGGAAGTTATTGCTTAATAAAGAGTTACAGTTTGTTATGATGAAGAAGTTTTGAAAACAGATAGTAATGATGGTTGCACACCAGTGTGAAAGTAATTACTGACACTGAATTGTACACTTTGAAATGGCTAAAATGATTAAATTTGTCTTGTACATATCTTATTAGTAAAAAAATAGACATGAATGCCTTTTCATTAAACTGTCCCCACTTTTGTATGGAATATCAAAATTTTATATTCTCCATTTGACTATTATCTATGACCATGACATCAATTACATTCCCAGATTCCACCTATTTTGTTTAATGGTAATCACATTTAGGAGGCATATCATTGTCTTAACTGCTCACTCTGTGGTTTGAGAGTAGAATGCAACATTTAATCTTATTTGATTAGGTCACCTGGAGAAAAAATGCTTGGACTTGAGAATTGAAAAGATCTTCTAGGTAGAGAAACTGTTGCAAGAATAGTGTGAGAAGGGTAAAATAAATCCATCAGTTATATTAGTAAGGGCAATTAGCAAGTGTTCATTCTTTTTAAATACTAAAATTTGTTGTAAAACATTTTTATAAAAGAGCTTCTTCCTCTATGATCTCCAAAATTTCATTGCATTTTTAATTTTGATACTTGTCACCTATTTTTAAAATTTTTAAAAATGTGGAACATAATTATATTGATTTGTGAAGGTTGCCATCACAAAACACCATAGATTGAGTGATGGTATAAACAACAGAAATATGTTTTCTCATAGTTCCACAGGCTAGAAGTCCATGATCAAGGTGCCATCAGGGTTGGTTTCTAGTATAGGCTTTCTTCTTGGATTGCAGATGTGTGCCTTCTCGCTGATCCTCATAGGACCTTTGCTTTGTGCTTGCAGTTGGTGGGTGTCTACCTTTTTTCCCCCTATTGGTCTCACCAGAGGTTTATCAATTTCAGTCCTTTTTATGACATGTTTTTACTTTATTAATTTCTACTCTGATCTTTATTTTCCTTCTACTTTCATAGAATTTGTCTATTTTGCAGGTCCTATTTCTAATTTCTTGAGGTGGATTCTTAGCTCATTATGTCCCATCCTTTTATTTTTTAATATATGCATTTAAACCTTTAAATTTTCCTCTTAGTAGTTCTTTAGCTGTATTCTGCAAATTTTGATATGTTGTACATTTATTGGCATTTGGTTTTATAGGAATTCTTGTAAATTATTTTTGTTTATTGATTCCACTCATTTTTCTTCATGTTAACTTATCTTCTCATGTGCTTGATTATCTTGGCATGCTGGGCTCTTTATTTGAAAAATTAGTTGTAGAATAACTTAAAGCCTAGGATAGTATTCTTTTTTCTTAGAGGATTTGTATTTAATTCATCCAGGTATCTGGTGACAGGAGTAGTATGGTTAACTTTAATTCTAAGTTTGATTTGAGGTTTTCTGAGCCACCTTGGTTACTCAGAGCTGGGCTTCAGACCATAAAATAGGTGATTTAATTCTGAGTCACACTTGCTTCTAGAACAGGAGTCCCCAGCCCCTGGATCGCTGCATGGTATCTGTAAGTAGCCTGGTAGGAACTGGGCCTCTCAGCAGGAGGTGAGTGGTGGGTGAGCCAGCAAAGCTACATTTGTATTTGCAGCTACTCTTCAGTGCTAGCATCACTGCCTCAGCTCTACCTCAGATCATCAGGCATTAGATTCTCATAAGAGTCCCTGGTGCCAAAAAGTTGGGGACTACCTTTCTAGGATATAGCCTTGCAGAGTCTTAACCCAGTTAGGGAGGATACAGTCCTTACCTTTGTTGGGCCCCAGATTTGGACTTTGTTTAGATTTAGCCTGGGGAGGCCATCAAATAAGTATATTGCCTGGCCTTTAAACATCAGGGCAAAATCGCTGATAGTGTTTGTTTATCTCAAAGTTTTTAAAAAATCTCTTCAGGTTCTTGCTTCAATAATTCCTTTCTTGTTAGCCCTTAGCTTTAAAAAAATCAAACTTGAAATATACTATATCTAGATTTTTAATTGTCATAGGGATGGTGATAATGATATGAATTACACAGGAACTAGAAACTCCTGCATGGTATTTGGATTACAGTGTTCCTTGACTGTCATTGTAAATTGAAAATACCAGAAGTTGAAAATGTCTACCAAACATAATAGCTTAGCTTACCTTAAACATGCCCAGAACACTTACATTCGCCTATTGTTGGGCAAAATTATCTAACACAATGACTACACTGTCGGTGGTTTACCCTCATGATCATGTGGCTGGAAGGGAGCTGCTACATTCTACCACTGCCAGGCATGAAAGTATGGTACTGCATATTGCTAAACCCAGGAAAAGATCAAAACTCAAAGCAATTTTCTTTTTTTTTAAATCCCATGTATGAGTGAATCATGTGGTTCTTGTCTTTTCCCATGTGACTTATTTTGTTTAGCATGAGAATCTCAAAATCTATCCATGTTGTAGCAAATGGCAATATTTCATGTTTTTTATGGCTGAGAAGTACTTCATTCTATATATGTACCATATCTTCATCCAATCATTTGTCGAAGGATACATGAGTACTTCTCTTGTCTTGGCTGTTATAAATAATACTGTAGTAACAGAAGGGTACATATATCTTTATGAATAAGTGTTTTGAAAATTTTTGGTACAAAGCCAGAAGAGGGATTGCTGGGTCTTATGGTAGCTCTTTTCTTAATTGAAAGATAAAAACTTGTCTGTATTACACGGGAATATAGCAGGGTTCTGCTTGACAATACCTGGCTTCTTTCAGCTGTTTTGAAAAGTATTGATTGTTTAGGACCTAACTTTTCTTACCAATAGTCTCATTATAAGTAAGTTCTCAATTTTTCATTGTTTGGAAAGAAATAATTTACATATATAATATGATGGAAGTTGCTTAGTATATGGCATAATCACAGATAGGATTTTATGATCTATTCATTTCCAAGTAGCTTTAACATTTTTAAATGACAGACAATTCCTATGTTACAAGAAAATGTTGACATTAAGTTTTTTTAAAAAAGCTTTGCACTACACCCATGCTACCCTGAACAACAGGTGTCGTAGGTGTTAAAACAAACCAAAAAAACTGATTGTAAACTTGACAAGGTCCTTGCAATTTGTGAGGTCAACCAAAGGTTGCCTCGCTTAAAAAATAAATGAGTGAATGAATGAATGAATGAATGTTAAAAAAAAAAAGCTTTGCCTAGTTACTTGATTATTTAAATTTTGATCACTGATTTCCTGAAGAACTTGTAGCAAAGCGATTTAGTGTAAGATGTAAAATTGTTCATAACTGGTAGGCTTATGTAAAATGGCACATTTTTTATATTATCACTTGATTGCTAATATCAAAAATTGGCAGAAGTTCCACTATTTAATACATAAGGGTGGCACTTGGAAAGGAAAAGCACCATACCTAAAAAGTTAAATTTTAAATTTAGCTTTAATATTTTTTCTCGTAAAAAATAGAAGACCCAGTAAAATAGTACCTCATCTATATACGTACATTGACTGAAAAGGCTTCGTGTAATATTTAACTAAAACCCTTTTGCAGCCTGTTTTGTTTCATTACTTGTTTAAATAATTTATCAAGTTCCCAGAGTTTTAGAGTGTGGAATGTATTCAAGATGATTTGGATCAAAAAAAAAAATGTTTAGATAGGTGACACCAGTCTCTATGAACTTAGAAAAATCTGATTGTTCCTATAACAATTTTAGTTGCAAAATGAATCACTCTCACTAAATTAATTCACCCATTATAATTTTCATACTTAAAAAATCCTATCTGTAAGTATTATATTCAAATTATCCTTAAAATTTCATTTCGACATATAGTACTTTTTTGGAATGTGAAATTAAAAAATCGGTTATGTATTTTTACCAAATAGAAGGTAGAGTTTTATGTGTGTGTGTGTGTATACCTTCTGAACATAAATAAACATAATTTTAGAACAAAATGCAAATAGAATTTTATAAGCGTTTTTTAAAAGGATGAATGCTGTGATAAGAAAGGGCTAGACATTGCTACAATTTATTACAAATCTAAGGTTATGTGTCATTTTTGTATAAAATAGTCTTCTTTGTTCAGCTTCTTATAGCACTAGGAGAATTGTGTAGTTCCATTGATTGGTTCCATGCAGTGGAAATCTGACCTTTAGCAGATGTTTGAGAAATTTCCAGCACAGCATGATCAGCCAACTAGACAGTTTTCCCTTGTTATTTGACAGGCCTTCAGTGGTTTAGTAACATGCCAAAGAAATTTTAAACTATTTTTCATAATATCAAAAGCTTTCTAAAATATTAAGAACACATTGAAAAATATTGACAAAATGAGGTAGATTTTTTCCCCAAATCATGGATTATAGTTCAGATAATTTAAAAATGTTTACTTATTTAAAAAAATTAAAATCCTGATTGTTGAGTGAATCATATTTTACTTTGTTATTTAAAACATGCTTATAAAATTGTCATTAAGGGTTGAAGTAGGTTATTTTTTTTGCCTTGGTCATATTTTTCCTTCTGCATGTTAAACATTGTAGCTATCTTTTATTTTAGCATTCTTATTTAATTTTATATATTTTAGAAATAAAGACTTTTTAATAGAGATTGAATGTGTCACAGAGCAGTTATCCTATCGGAATGCATAGCTAAGAGCCAGGATGCTCTACAAATGGTAAAGCCTGTTCTCTGAAGGACAGTATCTTTTAGAGGATGTGAGAGGTTCAGCTGTGTAGTCATGGGAGTTCAACATGAACACTCTAAGCTCTGTTTTCTTGAGTATACAGGAAAGGGAGAAAGCGCCTTAATGTTTGAGAATCCAGTGATGAATTGATAGTACCAGCAGTTCTGAGATTGGATCTTTCCTGCAGGTGCTGCTGTTCCATAGAGCATTGCATTTGCTTTCACTGTGTCAGATGTGGAATTAAAAAAAAAAAGATTTTAAGGAAAGTTGAAGGAATATAATCTTATATAGTTTCATTTTATGTTTTTATAGCAAGTATGTATGCTATAGGTTTATATATTGAATTAATTCTGCTAAATAATTATGATTTGTAGTTAGTGTTGGTATTCACTTATTACCTTAAGGAAATAAAAAGGTATTTTTTTTAAGTCATAGATTTAGTATCATGCGTTCCAATAATGACTATGCTAAACCAAACTTTAAATATCAAAGATGCTGTAGCTTTTCTTGACTCCACATGAACAAAACTAATGAAAAATATCAGTTGCACTACAGGTGAAAGCCAGATGAATATGTTTGTATATAAAAGCTTAAAGAAAACAATACAGATAATTATTACAATTCAACAGGAAGGCACATATACGTTGCATGTGTGTTCACTGCCCACAGATTTCTTTCTATTATCACATACTTGGCCCCTTTCAGCCATCAACCTCCCCTCTACCCTGTTTCTTTCCAGTAACAACTAGTCTGTTACCCATGTCCATGAGTCTCTGTTTGTTTGTCCTGTTTGTTACTTTTAGGTTTATATCCCACATACAAGTAATACGTGGTTTTCAACTTTTTCTGTCTGGCTTATTTCGCATAGCATGATTATCTCAGGGTCTATTCATGTTGATGTAAATGGCAGTATTTCATCTCTTATGGTTGAGTAATAGACCCCTGTATACATTTACTGCAGTTTCTTTATCCAGTCATCTATCATAGTACACTTTGATTACTTCTATGTCCTGGCCACTGTGAATAATGCTGCTATAAACATCAGTGTGCAAATATCTTTTCGGATATGGGTTTTCAATACCCAGTAGGGAGGTTGCTGGATCATATGGTAGCTCAATTCTTAGTTTTTAGAGGAACCTCCATACTATTTTCCATAGTGGCTGTACCAATTGGCAGTCCAATCAGCAGTGTATGTGAGAGTTCCTTTTTCTCTACATCCTCTCCAATGCTTTTATTGTCCTGTCAGTGATAGCTATTCTAACAGGTGTGCCGTGGTATTATTACATTGTGGTTTTGATTGGCATTTCCCTAATGGCTAGTGAAGTTGAGCATCTCATCATATGTCTGTTAGCCATTTTATGTCTACTTGGGAGAAGTATCCGTTCAGGTACTCTGCCTATTTTTTAATTGGATGTTTGTTTTTTTGTTGTTATTGAGGTGTATGAGTTCTTTGTATATTTTGGATATTAGACCTTTATTGGCGGCATTGCTTGCAAATATATTTTCTCATTCAGATGGTTGTCTCTTTACTTTGTTCATGGTTTCTTTTGCTGAACAGAAGGTTTTTAGTTTGATATAGTCCCATTCATTTATTTTTGCTTCTCTTGCTTGCCTTTGAGGTCAAATTCATAAAATCCTCTTTAAGTCCAAGGTCCATGAGTTTCATTCCTACGTTTTTTTCTGTGTATTTTATTGTTTCAGATCTTATGTTCAGGTACTTAATCCATTTTGAGTTAGTCTTGGTGTGTGGTGATAGATAATAGTCTAGTTTCATTGTTTTGCAAGTGGCTTTCTGGTTTTCTATATAGAGAATCATGTCATCCGCAAATACTGGCAGTTTGACTTTTTCATTTCCTATTTGGATGCCTTTATATCTTTCTCTTGTCTGATTGCACTCTCTAGGACCTCCAATATTATATTGAATAAGAGTGCTGATAGTGGATAGCCTTGTTCCTGATCTTGGAAGGTTTTTAGTTTTTCACCATTAAGTATAATGTTGGCTGAGGGTTTGTCATAGATGGCCTTTCTTATGTTAAGGTACTTTCCTTCTATACTGATTTTGTGAAGTGTTTTGATCATAAATGGATGCTGTGTCTGGTCGAAGGCTTTTATTGATAAGATCATATGATCCTTGTTTTTTAATTTGTTTATGTCCTGTATCACATTAATTGATTTGCATATGTTGAACCATCCCTGTGCGCCTGGGATGAATCCCACTTGAATATGGTATATAATCTTTTTAGTATGTTGCTGTATTCATTCGCTAGAATCTTATTTAGGATTTTTGCATCTGTGTTCATGAGAGATATTGGTCTATAGTTTTCTTTTTTGTATGTTATCTTTAGCAGGTTTTGGTAACAGTAGTATTGGCTTCATAAAATGAGTTGGGAAGTATTGCTTCCTCTTCGATTATTTGAAAGAGTTTGTGGAGAATAGGTATTAAAACTTTGACTGTTTGGTAGAATTCACTGATGAAGCCCCATCTGGTCCTGGATTTTTACTTTTTGGTAGGTTTTTGATGATTGTTTCAATTTCCATACTGCTGATTGGTCTACTTAGGTTTTCCATATCTTCTTGATCCAGTCTAGGAAGATTGTATTTTTCTAAGTACTGATCCATTTCTTCTAGGTTCTTAAATTTGGTGTTATATACTTTTTCATAGTATTCTTGTATGATCTTTTGTATTTCTGTGGTATCAGTTGTTATTTCCTCCCTTGCATCCCTAATTTTGTTTATTTGTGTCTTTTTTTTTTTTTACTGAGTTTGGCTAGAGGTTTGTCAATTTATTAACCTTCTCAAAGAACCAGCTCTGTTGCATTTATTTTTTCTATTGTTTGTTTTCAATTTCATTTATTTCTGCTCTAATTTTGAAGATTTCTTCTGCTGTTTTTTGCTTCATTTGTTCTTTTCTAGTTTTTTAAGATGAAGTGTTA
Organism: Cynopterus sphinx; assembly: GCA_030015415.1. Classification (NCBI taxonomy): domain Eukaryota; kingdom Metazoa; phylum Chordata; class Mammalia; order Chiroptera; family Pteropodidae; genus Cynopterus; species Cynopterus sphinx. Next base: position 38,260,086 of record CM057382.1, on the reverse strand, counting down.
AGTTGTTTATTTGAGCTTGTTCTTGTTTTTGGAGATAGACCTGTAATGATAGGAACTTTCCTTTTATGACTGCTTTTTCCATGTTCCAAAAGTTTTGATGTGTTGTACTATCATTACCATTCGTTTCTGTGTATCTCTTGATCTTTCTTTTTATTTCTTCCCTGAACCAGTTATTCTTCAGTAGCATGTTGTTTAATCTCCGTGTATTTGTGGTTCCTCCTGATTTCTTTTTGGAATTGATCTATAGTTTCAAAGCACTATGATCAGAGAATATAGTTGGTATGATTTAGCCCTCTTATCTTTGTTGAGGCTATCTCTGTGTCCCAGTATGTGGTCGATCCTTGAGAATGTTTCATGTGCACTAGAGAAGAATGTATAAGCAGCTGTTTTGGGTTGGAAGGCTCAGTATATGTCAGTTATGCCCATTTGGTCTAATGTGTCATTTAAGAATGTTATTTCCTTATTGATTTTCTGTTTGGATGATCTGTCCATCTCCAACAGTGGGGTATTTAGGTCCCTTACTACGATAGTGTTTTGGTCTGTTTCTCTAGTTCTGTTAGTAATTGCTTTACATATTTTGGGGCTCCCTGATTGGGAGCATAGATATTAAGAAGTGTTACGTCTTCTTAGAGCATGATTCCCTTTATCATTATGAAGTGTCTTTCGGTATCTTTCTTTATCTTTTTTATTTTGAAGTCTATTTCATCTCATATTAGTACTGCTACTCCCGCTTTTCTTTGAATGCCATTTGCTTGAAATATCATTTTTCACCCTTTCACTTTGAGTCTATATTTGTCTTTGGAGCTGAGATGTGTCTCCTGGAGGCAGCATATAGTTGAGTTTTGCTGTAACTTGTGCCTCTTTATTGGTGAGTTCAGTCCATTTACATTTACGGTGATTATTGAAATATTTAATCTTTTGCTTTCTGGTGGCTCGGTGTTTCCATTGCTTCCTTGTCCTTGTGTTTCTGTTTTCTTTATTTTGGTTGGATTTTGTGGGTTTTCCCTCTGGTTCTTCTTGTTTTATGTTATATACTTCAGTTCTGAATCTTCATAATGTTACCATTATGAATATGTAAAGGATAGTTATATATATACAGTTGTCCATTTTCTTATGCATGTGCCTTATATCCATTCCCCTTTGCGAATTTGGATCTTTGAATCCTCCCATTTTCAGTCATTGTTATCTCAGTTTGTCCTTATGTATGCTAAATATTCATTATTATCTGTTACAACCATTCACTTCTTATTATTTAAGCTTATAATGCCCTGTTCATAGTAAGGGTTGCACTCCTCTGCTTCTTTTTACCTGCTAGTCACTTTACTGCTCAGTAATTTTTTTTTTTAATCATTTTGTTTTAGGTGAGCTGACCCCTTTTAGTATTTCCTGTAGTGCAGGCCTTGTGGAGAATTCTCTCAATTTTTATATGTCTGGAAAGCTCTTAATTTCTCCTTCATATCTAAAGAAGAGTTTAGCTTGATACATTATTCTAGTCTGTTAGTTCCTTTCCCTTTATAGTTTAAATATTTGATTATATTGCTTTCTAGCTTGTAAGGTTTCCGCTGAGAAGTTCAATGTTGATCTAATGGGTTTTCCTCTGTAAGTTACCATTTTCTTCTTCCTGGCTGCCCTAAGAATTCTGTCTTTGTCCTTGATTTTTGATAATCTTAATACAGTATGTATTGGTGAAGGCCTTTTTGGGTTGAGATAATTGGGTGTTTTGTTGACTTCTTGAATTCCTTAGATTTGGGAAATTCTAGCTCATTCCTTAGATTTGGGAAATTCTCATCAATTATTTGTATGAAAATGCTTTCTAATCCTGCTCATTTTCTTTCCCTTGGAGAAAGCCCAGCTTTCTTTGGTTTCCTTTCCTAGTTCTTTTATTTCTCTTTAATATTTAATTCTTTCGTTTCTCTCTTCATCCTTCTGATTTATTTCTAGATTTCTGTCTTTGTTATCACTGATCCTTTCCTCCGTTTGGTTGATTATATTTCTCAAGCTTGCTGTTTCATTCTTCATCCCTTTTAGCGTGTTCTTCATCTCTAGAAGTTCTGTTTGGTTCTTTTTTAGGGTTTCAGTCTCCTCACTACAAAACTCATTGTGCAGATCTAATTGTTTTTAGTTCCTGGAATTGTATGAGGCTTTATTAAGTGGGCAAGGATATGTAATTAGTTAACAGCTTGTGGCTTTAAAAAACGTATTTATAGGTAGGTCACTAAAAGTTACAGGTAAAATTCTAATGAAGTGTATTTTACCTGTCTGATACCTGTGATATTACATACTGACACAAAGGTTTTAGTTAAGTCACTTTATATGAAGAAAATTATCTTCTTAAGTGAGATTTGATAAATAACACACATTTTTACTTATATTGCTACATTTACTCCTTTTCAAAACTGGTGGAATGTAGTTGTGTCATAAGAGGTGATTAGGTTGTAGAGTAGGTAGCACCATGGAAAAATCTAATCAGGTTTACCTCTGAAGTCTTTTTGGGAAGACTAGTCTATTGTTTTTCAGTTCATCCAACACAACTGTTTTTTTGTTTTTTTTTTTTAAGTGCGGGAAAAAAAATATTTTTGTATATTGATGAAGTGATTTTTTTGCTTTTATATTTTTCTTGTGTCTTTAAATACTATAATCACATTCATCTTTAGGGCAGGATGTTTACATTATGAGAGCCATGAAAAAGCTGTGAGAAAAGCTCTTAGGTGATCTAGACTTGAGATGTCCAAACTGAAATTTCTAAATCAGAAAGTTTAACACATAGTCAAGTACACTTAAAAAAAAAAATCACTGAGAAAGTTAAGTAGATAAAGTTTTTGTATTAATAATTTTAGAAAAATATTTAGTATTCAGTTAACATTTTAAGAAATACAGATATATTTGTGTATACTTTTTTTTAGTCTTTCGGTATTGATAACTCTACTGTGTCTCAGATTTGGATAGAACCAGTTAATTTTATTTTTTTTATTGATCTGGGATTTGTCAGTATTTGTAATTTTGAAATCCTTTAATTTCATCACAAAAATTTATGATTGTCTTGCATCAGCTTTTAATGTGACTTGAGGGAGAGCATTTATCTCTCACATGCATGCATGCACGTACACACGTACATAAGCACACAAGCACACAAAACCTCTGCTATTATCTCCTGATATCCCTTTTTTGTTTTCTAGCAAAGCTGGAAGAAAAGTTCAGCATAAGGCAGCGGTGAAGGCCTTTTTTCCCACCAAAAAGGAGTTTAGCCAACTATCTTACTAAATCTAAAATTTTGTTTCTAATAGTTGCCACTGTTTATATAAACTTTTTCTATAATGAGATTTCATTTCTGTTTTGTACACTCTGTTCAGAAAACCTATTTTTAAAAATCTACACATATTATGTTAGAATATGTCATATTTTTAAAATGTTACTTAATGGAGGTAGATTTATTTCATCATTAACATTATATTTAAGTTGGCAAAACATAAATCAAATAACGTATTTTGGTATTCAGCACCAGAACTATTAAAGTCCAAACAATTCTGTCACATCAAAATATTGAAAAGTACTTGTATTTGACACCTTTTCCATTGTCAACACTTAGGCAAATCGAAACAGAATGTTTCCAGCACACTATACCTATTACCCTTGTATACCTTCCCAGTTTATATTGCTCTGTTCCATTAATCTGAATTCTGTCACCATAGATGAGATTGCCTGTTGTGAACTTCATTTAAATGTAATCATGCAGTGGCCTTTTTTTTTTTTTTTAATTTGTAATAACTGAAATTCGTGGTATTTGTTTTCTAGAGCTGCCGTAATATCACCACAAACTTGGTGGCTTAAGATAACAAAAATGTATTCTCTCACACTTATGGAGGCCAAGAGTATGAAATCAAGGTCTTGGCACAGCCACGTTCCCTCTGAAGGCAGATAATTTTTCTTTGTCTTTAGAGGAAACATAACCTTGACCACAAAACCTGGATTTCATACATCTGTAGTCTGCAAATGTGAAAGAATAAATTGCTGTTGTTTTAAGCCACCAGTTGTTTTGATGAGAGGGAAATAATACATTCATCAAATTATTGGATCTACCAGAAGTTTTTTTATTGCCACATAATATTCCATTGTATGAATACATCATTATTTAGCTGTTCTCCAAATGATGAACATTTAGGTTATTCCCAGGTTTTGACCTTTGCATAAGCTGTATTCACTTGGAAATTTTAGCTGTTCTCATGAGTGTATAATAGTAACTGATTGTAATTTTTTTAATTGAAAAATATTTTAATTGATTCATCACAAAAGCATTAACAAAAAGATTTTATAATTTAAATGTTTAAAGCAATTTTAAAAACAGCAGTCCAGAAATAACATTAAAATATTTGCGTAATTACACAGATCTTAATAGTTCCACTTTTTTTTTTTTTGAACTCATGCTTTTCAATTTTGGAACTGTGTTAACTTACAGGCAAATTAAAGAATGCAGATGAACAGATTCTAAATAGAGTTACAATCTGGAACAGTCCTTTCCTAGAGTCTTATTGCCAGGTAGCAGTTCAATGATTTTTTGATTTTTAAAATAAAAAAAAATTTTTTGACTTTGGTTGACATAAAATACTGTATTAGTTTCAAGTATACAATATAGTGATTAGACATTTATATAAGTTGCAGAGTGATCACCCCAACAAGGCTAGTACCCATCTGACACTATATATAGTAATTACAATATTATTGTCTGTATTTTCTGTGTTTTACTTTATATCCCCATGACTATTTTTTTAACTGCCAATTTGTACTTCTTACTCCTGTTACCTTTTTTATTCACCCCCTTACCTCCTGAATGATTTTTTAGAATCAGAACAATCAGAATAATTTTTTCAAAGTAAATATCCAAGAATAACACTAAAAAAAGTATGCATATTTTAGATGTATGTACATAATGTCATATATTCTGGCCCATCAGCCTAGATATATTTATTTACTAACCTTGGTTCTGTTACTATATAGTTTGTCAGCACTTTGGCCAAATGTTTTAGAACAAGTAAGATTTAAACATGCAAAGAAATTTTTTTAATGTAACCATATGAATCATGTAATTCAACTGGGCATCCATTTTGTTACTGAGGTCATTTACCAGAGATGTTTACTAAGTAGCACAATTAGCATTTTTACACACCAAAAATAAATGAAGTGACAATAGTGGAATTAATATGATTTTTAAAAAGATCAAAACATTAAGCTATAGAGTTCTACATAAAAGAGTATGGGAACCTTATTAATTCTTTGTCATCTTTTTACAAATTAGAAATATAAAACACTTTCTAAATATACTTAAACTGAGTTGCTACAGCCAAGTACCTACAAGGCAAGAATTTTGTGAAATTGCTTGCCTGTCTTTAAATTTTCCTGTTTGCTTCTGATTAGGCATGAGATAATCCTGGTCCAAAAGTGTGCTTTATAAAAGCTGTGGTCACATTTTTGTGAAAAACAATGTTGCTTTGTCAGCGTTCTCATGTAGGAGGCAAGTAATCATCCAATTATAGCTACAAAATTTCATAAATAATGATTCAGAGTGCGCCTAGTTAGTATACATTATTCAAAGATTTTTTTTCTTTGAGTCCCCAGATAATTTTCAACAAATTTATCGCTGACTTTTAATTCATGCAGAACAAAACTGAGGCATGTTTGTGTGTATGTGTGTGTGTTAGTAAATTTCTTTTGATTTAACTAGATCATATTTATGTGTAATTTTAATTCGCATTTTATTGACAATTTGTTGAATATCTTTTCATATGCTTATTGGTTATTTGGATGTTTTGTTGTTGTTGTTGATTACATCTTATGCCCATTTTAAAAACTGGATTCTTTTTCTTTTTGATTAGACGAAGGATCTGAGGTCTTTATATATTCTAAGTGTAAGTAATTGACAGCAGGATTTGGGACTAGAGTGAGGCAAGTGAAGGCACCTAGTGTGCACATTTAAGGAAATGCACCCATTCCACTCTTGGAGTTGAGTTTCCTCTGTTTCTGGATTGCACTCCCAAAGGGTTTCTGTGGTTTACTCTCTAAATGGGATTCTGTTCAGTTGTTGCCTCATTGGAAAGGCTGTCATCTAAAATAGAACCCAGCCTTATATCATTTTATTTATTTCCAAGACACCTCTGCTTTTTGTCAATGCGCTTATTACCAACTGACATATACTTAAGTGTGTGATTTTTATTTTTGATTAATTGCCCTCCAATAGAAAATATGCTTTTTGAGAATTGGGACCTTTTTTGTCCTCTGCTGTTTACTCAGTTATTAGAGCAGAATGTTGTACATAATAGGACCTCAATAAATATTTGTTAAATATTAATGGGGAATTCAAGAGGGGTCAAGTATACAAAAAAGAGATGAGTTTTATTTTAGACATCTTAAATACAGGGAATAGTACAGATAAGAGACTGAACTATGTCAGAGATCAGTAAACATTTTCTGTAAAGGACCGAGTAGTTAACATTTTATGTTTTGTGGGCCTTACAGACTCCCACAATTGCTCAATTCTGACAACAAAGTGAGAAAGCATCATAGATAATGTATAAATTAATGAGGGTGGCTGAGTTCTAATAAAAGTTTATATATAAAAACTGGTGATTGACTTGTGGATTATATTTTGCTGACTCCTGAACTAGGTAATGGGGGGTTATAAATGTGAAACTTAGAAGCTTGATCTTGATCCAGAAGGTAGTCATGATGTTTTAGATTAATAAAGTGAGGAAAGCATTCTAAGAACATTAGTCTGGCATTAGTAGGTAAGATAGAGAAAAAAGTGATTATATGCAAAGAGAATAGTTTGAAACATTTAAGGCTTATTATATGGAGCTTACTATATGTGAGGCACTGTATTGAATTATTGATATTTGTTCATTTCTCACAAAAACTTTGTGAGATAATATTATTAACCTCTTTGCACAGATAAGGAAAATGAAGCATAGAAAAGTTAAATAATTCACTAAGGTTCACACAGCTGTTAAGTTGTAGAACGGTCTTTGAACCTGGATTGTTCCTTAGTAATGCTGTTTTACTCTATCTGCTGAACATAGGATATTGGCAGTGAAAGGGATAGGACGATAATGAGGAATGTTAATGAAGTAGGGCCTGATTGTGAAAATAGACTAAAATATAAGTGAAGAATGATTAGGGGTAAAAATTCCCAAGGATTGCACCAGGAAAACTGAAAATATTCTTTATGATAAATAACGAATGTGAAAAGAGAGTTCATTAGGGAAGAATGTTGTATTTTGTACATTGAGATGAGAATACCGATTGCATAGAGCTGTATCATTGAAATTAAACAAAGAAAGGTTGTATCTAGAGATGCAAATCTGGGAGTCATTAGCACTATTTCAGCATTTTGAGCACCTCTTATTCAGGACTTTGGGAAGTGATAAATAAAGATAATAGCAATATGAGAGTGTGATTTCTGTGAAGGACAATATATAGAGAGAATTTTGGAACATCAAGGCCTTAAGTAGGAAGGAATACACCTTTATAATCAGAAGTAGGAAATGAGATCATTAAGGAGCAGATGGGGAACCCGCAGAATCCAGGATTATGAAAACCCGAGAGGGGACATTTTAAAGTAGCAAATGATTATTACAAGTATTCTTCTCAGAATTTAAAAGTGAAAATTTAAACATAAGTATCTTAAGGAATCGAATAGATACATTTTAGTATGCCTTTGCAATAGAACACTGTTAAATCATTTTAAATGGTTAGTTGATATGATAAAGATAATCTTATCGAATAGATCATGTAATCTAATGGATTTACTCTGAGAAGAAACAACAATTAGAAATCCCTCAAACCCAAAAGTTAAAGCAGAGATCCACATTCCAAGCAAACAAACTAAAAACATGACTTGCTTTTGAGCAGGCAATGTGAAAAGAATCCGTTTCATCTTGATACCTGAAATTTCTTTTTTGCCTTCTTCTCTTTTTGAAGATTTAATTGGCTTTATTAAGCAGGTCATGAATCAGGCAGCATCCATCTAGCAACCAGAAGAGTGCTCCATTGAGTTGTACAAAATGGAATGTTTTTATAGGCAGAAAGAGGAAGGGACTAAGAATTAAAAGCGTGGATTATTTCAGAGGAGGACCTCTTCCCATAATACTTAGGGAAAGGCTAAGGGTTTTTTTTTTTTTAATTATTTTTATTGTGGTGACATTGGTTAACAAAATGAAACTTTTTAAAATGGGATATAGGATTAATAACAGGATTCACTTGTCTTTCTCTATGGGTGCTACAGTGAACAAGTGGTTTTAATGTGCTATGTAGCCTGCCTAATCTGAAAATGCTTGTAATTGTTTTGATTGGAAGACATGGTTTATTCTGGCTCACTTTTCTTCACTAGAACTCAGTGATTCTCTTGGGCCTAAAAAGAAGTGATAAGTTCTGATAAATGTACTCTGGGGCAAGTATTATAAAAACATACAAAATTTTGTAATGAGATAAAATAATTTATCATAAAATCTATATAAAATTATTGGTTTGGGCTCAGTATATTTTTTCTCTTTAAAAAGAAGGTATTAACTGAAGGTAGGCCAATATGATATATTGGAAAGATTTTTAGAAATTAGGAGTGTTGATTTTCTAGTCTTCCCTCTTGTCATTAACTAGTGCCTTTGGAGTCTTAACGAACATTGTCATTCTTCATATGGCTCTTGGTATCTGCTGTGGTCCCCACATTTACAAATAATGATCAGTTTCATACCTTTTCATTTTCTTCATGAAAGTTGTTAACTTTTTTTTTTTTTACACGAAATGTTAGCTTATGTTAGACTAAGTTAAGATTTTGAAAAAAGGAAAGAAGTAGATGGGGTAAAAGGGGTCAAATATGTGGTGACAGAAAGAAATTTATGGGAGGTGAACACATTGCAGTCTATATGTGCCTTCCTGTTAAATTGTACACCTGAAACTTACTGGGTTTCGTTAACTAATGTCACCATAAAAAAATAAAGTAATAAATTAAACAACAACAAAAGATTTAGTAGAGTATCATTAAAAGTTTTAATTGATTCTAAGTTTTCAATTAGCTTTCACTTACTTTTAAAAAAGCAGTTATTACTCTGTGTTAATGTTTTTTTTTTCCTAAGTAAAAGTTAATAAAATGAAGCATTTAAAGGTAAAAAAAAAAAAAGATGTGAAGATGTATTGATTTAGGAGAAATCCATAGATGTGTTGAGCTGTGAATATTTTTGTTTGACCAAATTCACTTATCTAGTAATTTTCTCTGCACAAAAGCCATGAACTGCATTCGATTTAATTTGTGCCTAGATGAAACAACATGTTGTTATATGTAATGGGATTTTTGTAGTCATTTATAAATAGTTACAACTTTAAATTACTATACCTAGGGCCTGTTATTCATTGGTTTCTCAGATAGATATTTGACGGTGCTTCCAGGTATTCAGAAAGGGGCTGTGAAACTTTGAATGTTGCTAGAGGTTAAGACAGTTTGTTATGTGATCTATTCTTTAAATTCATTCAAGCAATGTTTATTGAGGAGCTACTGTGCTAGGTACTATGTTCTTAAGCATAGTACCTGGTGATTTTACATGCATCAAGGTTTCAGTTACAAGTGGTTCCTCAGTGAATATGCTTTTGAGATTCTAACAATATTACTTAAACATTTCTGAAATTAATGTGCATAGGAGGAGAAAGAACATAAAAACAAACATTTAAAAATTATGTTTTCAAAATATCAAAAGTAGATAAAAATGTAAAAACTAGATAAGCTGACATCCTACCATATGTACTTACAGTATAGTTTCAGTTTTGGTTAGATGGATACCTGATGTTTATTTTATGACCATATAGATACAGTTTTTGGATGCATACTTAGCAAATGTAGACTTAATTTCTTGGAAAATATTTTATTTTTCCTGGAGTTAATTGTCTTACATTTCTTTAGTTAGTTTCTGTGTATTGTAAAAATCCTTTCAGTACTTTCAGTTGTGTGTATTAGATATCCTGTCAGTTTTATCTTCTTAATGTAATTTTCCCTGGGTTTTTATATCTGGACACACTTGTTTTGCCTCTTTTATTAAAAGTCTTTCTGGATTCCATGTCTTGGTTTATTCTCTTGTATTGGTGGAATATATCCTCTAGTAATTTATTTAAAAAGGACTAACTGTTTGGATATTTTTTTGATGCTTTTTCATTTGAAAGTTATCTGTATTCTAGCCTCAACGTTTACTCATGTTTAACTGATAAAAGAATTCTGGATTAAAGATTGGAAATGATTTTTCCTGAGAATTTTGAAAGCATTGACCTAATGTCTTCCTTATTCTGATGTTGCTTTTGAAAAGTCATGTCTTTCTGCTTTTTAATCTTTTATGTGAAAAAAAAGCCTGTGGGATCTTTTGTTTGTACTTGGAAATTTCTCAGTGACATTCCTAGATGTACTTCTGTTTTCATCCATGTGCTTATAGCTCATGAGTTGCTTTTCAATCTGGAAACTTTGACTTTAGTTTCCGGAAAAATTTTTGAATTGTTTCAAGTTACCCCTTTTTTTGTATTTTTATCTTTTATAGATCTTTTGTACTTAGATATGGGACCATGCTGCTCCTCTTTTTACTTTATTTTTTCTCTTTTAATTCTTTTTGTTCTACTTAGTATCAAAAAATTTTAACTTTATATTTTAAGCTTTCTATCTCATTTTTCATTTCTGCTATTAAAGTTTCATTTTATAAAACTTTTTTTGTTTTCAAATGGTTATTTTTTGATAGCCTCCTGTTTCTGTGGTTTGATTTTCTTTTATTCTTTTTAAGAATATTAGTAATTTTTGGTTTTTTAATCTCTTCAGAGTCTTGTTTTCTTTGAATCACTTTTTCTCTGTTATTTAGTCTCTGTGTTTTATGGTTGATGCTTTTCTTACATGAAATATTTGATGATTCTGACTACCTAATAGCATAACTTTTAAAAAGCATTTGGGAGCCCTGAGCATGTAAACTTGGATTGTTGGTTGTAGTCTAACCTGTTTAGAGATCAGGCCATCTGGTCAGTTTTCTCAGAGAAATCTACTACTCTTCTTCTTTCTGGCTCTCAAATTATACCCATTGAGGTAAAAACACTGTGAGGGAAAGGAAGGGAATCGGTTCTCAACATATTTTATTACATAATCTTTCACTTAATCCTTCTGTTCAGTAGTAATCTCTGCCTTCAACTTTCTTTAGTAGGATCCATGACCCAGAGACCCTCAGATAACCTTTTTCTAGGAATAAATCCATCTTTTCTGCCAGAGTGGGAGAGGAAGCCGGTGCAAGGCTAGAGCCAGGGAGAGATCTTGAGTCTAGCTGCTGCTTAAACAGACGAGTCTCAGTTTTCTTATTAGCTCTACTTGCCCCTCAACAAATTTTTTAATCTTTGAGGCATCTGTGTTGTAAATTGGAGTGTTTATCAGCTTTTCCAAATTCTGGCTTTAGCTTAAGCTTCTTTTATTTCACAAAGGCAGTTACTACTGCTGTTGCTATTATTTTAATATTCGTTTATTCTGCCTATATTTCCAGTATGTTGAAATCTTTGGAATCTTCATCTATCTTATCATCCAATATGTTAAATTATTCTCTTAACATTGAATCTTACTGAATCATCTAATATCTTAAGTGAAAGCATAGAGGCCTGTGGGTTAGTTTCGAAGATAATCAGTTTTACTTTAGTTCTTGGTTAATACTGTAAGTTATGGTTGTCTATCCAGCTGTGAGTACCTAAGTGTACTGTATTATTAATAAGCTTATATTTTTCATTTTATTCCTAAAAATGTTTTCAGGACTTTTGCCCACAATATTTTAACTTAAAAAATCTCGTATATCAGTTATACTAGCTACCTAAGAAGAAGATATTTATTGATAAATAAAAAGTTTAGGATTTCTTATAGTGAAATAAAATTTGCTCCTGGTGTAACCTTTCTCTTTTGTAGTGCTTACAAGCCATCTTGCAAATAAATAGTTTTTGTACTTTGGGTATAGATTAACATTAATGGATTGTCAAGAGCCTTTTAAACTCAAAGGGTCTATTTTTCTTTGATACCTAATTTTCTTTAAAAAATATTTTTATTTTCCAAATTAGTGCATTTTAGAAATTGTTTTCCTTATGCCTTACAGATTACATTAGAAATGCATGCTTAATTCAGACCTGTGATAATTTAGGTTCTGTAGTCAGAAACTAATTTAAAAAGTGGCTGGGTAGTCTCTTACTGTCTTCTTTTCTCATTTCAACTTCATTTACTTTTTAACTATGTTTCTTCTACCTTTTCCAGTTTTCTACTCAATTCTCCTTGGTGGAGAAGATGGATGCAAAAGAGGAGGTGTGAGTAGTTCTTTATTCTCTCTGCATCTGTTAATATTACTTCATCTTTCCCATGCAATATTCTTGTTTCTTCTTACTTCATCCTCTTACATTTATGCAGCCAATGGGCCCGTTTGGCTTTCTTTTGTACTATTAATAAAATTTAGTTTATTCTGGCAATATTCTTACAAGGTTTCTGTAAACATTAATTTGTAAACATTTTTCTCCTTCCATTATTTATATATATCCTTTTTAAAATCTGACATCAGAAAACTATATAGCCATATTATTTCACTCACTTATCACTTTCATTTATTCAGCCCAATCACATTTATTAAGTCTCTCAAACATATCAGGTCCTGGAAAATATTGATATTACTTTTACTGTTAGAGTTCATACTTTCATAGGGACTATGTTCTCTCATTTCTTATTAAAATTATATCTGTATGATTAGAAACTGTAACTTTTGCTTTCTTGGTGTCCCATCTACTTTATTGAATAGTATTTCCTTTTGGGGCTATATGTGTTAATATAAAAATAGACTCAGGTTTGAGTTCTGGCTCTGCCAAATGTTAACTATGTTAAGTTGGATAAATCAATCTTACTGGGTCTTAGTTCTCACTTTGAAATGTACCTAATGTGGACATTATAAAGTTGTATTGAGAGAATTTAAATGTTAAAAATGAATTGAGATTATATGTACATGTATTATATAAATTTAAATTTCAAAAGCTGTGTGATGATATTGTTTATAAGTATTGCTAACTAAATATTTATTGCACTTTTTTTTGAAATACAGTTTATATCCTTGGGAGCAAAAACTGTACCATATTGATCCTTATTCATTGCAACTGGTAAATAGCAATGACTTATACTTTTGGATTGAATTTTCTAAAAAATGGACTACAAACAAGTTTTAACAAGTTGATATTTCTTTTCTCTGCTATATATTACCTCTTTGTCACTTTAGAATTTAATCTTAAATTCTCTATATGGCAAATTTCTATTATATGTTTAAGTATTATTGCTTTTGATTATTTTCCTTCCCAAATTATTATGTTATCACCATTGAGTGCATGGATTTTTGGATGCCTTGCATCTCTGCTACTCAGTTATCCTTCTTTATCTGTTTTAGAAAGATAAATTATATAGACATGTTGCTGTATTCCAATAACAAGTTCCATTTTTCTTGTTCTTTTTTCATATGAAGAGCTCATTTTTACCTCTTTAGATTAAAATATTAAATATACCAAAGTCAATGTGGTTTAGACATTGGATTATATTTTTAAAAATATTAATATGTTCTTGTTTTTGAATGAAATGGAATTTCTCTGATATTTCTTTTAAAAATTATTTTTTTTTGTTTTTTCTGGATTGCATTTTATGTGTTCATCCTCTTTCTAACATTTTAACACAATACAGTGTTGATCATGGTGACAAATCATGAAACAAACGTTTTTTTAAATATGAAGTACGTCATACTTGTATGTCAGGAATAAAAAGAAAGTGAAGCCAACATGTACCAGTTACTTTATTGAGTCCTTTTCTTATATCATAATCTTTCTTTCAACAACTCTCTGAAGTATTAATTACTTCTATTTTGTTAACTTGAAAATTAGGGCTCAAAGAAATTTTATCATTCATGGTCTCAGTATTCTGACTCCAAAGAATATGCTCTTTTTACTTGACTTGGGAAGTAAAAATGCAAAACAATGAATACCTAGCTATAATATATCTTCCATGGAATCACTTATAAAACTTTATCATCTGCACTTAGGACCTTCAGTGTTTATCTTAGATTTTAAATAATAATTGTTGGTGCTTTTTATTCATGGTTGGTCTTACCAAATTGAAATTTATCTAGAATGTTCTCTGGAAGCATATTTCTGAAGTTTTTTAAAGTTTACACAGTTTGGATAAGTAATGTACATTTGCGAGTAGTAGGACAAAGTATATTAGCCTGGGGCAGTCTGATGGGTTTTCTGGTGTCACTTAATAATCTCAGCTATCTAAAACTGACCTATTTTCTTTAATGGTTAAAGCTGAGCTTCAGAGATTGGTCTGTCTATCTCTCTTTCTCTTGATATTTCTTCAGTTTTCAAACATTATTTTATTCCTATTTTTAATCATTGCAATAAAATTTTATCTTATGCTTCTCTTCTACCATGAGACCAGAATGAGCATGGTATGTTTTAGGAACAGGAAGAAAACTACGGTACTGATCTGTAGAGTAGTGGACTAGGGCTTATAGCAAGAAAGAAGAGTCCTGAAAACAGTTCTTAATGGCTCCGTCAACCAGCATAAGTTCAGACTTTATTTGGTCTCAGAAAGCTAATAGAAAGCTTGAAGTGAAAGGAGGTGATTTGATACCTTTTTTTTGTGTGTGTGGTTTTAATATCTTATTCCACAACAAATGGAAGACTCTAAAATATACCCATTAAATTGCTAAAATGTAAATTGAGTGATGAGAATACAACAGAAATCTTACAGAATAGTCACTGTGTGACAATAGCAATAGAGAGTCTTCCCGGTTTACAGCTGGGGCTCTTGAAAGCTCTTTTATACTTTGGCGTAGCACGGCAGGGTATTAAGTCCTGAAATCTTGGACTTACCATGTTCACTTTCTCCATCCTGTTGGGAATAGGTCATTAAGGTAGTCCTAAAACAACCTTTTCAAGTAAGTTTTATATATAGAATCACAGTTTTATTTATTTGCTCAATACAGAGGACAGGACAGTTTTTAGAAGACAAGAGGGAAATAGAGTGTATTTTAACAAAAATATTAAAAGTATGCTTTGCATCTACCCAGTTCTTTCTCATTTATTTTTATCATTTTAATTTATTTTTATTTTATATTAGTTTCAGGTATACAGTACAGTGGTTAGACATTTTATAATTTATAAAGTGATCCCCCGATTACTCTAGCACTCATCTGGCACTGCACACAGCCATTATAATAATAGTGACTATAATTCCCTGTGCTATACTTTAAATTCCAATGACTCTTTTGTAACTACCAATATGTACTTCTTCATCCCTTCACCTTCTTCACCCAGCATCCTGACCCCCTACTCCTCTCGCATTCACCAGTTTGTTCTCTGTATCTGTGAGTCTGTTTTCATTTAGTTTGTTCATTTCTTTTGTTCCTTAGATTCCACATATAAGTGAAATCTCAGTATGATGCCCTCTAGGTCCATCCATGTTGTTGCAAATGGTAAGATTACATTTTTTTTTAGTGGCTGAATAATATTCCATTGTACATGTATACCATAACCTCTTTATCCAGTTGTCTGTTGATGGACACTTAGAGTGCTGTATGAACATACAGGTGCATAGATCTTTACAAACTATTTAAATTTTCTTTGGATAGATACTCAGAAGTTCAGTTGCTAGGTCAAAAAAGTAGTCTATTTTTAATTTTTGAAGAACTTCCAAACTTTTCCCTTGTGACTGTACCAGTTTGCAATTCCACCAGCAATGGATGAGGATTCCCTTTTCTCCACATCCTCACCAACATTTTTTTTTTTATTGTTATTATTATTTTTTGATTTGTTGATGCCAGGTGTGAGGTGATATTTCATTGTAGTTTTAATTTGCATTTTCTCTGAGATTAGTGACATTGAACATCATTTCGTGTTTATTGACCATCTCTATGTCCTCTTTGGAGAAATACCTATCAGGTCTTCTGCCCATTTTTTTGTTGTTGAGTTGTATGAGTTCTTTATACATTTTGGAAGGTGACCTGACTTTTCACAATAAAAGCAGATTTCTCTAAAGGCATTTGCCAGCAAACCTTATTTAGTAATTCTGTTGCTTTACCCCCAGAAACCCATAAGTGTATTAATTGGAATAAGTCAGAATAGCCAGGATCATATGTTCTAACAGTTAAATCAGATTCCTTTGAGAACTCATCAAGGTCCCGCAGTGGGTCGAAGGACTCTAATAGATCCTTCAGTTCTGTTCTAGTGCAAGGAACATTTACAACTATTGTTTCACCTCTGCCTGAAACCGGCTTTTTCAATGGAAGCTGCTGAATTAGATTTTTTTCCCTAGTCTATCCTAGTCTGGTTTTCTACTCTGAGAAAGAGCTGTGATGGAGGAGTTGTAGAAGAGAGAGGAGGAAGAAAGGAGAGTAAGTCCACATAGCAAAGTAAAGGACAGTTGAAGAACAGAGAAAGTGGGGTGCTGGTATTGAAAAGTTTGGAAGCCTTCCTTAGCTCAGAGATAGTCTCTAAAATAAGTTCCCATCACCCAGGCATCACCTTGGACTGGTACAAGTCCATGGCCCGTTAGGAACCAGGCTGCACAGCAGGAAGTGAGTGGTGTGCAAGTGAGCAAAGCTTCATCTGTATTTGCAGTTGCTTCCCAGTGTTACCATTTCCATCTAGGCTCCCAGAAGCATTCCCCCACCCTCATGGCCTGTGGAAAAATTGTCTTTCACAAAAACAGTCCGTTGCCAAAAAGGCTAGGGACTGCTGCTCTAAAATGTTCTTATTAACTTCTTGGAGAGAAGGAAGTCTCTTCTCTGCGCCATTTCAGAGGTTTCTATTAGCCAATTGAGGTAAGCCTCCCCTTCATTCAGTTTGATTTTAGAGCTGGATTTTTCTAATTGTGCACACAAAAAATTAGGTGTTGAAAGAACTCCATGTTAGCCATCTTAAGTTGATAATACTTGTTAAATCTTCGCATTTCTGTAAGTACTTGCAAGTAAAAGGTTCTTTAGGAATTGTATGTCTGAGAAGTATTAGTGGGGGCTGGGGGATGGAAGCTTGCTGGCCTTGGAGGTATGATTTCTTGTGTTAATTTTTAGTTTTCTTTTGAGATCTGCAAAGTCTGAACAAATTTTTAGGGAAATTTCTATACCTAGAAATTTGTGGGTTGAGGTGTGCTGCTTATGGCTTGAGCTTCAAGATGCTGTCACCTCTTGAGTCACTTCAACTCTCATGTGTCTCAGTTTCTCTCCCCAGCTGTTTAATACAACTGTTGAGGACTCAGAGAGCTAGGTAACCAGTCTTCATGTGCACATCTCTGGACGAGTCAATTAATTACAGTTGTGTTGAGATTCACTATGGGGCCACTGCTCATTTTGAGGGGTACGCTCAAACACCTCCACATAGATCCTTAGTCCCCTGAGAATACCTGAAATTTGAACTGGAGGGGATAAATGCCCTTTTCTTCAGAACCAAATGAGTTCAAATTCATTTATCTAGTGCAAAGGTTTGTTCAGACTCACAGTAAACAATTCCAGTTGAGAAGCCAAAATAAAAAGCCCACTTGGTTCTCCAATCCCTAAGGTATCTCAGCCCTTGTCCTTAGCCTGGGTTATCTCAACCCTTATCCTTTAATGCCAACTCAAGGATTTTTAAAAGCAGCTCAAATAAAGTGAGGGTCTCCTACCATAAAACAGGGAAGTTTTGAATTCCAAGAAAAATTCACCCAAGTTCACCTGATACAAAGCAGGGAGCCAGTGGGGCTCAGTAGGCCCCTGCTGATATCTAGTACCAGGTCTGCAAGGTTGGCTTCTTTGGAATCCTACTGACTGCATCAAGTAAATGTAAGAAACATCCAAACCTATATAGAGAATTTTAATAAGTTTGAGACAAACTGATGACAGTTGCCAGGGAGCAAAATCTCAACAGATAAATAAAATACTTTCTCATTTATATTGATGGTAATTTATTTACTAGGGTTTTTTTTTTAATTGAGGATTCTAGGTTAGTAGTATTTTTAAATGTTTTGTTTTCATTTGTTTCTTGAGAGAATATTCGCCTATCTCAGATGTTATTGTTAAGAGAGAAAGATAACTTTTCTTCTCTGTTGGGGAAGGGGAAAAGCCAATTTTAGAGAATAGTACTTTTTAGGTATTCTTGTTTTGTTGTGGTGGTAGTTTTATCTGAACTGTAAAGAAATTATTTGAATTTACTATAAAAAGAGTTATGTAACTATTAAATATATGAAAATATGGAGCATATCATAGATTCTTCTCATTCATAGCTTTATCATTTTTTATTCTAGAAATTAAATTTCTTTAAATTCTGTTAGTTAGGACTTGTTTACATACATAACACCTCTTCCTTAACAAGCATATCAAATGAAAGGTTTTTAGTATCAGTGATCAGAGTTTTTACTTTATACCTCAATCTAATGACAATTTGTAGCTCTATGGTTGCATGCCATCTATGTCTTAAGAATAAAGCTTGCTTCTGATGTTTCTATGGTAATACAACTGATTTAGTGATAGCCTGTAAATAGAAAGTTCTATATGAGAAATTTGCCTATTAAGCTCTTTTAAAGTTTATTTATTGAAATCTTGAGGCTAAAGAAAAATAGGAAAATCTGTTTAATGAACAAAAGGATGTTATTTTTCAAGTTAAATATATTTGCATAATATTGAATATTATAGAAATATTTTTATTCATTACTAGCAGTTTTCCAGACTTGAAAATAATGTACAGCTTGATTTAATAAAAGTTACATTAATGCATTTTTTATCATTGTCCTACAAAATTTTTTTGTTAACATACAACAGTATTGTTGCATAAAGAAGACAGATTGTATACAAATCCTGGTATTAATCATTTATATTTATATGTATGTTTTTATGTTTATGTTATTAAATGAGAACATTCATGAAAAGTCAACACAGTTAAAGGAAATAGCCACTCCACTGTTTTTTGTTTGTTTGTTTTTTCTTTAAAGGCAATATGATATTTGTTTTAATGCCTCTATTCTGATCAGTGTTGACTTGGTTGATTTTTAAAACTTTTAGTTTTGGCAGACTTTTATAACATGATTTTCGCATCCCTCTCACTTCGGACATTTTATAGTAATTTAAACCAATTTTAGCTGTATCAATATAAGTTTAGCCATAAGAGAAGTCAGTGGTTTAAAGGAAGAATAACTGAGATGAAGAAAAAGATTAAAAATAACTGTCTAGAGGTAAATTTTAATTAACTATTGTATTTTTGAAAAACCTTCAGTGTTATTTATAAAGTGGTATGTATGTTTACTCTTAGAAAATTTAGGAAAACAAAGAAAATTTAGTATACCACTCTTGGATAATTTAACATTTTTGCAAGTTGTTTTTTTAGTTTTATATGTTTTATACACATTCTTTTCAAGTGCATAATCTCTTCTCAAAAGAAACTATATGCTGGGCCATGGAAGAATTCTAAATAAATTTAAAAGGCTGGAAACAATACAAGAGTCTGTTCTTGGACCATAGTAGTAGTAAATTGGAAATAAGTAACAGTACAATCCCAAATGTTTGGATATTAATACACTTTTGGACAATTTGTGGGTCAAAGAAGAAATTATAAAGGAAAGTAGAAGTCATTTTAAACTAAATGTTACTAAAAGTACAGCAAATCAGAATGTGGATGTATCCTCAGCATGGTTTAGAGAGAAATATATAACTTTAAATGCTTATATTAGAAGGAAAATAAAATATGTGACCTAAGTTTCTACCTTAAGAGAGAAAAAGAAGAGCAAATAAAACCCAAACTAAGAACAAAGCAGAAAATAAATATAAGAGTAGATCAATGAAATAGAAAACGAAAGGGAAAATGTGAATAAAACTGCACTGCTCCACGAATTGTCGCCTTATCCCTCATTTTCCTCTCCTCTCAAATTGACAAGATACCTGCTAGGTAAATAGGCACTCTCACACATTGCCTTTTGGAATAGAAAATGGTGAAAACTAGTGGGGAATTTGGCAGTATCTAAGTTACATATTCATTTATTTACTTTTTCATCTAGTAAATCTCTTAGGCGTATATCCCAGAGGAAGGTTGGCATAAATACAAAATGTCATATGCACAAAGCTATATTCATTGTAGCACCAATTTGTGTCTGTTTCTTTATTGAATAAATTTGACATGTAACATTGTATAAATTTTAAGGTGTAAAATGTGTTCTTTCATGCTTTTATATATTGCAGTATGATTGCTGGTGTAGTGATATTGTTTTACATAATTATAGTATTGTCTATATTCATTAAATTGTGCATTAGATGTCTGTGGCTTATTTACTCCATATTGCAAATTTGTACCCTTAATCATCATTACTCTTATCCATCCCCCCCACCCCCACATTCCCTGGTTACTCTCTGTTTATTAAAGATTTACTAAAAGACTGAAACAACCCAAATTTCTCCATCATAGAGTTCTGATTGAAAAAAAAGAGAAAGGATTCCTCTGCCTAATTGGGCATTATATAGGTTTAAAAGCAAATAAGGAATATCTTTCATACCATGATCTCCAATATAATTATTGTGAAATAAAAATAATAGGATACAGAAAGTCCATAGAGTATGTTACTGTTTATCTTAGTATAGTTATATGTGTATGTATATTTTTACTTTTTTTTAAACCTAGGAATTAACCAAAAATTAATTGACTGTAAGGAGTAGGGACAGAAGAAATAGCTAGAATTCTGTGAACATAGCTTGTTTTCTGTGTGTGAATTTGAAACCATGTCAGTGTTTTATATAGTTTTAAAACAAATTTTAATCATTAAAAAAGAACAACCTAAAAGTGAAAGCAAAATGAAACAAAGAAGCCTAAGTAGCATCACTATAGGAGAGAACTATCTTTAAGTAACTTTAAAATGCAGTAATTTGATTATATGTGCCTAGTGGATTATACACCAAGGACATAAGAACAGTGTAAAAACTGTAAATGGTTTTCAGTAGTCAGAGTGTTGGTTTTGTTATCCTCAGACTGTCGTATATGTATTGTACAACAAAGCAAATGAATTTAAATATGTTGGTGTCATAGTATAATAGATCAGTACAGTTAAAATAAACTAGAATTTTATTTAGAAGTATCAGTATAATGTCACACTAATAATCTAGGAGTAATAAGTACTCCTGGAACCAAGATTGTTGTCTCTGAATGCTGTTCCCAAGGTTTCTTCACTGTGTGGTTGATTTCAGGTCTGGGACAGAAGAGAGACATGATGATCATGGGATATTTTTTTGTACCAGAAGCAAGGACACTATTAAAGACTAAGGTCATGTCTAAAAGACTTACAAACAAACTGAAGAGGTTCTCTCTGGCCAAAGATGTGAAAACCTGACAGCAGTGATTTGAAGTATGCTACAGTTATTTAAATCCAAGAACTTATAACGATTCCTCCCCTAAAAAACACACTCATTGTTTACCATTTTGGGAGATTAGAATACCAACTCATTATTTCAGCAACTCATAAAAAATCAAGCACTTATCCTTCCTTTCCTAAATTAACCTCCTGGAAACCAAAGATTTGTTGAGAGGAATTTTCAATTAATAGACATATTCCAGATGATAAATGATAAAGGAATGATAAAATTAGATTATCACTATTTTACAACTCTCAGTAAAGTAATGGATATAGGCAGTGTTCCTCACTGGCTGTTATTATCACAGAAAGATATAAGGCAATACAGATATGCCCCTAAATGAAGAACAATATACCATGTATGAGATTATCTTCTCTATCAATTCTGAATTGATTAAGATCTTAGATTCAACAGTTATAGAAAATGCAAGGATAGACAACATGTTTAAAAATGCTGTAGATGAATAGTCAGCAAAATACAGAGAATTGAAAACTGTATGTGACAAATGACCTGAATTCTTTAACAAACAAAAAAAAAGCTTCAAGAGGAAAAGAAGAGATGTAGAACCTATAGATAAAAAGAGATATTAGAATCATGTCAACCAATTGAACAAACTGAAAAGGAAAAAAGCCCATTGTGCGAAACCTGAATACTGGTAATGGATAATTTTTCAGAATTTTTTTTTTATTTGACACAAAATTGGCTATGAGGTAAAAACTGTTGAAGCTGGATGATAGGACATGGGACTCCATTATGTTGTCTCTGTAGTGAAAAGTTAAAAATCAAATGGAACAATTATGTTTCTTAGAATAGTTTTTCATATATCTAAAATCAGAGTCCATAATCTAGCATACTGAATAGTTGAAGAATTATTTAATTGTTTTTAGCTTTTACTGTCTTTGTGATGAAGAGTTACTGACTAAAACGTGAGATCAGTAAATAATTGTAAATTTTCATTTGAAGGACTTTGGTTATTTATTAAATTCAAGCATTATAGTTGACCTAATGAGAATTGAGAGTGAAACAATTCCTGTTAATAGGATTTGATGGAAGGAAAAATTTATTCCATGAGTTTGATCATTGAAGAAAATGCATACATTTAAATCCAGCATTGTAAAATCTTTCTTCAAGTAAAAATAGATATTTCTGTGAAACTGAGATATAATATGTGTACCAACTGTTGCTTCCTTTTTCTTTCTTTCTTTTCCCCCCAGAACCTTGGGAAAGTCCTTAGGCGTATCACAGGACGTAATACTGTGTTTCAGTGCCCCCTTGTGCTTATCACAGAAAGATATCATTAGCTTTTCTTGAAAAAATTAAGAAATCTTTTCTTAGAGCTCCCTGGAAACAAAACATAAATAAGGTTCCATACCCTAAAGTTTCTGTGATCCAAGATTTATATCTTTATTATTTTAGGTCATGCTCTTCTGTTAATGCTTTCTCTTTCCACAGAAAAGTTGCTACATTACTAGTTATGGTATCTGGGACAGGTGTGGGGGAGTTAATCTCAGGTTCTCAGTGTTCCCATAGCTCTTTTCTCAACCCCACCTCTACTCCCACATTTGCCTTTACAAAGTAAAAGAAGGAAAGAGTAGAGGTGGATATGTCAGAGTTTCTTCAAAAAGGCTCCTCTTCCTCTCTCAAGGAAAAAATCCTGCGATCAATTTGCACCTGGTAATGTGGTATAATAGCAGAAATTTTTGGCCCACCAGCACATTAGGATATAACCTTTGAGACTGCCATCTCATTCTTCTATCTTTTGTCTCAAAAGCATATGAACCTTTAGAATATAATTCCAGTAAATATACTACTATTACATCAGTGTCTTTGGGAGAAGGAAGTGGCATGATTTTTCATTATGCTCATTCCTCTTCCTTTATCTTTTCAATTAAATTCTTTACTTAGGTTTTTTAATAAGGATAAAATTTGTTTATTTTGGTGAACATTTCTGTAAGGTAGGACAAATGCACAGTAGTCTAACTATTACCACAATCAATATGTAAAACTGTTCAATCACTCCTCAACAAAATTTCCTTTTGCTACTATGCTTTTGTAGTCAAACCTTCAAATACTTCCACCATTCCCACCCACTAACCTCAGACAACTAATAATCAATTCTCAGTCCTCCTTGTCTTGTCTTTTCCAGAATATCATATGAATAGAATCATACATTATATAGCCTTTTAGTCAAGTTTCTTTCACTTATTCATATTGTTGCATACATTTATAGTTTGTTCCATTTTATTGCTGAGAAGTGTTTTATTATATGGATATACCATAGATTGTTTATCCATTCTCCATGTGTTCTGTTTCTAATTTGTTTCTCGAAAATAATATTGCTGTATACATTCATATACAGGTTTTTGATTAAATACAAGTTTTTATTTCACATAGCTGAAATTTTAGCTATTAGATATGTGATGGTATTTCATTGTAGTTTTTGCATTTTACTAATGACTAATGATTTTGAGTATTATTTCATGTGCATTTTTACTATACATGTATCTTTTGTGAAATATGTGTTCATATCTTTTCCATATTTTTGATTGGTTTTCTTGAATTTTGAAAGTCCTTTATGTATTCTGGATAGGAGTTTTTTGTCAAATACATGATTTATAAATGTTTTTCCCCAGTCCATGGATTATGTTTTCATTTTTTTTTTACATTGTCTTTAGAGAGCAAAAATTTTAAAAATTTGATGATATCTAATTTATTTATTTTATGTTTTGTTCTTTTGAAGTCATTTCTTAGAATTCTTTGCCTAACCAAAAGTCACAAAGATTTTTTCTTCAAAAAGTTTTACCTTTTCTGTATAAGTCTATAACTCATTTGGGTCTAATGTTTTTATGTGGTGTGAAGTATGGATTGAAATTCATATTTTTTTACATGTGAGTATCTAATTATCCCAGCACCATTTCTTGAAAAAATTATCTCCTTTGAATTGCATTTGTGCATTTGTTAAAAATCAGTTGTCAGTTCTGTGAGGCTCTGTTATTAGACTTTACTCTCTACATTGATCTGTGTATATACATCTTTCTGGCAAAGACTCTGTTTACTGTAGTTTTATAGTGAGGCTTGAAACCAAATAATTTGAGTCATTTAACTTTCTTTTACAATTGTTTGAGCTATTCTATATCCTTTCCTTTCTCATGTAAATTTTAAAGAGTCTGCAGAAATCCTGCTAGGATTTTGATTGGAATTTCATTGAATCTATAGATTAGTTTGGGGAAGAATTTACTTCTCAACAATATTGTCTTTGGATTCATGAACATATGTATCTGCCCATTTATTTAGACCTTTAGTCTCTTTCATCAGTTTTGTGTAATTTTAAGATACATGTCCTAAATATATTTGGATAAGTTTCTCCTTGTGTTGTCTAATTTTTATTATCTTTAAATAGTGATATCTGTTTTGACTAGAACCAGAAGTCTATAGCTTTTCCCACATGACTCCAGAAATCAAGGTGCCTCTCTCAGGTTTCTGGAATCTGGTGCATAGTTTCAACTTCAGTCAGAGATCATTCTTGTCAAACTGGATCACTTTACCACCCTATAAAAAGAGTTATTTATATATTCATGGTTAATTTCTGTTAGGGGTATAGGTATATTTAGTCAGAATTCCATATAGTCTCAAAGTTGCAGAGTTTGTTTTTTGAGACGTGGGATATTTCTCATGTATTTTTATCTCATTTTTAAAATTCATATTTTATCTGCATGAAGAGAATTAGTCTTTAGATAGTTGAAGTAAGGTAAAGTCTTAATGGTAATCATGTGCTTTTTTAGACATGAATCCATTTCCCTACCACCTGAGACCAAGTCAGTTCTATTCTTCATTCCTTATTTTCTAAATTGGAACAGTACCTTTAACTGACATAATTTAGTTGAGGACACAAATAATTACAATATAGACTACTAAGTGCATTTGATAGAGGTTTAAAGTGCATTGTAAGAGGACATAGAAGGAGAGATTTTTGACTCAGTGTAAGTGATTTTTTTTTTTTTTTGAGAAACATTTCTAAAATGCATCTTGAAGCCAGGAAGTTTAAACTTCAGGTTGAGTTGAAAAAGAGGTATGACTGCAGTAGACAGAGTGGTTGGTATCCTTAATCTGTATTTGCTGATTGATGAATGGTTGGTGGACATAAAAAAATGAAATGCTCAAGGTAAAGAAGAAAGCAAGGACAAAATTAGAGTAGATTGGTAAAGATTTCTGATATGGAGCAGTGTGGGAAGATGACAAGGTCCAGAGAGACAGAAGTATAGAAGAGATGAAAAGCCACTGTGGTTAAGAAATTTAGAAAACCTGGAGACTTAGTTATTATATTAAAACTTTGAATAACTTAATAAAGAGAAATTGTATCTCATTCTCTTTCTGTTTGATCCCTTTTGAGTATTTGGGCAGACAAGACCAGTTTTGGGCTCCCTTGATTACTTATTACCAAATTATTTATATGGATTTGTAGATAGGTAAATGTTGTGGAGAAACTAATTCAAACTACTTCATTTTCTTCCTCTATAATGCTGTTTTATAGAGCAATATTCTGTTCTGTTAGGTATCCTATGATAGAAGATTTTATGGATAAGTAAATTTGGGAAATCACGATAAACTTGCTTACTAATAATACACACTGAACATTGGCATATTAAAAGCCTTGAGAAGACTTCTGAAAAAGTTAGGCATTTGTTACTTGTTGATTATTACCATTCTGTAATCCTGTTTTTGATACATGCTTTTTCTTCTTAAAGAAGTCCCTCCGACATTTCCTGTAATACTGGCTTAGTGATGGTAAATTCCTTTAGCTTATTTTTGTCTGGGAAGCCCTTTATCAGTCCTTTGACTCAGAATTGATAGCTTTGTTGAATATTTTGTGCCAAGCCCTTCTGTCCTGCATAGTTTCTTTTGAGAAATCAGCTGCCAGTCTTATGGGTGCTCCCATGTAGGTAACTAACAGCTTTTCTCTTGCTGCTTTTAAGATTCCCTCTTTGTATTTAACCTTTGATGTTTTAATTATGATGTGTCTTGGTGTGGGCCTCTTTGGGTTCCTGGTTTTGGGGACTCTCTGAGCTTCCCAGAGTTTTATGTCTATTTCCTTCACCATGGTTAGGGAAGTTTTTCATCATTATTTCCTCAAATAGCTTTTCCACTCTTGTTCTTCCTCTCCTCTTTCAGGTACCCTTATTACACAAATATTTTCACATTTAATGTTCTCCCATGGATTCCTTAAAGTATTATTATATTTTTGGCTTCTTTTCTTGCCTTTCTGATTGGGTGACTTTGGCTTCCCCATCCTTTATATTGGTGGTTTGGTCCTCTTCTTTATCCACTCTGTTAATTCCCTCTAGTATACTGCTTATCTCAGATAATGTAGTGTTTATTTCTGCCTGGTTTCCTTTTATAATTTTCATTTCCATTTTTACGTTTTTTTATCTCCTTGTTAAAGTTCTCACTGAGTTCGTCTACTCTTCCCCTAAGTTCATTGGGCATTTTTATAACCAGTGTTTAGAACTCAGCATCTTTTAGATTGCTTGACTCCATTATTCCTGGATCTATGTTCTGTTCTTTCATATGGTTTCTGCTGCTTTGCCTTTCATTTTGGCTGCCTTTCTGTGTCTGTTTCTATGTACTAAGCAAAGCTCCTAAGTTTCTTGGTCTTATTAATGTGGCTTTATGAGGTAGGTGTCCAGTGGCACAGTCTTGAGAGGGTTTCAGCTGCAGGCCAAGTTTATCCCCAGCTTGTGTCCCTCTGGGGCCACCTATTAAGATTCAGCAATGTGTTGCTCATAATTGTGTTGCTCATAATTGACTCAGGAGTACATGCCAGAAACCGAGGTCAGCTGCCATCAGTGTGAATCTTGACGCTTGCCCTGTAAGTTGCACAGGACTCACCAAGGACATAACTGGATATGGTTTGGGTAGGGTCCTAACTGGGGAAGGCAGAATTTCAGGGATTCCTCTGAGCAGAGCAACCTCTATTATTCAGTTTGATGATATCTCAGTTACGGTGGTAATGTGTCAGCACACTGGGAGAGTGGAGGACTCAACAGATGAACAATGGTTACTGCCTGCACTTCTGCTTGGGAGAAAGCCTTGCCTCCATCCCTCACTTTAACAACTCATTGTCCTCCTGTTAGTCCTTGGTGCCCCCTAAACAGCTGTCAGGCGCTGGTGTTCAGAGCAAGGAGGTCCATCACTGTGAAAGTCTGGTCGCGGACACAGTCCCTTTAAGAGTAATGTCTGTAGCTGCCACTTGCCGCAGCCTCTGTCTCACTCAGCCACTTGAGATCAGACAGCCTCACATCTTGACCATGTCCTGCCTTCTCCCACTGCAGGGTGATTTCTTATTTCTCTTACTGGTTATAGGGCTTGTTCATCTAGACCCCAGGCAACTCTGTTTGCTGTTTGCTCTGTGTTTCAGTCATAACTTTGATGTGGTCATAGGAACAGATGAGCAAAGCCTCTATCATCTATACTATTTTGACTTCTAAAATTATAATTCTTAGCTTTAATTTTGTGTTATTTTTATATATGTAAATTGAATATAGGTCTCCAAACTAAGTGACCAGAATCCATTTGCCAGTTTGAAACAATCAAGCCATGTAGAAGAGATTCCCCACATAAGCAATGATAGTGTTTGAAAAGTTCAAAGGTTAGGTCAACTTTAATGAGCAGAATAGTAGAAACTGAATTGCATGACTGCTTCTTATACTTTATTTTTCTTGCCAGTGGTTCATCTGACAGGCTGACAGCTCTTCATCCAGTGCCAGCTATTACACATATATAAAACTGAGAATTTGTGCATGTTAGCTTCTGTTGTAGAAGACGTATTAAATGAGAAATGTGATAGTTTTTTAATTACTGGCCACCCATTCTTAGAATTCATCGTTGTAATATCTTAGGCTAAAAAAGTGTTTACCACAGTTTTAATGATCATTTGGCTTAGGCTTTTTCTTACATTATATTTACTTTAGTGGTAATCATTGCAGTTTCTATGGCTGTTAACTCTTGATGTATAGCTCTTATTTTTGAATTTCTAATGTGCATAATGATTGGCTCTAATATGCAATCAGAAGTGTTTACTGAATGCAATCTTCCCCTTTTTCTACATAATTATGAACACAGTGGCAAATTAGTAAATAGAACGACTATTCATATTGCATTTTAGGACCTTTTTTCTTTTCCTTTATTGCAAATGAGTCATTTATTTGTACTTGTGATGTGTTTTGCACAGTGCTGTGTATTCAAAAACATTTACTAAGCACTTCAGTTTGTTAGGCACTGTGGCAGGCACTAAAAATGCAAAAATGATGAAGGCATACTAATTTTGGCCTCAAGGATCTTGTCTTTTAGTTAGTAAGACAAGGAAGTAAGCAGGACCCAACAGAAGTGGACGAAGAGGGAGTTAACATAATTTATGAACAACCAAGTAAGTATATACAGAACTTTATGTAGGTGTGCAAGTTTATGGAAAGAAACTATACCTCCCTAAACTTAACCCTACATACATACCAATAAACTCTAAGGCCTGATTAGTACTGATTCAGTTAACCATGATGCCAGATCTTATTCGTGTTTAAGTATAGGTCATCCATCATGGGCTCCAAGCATCCCTCCCTGTATGCTCTTATTTAGATAGAAAATGCAAAACTCTGACTGCTCTTTACTTGGGCTACTTACTTCTTAGAGTTACATTTGCAGTGAGCAGCAGTGAGAGATGCAGCCCCCAAACAAAGGGCAGACTTGCTTCCACTTTACTATAAAAGTGGAAAGTCCACTCAAGGTCTGTGTTCTCTCTGTGTATATAGGTGTCCATCCTGGACTCTTGCATCTTTCCCATGGGACTTAGGAGGGAACCAGAACAAGCAGCCTTTGCTGTCCATGCAAGATAAGCTATGAGTTTAGAAAGTTCATTTCATTCTAAAATCTTTAATTTTATATCAAGGTCTTTGCATTTGGAAAAATTCACAATGAATTTATGTCCTTTAGGGAAATGTTTATAAACCTTGGCTTTTTAGGTTTTTGACTGAAATATTTTGTCAACAAGATCATATTTTAATCGTCCATCAGGGCAAAGCAAAGGTAGTGCTTTCTTGAGCATTGTCTCAGCTTCAGTTTTCTGGAATTTCCAAAAGCCCTTTTAAATTTAATAATTAAATATTAAAATCTTATAAGATTTTAAGTAGTGGAGAAATTGGTATAGTTTGAAATCTTTGCATAACACTAGGCAGACCTCAGTTTAACCCCTAAGAATGTGTTTTTAGAAGCCAGAAATCTTGTTCCTTGACTTGGGCTTCTGCTCTTTGTGTGGATAACTAGAAAGAGGTGGTAACTCCTTGAACAGTGTATTCCTCTCTCTCCCAATTCTAATAGGTAAGCACATCTAACTAGCTTCCTAATGGACAACAGTACAGGGTCTCAAAATCAAACATATCTTTTACCAGTTTGTCTCCATGTTTAAAAATCCATGCTTAATGTTTTTTAAGCACTTGGCATGTATGTAGCACTGTACTGGATACTGTAACAGCTCTACCTACTCTCAGTGACTGAGCACCCATAATTTAAAGATACTTTCATTTTATTTGATGACTGTAGGGTAGTATTTGATTATATAATAACATAAGCTGAAAAATAACTGCTTACTGGAGTTCAAAGCTAAGTTTGAGTTGAAGAGAGGTTATAAACATTCTGAAGAACTGAAAAAGGTCGAAAGAACAAAAAGGATTTAAATAAATGGAAACTGAAACCCTTTACATATAAGGGTAGAAGAAAAAGATACAAGACTGACTTCAATGTAACTCATAATCTATTAGGGAAAATAGCTCTATGAAGAGATAATTTTAGAGAATGAATGAAAAAGGATGAGAAAGGTTAGGGGGTGGAGGAAAGGAGGAATAGAATGCATATAAAAGTCAGCTTAGGTTTTCCAAATACTAACATTCTTGTCTTGTTCCTATTTGAAAGGAAAAGCTTTCAGTCTCACAGTTTAGTATGATATTAGCTGTGGGTTTTTCAGTAAGATCTTTATTGTGTTGTGGTAGTTAACCTTTTATTCCTAGTTTGAGTATTTTTATCATGAAAGTGTTATCAAATGCTTTTTCTGTGTCAATTAAGATCATGTTTTTAATCTTCATTCTATTAATGTTTATTGCATTGATTTATTTTCCTGCTTTGAATCATCTTTGCACTGCTGCCTAGCTTTATAATTAAAGTTTTATTAGAATAAAGCCAAACTCATTTTTTTATATATTATCTATGACTGCTTTCGTACCAGAGTCAGAAGTAGTTATGACACAGACCATGTAGTTTGCAAAGACTAAAATATTTACTATTTAGTCCTTTATAGAAAATGCTTTCTGACCTCTGCTTTTAGAATTATCAGTATCCACATAGTACTTTAATACATCTTTAGTAGATATTGGTTGGTCTATACTGACAAACATTGTGTAAATTGTTTTTCTTAATAAACTTATGGTTTACCTTCATATCATATAATAAGTAGTGGTTATAATTTGCTTAGGGATAAATTATTTAATCAAATTATTTAATTTGAATAATGAATATGTTAATGTCTTTTCTAATTCAATTTTATGACATGTTTTAAAATATCACATTACATTGTTTATGGAATTTTATGTTTTGTTTTCTATAGGTGTATGTGGAATTTGATGGTCTTGAATGGGATAAACGAGAGTGGGTTAGAGT
The DNA here is from genome assembly GCA_030015415.1 of Cynopterus sphinx. Lineage (NCBI taxonomy): Eukaryota > Metazoa > Chordata > Mammalia > Chiroptera > Pteropodidae > Cynopterus > Cynopterus sphinx. The sequence goes on along the minus strand of CM057382.1, from coordinate 38,228,974 downwards.
TTATGAAGATTTTTCAACCTTCTTGGTGGAATACCACTTAATCTGGGCCAGGAGGAACTACCCTAGCCAGACTCCAGGATCAAAGAGCAAACAGATTCAGTGGCCTGCATTGGTAAGATATTTCTGTTTCATTAAGCATTTTCAGTTTCAAAAGAATAAAAACTAAATATAAGCTTAGATTTATCTTGCTGGTTATACATTAATATACCTAAAAAAGCTCTGAAGTATCTGGCAGAAATTGCAAAATATTGATTTTATTTTTAACAATTTTATGTCTTTTTGTTTAGTACTCTTTTAGCATATTTAGTCCACAAATAGTTTATTCTGTCCAATTAGGTGAAACATAAATTGGATAAAGGCTACTAATCCATTTTGGTTTGTGTGCAGCATAGAACAACTTTGCGGAATGAGATTTGTAGGGGGATGGTAAGAGGATACTTTTTGTAAAGCATTCAGTAGCATGTAATTTTCCTTGGTTTGTTAAATTTAGTCAAAATTGAGTGAATCATTTTAGATGATAGCAGATATTTAATGTGAAATTATATGTTTGAGTAACAGGTAAAATTACTTTATATCAGAAAATGATCCATGTTACCAAAATATAGTAAATTATAATAAATTCTCAGCTAGTTTGAAGAGTTTCATAAAAGAAGCATACTAAGATCATTAACTGTATTAAGAAAAAAGTGACATCTGTTTAACCATTGTTATCCCTATTTAATGGCATTGTCTAATATTATGTTTGAATGAAATAATTTTCTTACATTAATATCAAAGAAATATTTTAAAAGCCACTGAAACATTATCTCAGGTATTTGGTATAAATATTGTCAGGGTATTTCAGTTTTTTTAAAACAATAATTATTTATAAGGTTAGTTTTACTTGCTTTTTTTGCTTAATGTTTTATCCTATACATTTCTTGGCTAACAATTTTTAATGGCTGCGTAACATTTGATCATATTATGATCCATTTCCTTAATGTTTAATATTGTAGTTGTTTCTGATTTTTTGTGATTATAAATAACTGTGATTAATGTGATATATACATAAATCTTTGTATCTCTGATTATTTTTAATATTTAGAATCAGTAGAATTACTGGTCAGAAAGTATGAACCTGAAAGCAACAAAAATCTAAAAACCTCCTGATACTCTTCACAAATTATTTAAAAGTTGTACTTAACTGCCCTTGCCCCCATTCAGTGTATTGAGTGTTTTCATCTCTCTCTGACCCTCAACTCTCAAAGCCCCTCACCTGCAAGCATTAATTACTTATCATACCATCTTGTTTTAAAACCCAAACATATTTAAAAGGAGGATTTTTACAATTAAGAAGTGTAGGATTAAGTTACACCATTTATATATCTGCTTTTTTGATATTTAAAAATAGCTTCATGTTTTAATTTGCATTTTTTTTTGATGTGGTGACTATTTTTTATATTAGCAACTTGTATTTTTTGTGAATTCTTGTCTTTCTAATTACTTTTTAAGGTTTTTAGTTTTTCTAATATTTGCTATGAGCTTTCTTCCTATTATTACAGATACTATATAACCTTATGTCATACTTGTTTCATGCTTTGTTCAGCTAATTTTATGATAGCAAGACTTTGAATTATATACTTACTTATATTTAAAGCAAGTCTGTATAATGGGAGATATCTCCCTTAATTCAGACAGTCAGGTTGTGTCTTTCTTTCTTCATGTTTTCTTTCTTTCTTTGTTTCAGGAGGTAGTAAAAATATATAGAACAAGTAATTTAAATAAGAATGCTTGGCAAACTTTAAATAACCATTTTAAGTTTCGTAAGAGTTTGTAAACATTCATTTATGAGATTCTGTTTCCCTATCTGGTCATTAAAATGAAGCTTAAAGATATCTATAAGCAGCAATTATGAAATGCAGAATTTAAAAATTCGTGTAGCATAATAAAATGTATCTACAAATTTGAGAAATTTTAGGGATGTATATGAGGCGACAATAGAATGGAATACAGTGAAAACTAATACTCTTTTCTCTATGAATTTAATGTTTCTAATTCTGCGCCCATGATACTTGCTTTTATGTTCTCTTGTACTTAACACAGTGTTTGTATTTATTATCCTCATTTTGGCTGTTTCACCCCTCTTGTGGTGACTTAAATATTACGTATTGGTTATATTGTATTATCGTGTCTATTGTAAATATCAGTAGAAAGTGGTTATGTACCTGCTGGTACTTGAAATCATGACAGGACAAAAAAAACCTATTACCTCATTAAACTATTCTAAAGTTTATTTTTAAAATTTAAAATTAAAGAAAACTTTAACAAAGTATGGAATAGTACAATACCAAGATTATTTCTCCAGAATTGTCTCTTCATTTTTTTTCCCCAAGGTATCAAGAGCTTAACATGTATTGGAGCACCACATATGTAACATGCTGAAGTGGTGTCTGTTTGTTGTTTTTGTTTGTTTTGTTGTAGGATCAGAGTACCACCTGAGGTCATTCTGATGATGGAGGCTGAGGTAACTTACATTTTTATGTAAGTTACTTAATATATTGTCAAATTTTATTTATTTTTTAATAAAGTAAAATATTCATAAAATCACATTTATCTGCACCAGGGAAAGAAAGTGTTGGCACTCATAATTGAAATCAACGAATCACCTACCTAACTGGATTAGGGCCCTGGCTCCATCTCCTTTAGGAAAAACTTCTGTGGGGAGTGGGGTTTCGACCCTAACCCAGTTGGGCTGTAACACTGCTGCATTTTCTAAAGAGCAGAGTTTTCTACTACTATTCTGCTGGCCCAGCCTTCCAGATCTCCCCAACCAGAATTAATATCACCATCCCGTGCTCTTGTAGAACTTTATTTGTACCTCTGTTTTAACAACTAGCACATTCTGCTTTGTATTATACCTATTTGTTTGTATGTCTGTCTTTCTCTACTAGATTGTAAGTTCTTTGAGGACAGGAATCATGTCATAGTCATTTTTGTGTCATTGCTAGGAGTTTAGCACAATGCTTTACCCATCTTAGGCAGTGATTAATCTCCTGTTTTAAAGTGATAAATTAACTCTGTCCTAGCTAGTGAAACAAAGCCTACTGGGAATTATAGCAAGTTTCCTGGCTGTTTCTTTTATGCTAAGATTAAAGAACAGGAAAGCATAATCAGCCAATTTATGCTAAAAAGTTTATGTTACCAACTTTAAACATGGCAAATAGTAAAAAACTAATAAATGTGCTTTATACCTTCATTCTAATCAGATACGAATGTGGTTCCTTAAATTGTCATAGGGAGAAATGTAAAATTACCCTAAATAAATTATTTTAAAGTTGTAGAAGGAAAGAATTTATATCTTCATTGTCAGCTAAATATACTAATCTGCAGTAATTTATCTGAATTTCTGGAGTGAGTTTTAGGAAGCTCAGAATTCTTTCCAGTACAAATTTTTCTTCATATATAGGTTATTCCAGTTTGAGAATTCTGATAAGATCATAAATATGTAAAACTTTATCAGTATATTTTTTTTTATATTTTTCATCTACTGAAAATAGTTCCTACTTGCTCTGTGTTCTGAAAGAAACCCTCATAAAGTAGAATAAAATTCACTGCTCTTTGGGACAAAATTGCCTTTATGACTGGCTGATTACATTGCCAGACTTGGTTTAGATTATGACCTCATCCAGATTTTACTAAAATGTGAAGACATGCCACATTCCAACTGTGAATTTAACTTTTAAATAGAGTTTTTACATATTTATAATTGAGTTTCCAGAATTAAAATTATTAGTTTTTATACTTTGGTAATTAGTGAATTGGTAAATGGAATATACTATCAGGATTCTTATTTCTCTGCAAGGCAAGGTAAAGCACTTTATGAGATCAAATTATATAGAGAACTATTAAATTTTTTAAATGATAAAATCTAATATTGGGAAACATTGTAATGAATGAGCATACCTATTCACTTCTTATGAGTGATAAAATGACACAATTTTGAGGGGAAAGTAGTAAGTTGTAAAAATCATAAAGAAGTTCATATGCTTTGATTCATTAATTCTATATTTAGGAAATTATCCTTGCAAAACAATTCTTAAGAAGTAGTAAAAATTTTATTCAGTTCAGCCAGAGTGGTTCATATCTTATATGAGCCAGTTTGCTAGGACCACAGAGCCAAATATGAAAGGCATAATGTTACATACAGAAAGATGTTCATTATAATCCCACTAAAAAAGAAAAGAAAGAAAACAATTTTAATGTCCAATAATTTATGAATGTTGTTTAATATGCTGAGGTATAATGCAGCTTGGTAATTATGAATACTTTAGAGAACTGTGGACAAATAAAATGCAAGTAAAAAATTAATCTTGATTATAGTGGTATCAGAGTATGTAATTAAAAAGTATTATAAAATAATTTAAATTATTTTTTGAACTGTAGGATTATACCTGACTATAATTTGTCTTTTCAATAAAAAAAATACTATTATTTTCCAAAAAATTTAGAAATTTTAATGTAATAATTTTAACTTTTTTTTTATTTTGGAAATTGTTTTCTCCAAATGAATTAATAGATTATTTTAGGCTTCTTCTGTATATTTGACATCTTCTTATGTTTGTTGATATAATATTTTTATTATCTGTTCTTAATGGTACAAAGAATTAAAACTCTAATAAAAATGACAGTTTAAACAATAAAAATACAATGAACATTAAGGTTTGCTTTCTACATGAATTACTGTTTGCTCATAGATTTTTTTTTAAGGTGAGGCAACTCTTGGTTGACCTCACAGATTGCAAGGACCTTGTCATTTTACAATCCCTTATTTTTATTTTTTACATCTATAGTACCTGGTTTTCCTAGGTGGTCTCCTATCCTGCTTAGCTTTCGAGATCAGACAGGAGGCAGGCTCATTCAGGCTGGCATGGCCATAGACTTGTTTTACTCTTCGATTTACAAGGCTTGATGTGACCTTAGAGGTAATCTAGTCATAGGTTCAGAGAACATAATTGCTTAAAAAGAGAACCTCAGCAATCATCTAGGGAGGCAGTATAATATATTAAGAGCATAAGCCTTGATGTTGAATTTCCTGGTTCAAAGCCCCACTCTTCCATTCACTGTTAATATCTGAATGCACTTATTTATTCTTTCTTTGTTTTACTGCCTTCATAATAGTTATACCTACATATAGAGTTGTGAAGGTTAAGCAACAGATATATAAGAAAAAAAAACCTTTAGTTTAGCACTGCAGTGAGTTTACCCAACTGTACAGTTTTAGGGGAATCCCCATAAAACTGCCCTCTCTTGACATCAATTGCAAGTTTGAGGGTTTCCTAAACCCACTTTCAAGTTAGATGATTTACTAGAAAGACTCATAGAACTCACTGAAAACTGTGGTACTGCCACTTATGGTTTATTGCAGAGAAAGGATACAAATTAAAATAGGCCAAGGGAAGAAATGCATAGGGCACAGAGTAGCTTATGCACAGGAGGGGTCCACACATGAACTGTAAGGTCATGGACATCAGTAAGCCCTTCCAGCCACAATATGTGACATTATGCAGAATATTGCCAGACAGAGAAGCTCATTCCAGCCTTTGCTGCGCATAGTTTTTATTAGAACTCAGTCACATACTGTCTGCATACTTGAGCTTCAGTCTCTATTTCCTCCCATAAATTTTACTGGTATCTTTAGTTATCACTTCCTCCGAAGATTACAACTGATACCGAGCAAAGCTCTCATAGTAAACCACTAGTTAGATTGTCCCATAACCAAAGACTCCAGGCAAACAGACACACACCTATTAGGCAGGACATTCCAGAGGCCTACTGATCACCTCTCAGTAGCTGGGGGCAAAGTCCAGATCTCTCTTTGGATTAGGGTAATTCTTCACTATAGGAGGATATATCCTGTATAAAGCACTTTATAAAAAGCTTCCTGTTATTATTATCATCATATAGTTTTACATCCTCATTTTTCCAGTAAGAAAAGGAAGAATAAGGTAATTTCTGGAAGTGGAAATGAAACTCAAGTCCCCTATCTCCAAGATAATGCTTTTTCTTCTGTTGTAGAGCTTCTACCCTGCCAGTTATTGAATTTGCTGAGAAAAATCTTGGAAGAGCATTTGTACTTTTCAGTAAACCTAGTTTCTGGAAAAGTCTTATAAGGAAAACCTAATATTTATTTCCATTTATTCCTGATAATTTAAGGCTTGATCAATACAAATGAGAATAAACTAAAATCTTGTCATGAAGTCTAGAGAGTAAAAAGATAGATGCACAGATGGAAAATGAATCAATCAGGGATATAATAAAAGTTTTTAAAAGTGGGAGAAGTAGAAAGGGAAGTAACTCACTTGGCAGGGGAGCTAAGGAAAAGATACATAGAGGAGTGTGGTGCTCAGTATGATTTTAAATGCTGAACTGGCATTTTCCGATTAGAAAAGAGTGAAGGCATTTTGTGAGAAAACTGATTCTGATTGGGAAATTGTTAGGATTTATGCCATGCCAGAACATAGAAAAATTGTAATAGAGTGGCAAAAGATGAAGGAAAAGTAAGTAGGGGCTAGATCATAAAGGGTCTTCTGTTGCACATTTCCTCCTGTACAGAATGGAAAGCCATTAAATTATAGTCGTGTAGGTTAAATAATCAAGTTTGTATTTTAGATTACTGTAGCAGAAAAACGAAGTGATTGAAGGACCTTGTCATTTATCCCTTTGTTTAAATAATCTGGGTAGGATTTGGATAAATGTACCTGGTGGAACACATTTATCTTTATTTCCTCCAAAATTACACTAAAATAACAATTTAAAAGGACAAAGAGAACACAAGACAACAGTGACTAGATGTTAATAAATTTTTGGAATACAGAGAATGGATGAGAAGTAGTGATCAACTTAGCAAGATTCAAGAACAATGAAACTTAAATGTCAGCAGAGAATGCTAGAATATCTCAAAAAGTTTCAAAAAGCAGAGCATCACATGCTTTACATAGAAGTAATGGATGAGCAGAAAATGGAAGGATTAGTTAAAAGGTAATATGAAGAGAAGTAGACTCTCAGGGCCTTTCCCTCACCCCTTATAGCCAGGCAAGCCAACCTTTCTTACCTATAGGAGATTGGTAGATGGTACCTCTCTTAGGTAGAGATTTTCTTCTAGGACATTTGACACATCAGAATTTCTGATGTGACATAAGAGGATTACATGAAAATTTTTTTGCTAAATGGTACAACCTTTTCTTCAGCCTCTTTTTCATCATTCTGCTCTTTGCATATTGTCAACCACATGTTTACTCATAGGCAAAAGATTAGAGGATTGTCTTCTCAGGGGAAATGAAGGTTCCCAGAGAAAAGAACAACAAATACTTTTAAGAAGCTTCCAGCAAAATGGTCAAATCTCCACCCATTCAACCAATAGTAATAGCCCCTAGAGATCCCATTAAAATCTCAGCAAGCCTTAGGTGATACTCAACAAGCCGAATTCACTCACAAAGCCTTTTCAATAGCTTTTTAGTGCCTTGTGCTTAAATATGAGTGGTTAGTCAAGAATCCCCAGTCATCTGAGGCCTACAGTTTTAAAATTGTATGTAAATATTATATACTAACTTCATGAGATTTATAATTAACTGCCTAAATGAAGGTAAGAATTATGCATTTAAATTTAAGTATTCAGTAAAGGCACAACAGGACCTTGAGAGTGTTAGCTATTGAGTAAATCTTTACTGAAAGTGAATAAAACACTTTAATGTGATTATGAATTGAAAGGTATTTCTTGTTTTCAATGTTAAACCTCTTCTTTCGAACTGTTATTTAACATACCAGTATTTCTAAAATTACATGAAAAAAGCAGTGAACCAGTATTCTACATACCCTTAAATTTTTTCCAAAATCAAGTACCTTTGAAAACCACATTTAAATTTTTATTAAGTCATAATTTTGGATTTTGCTTCCCATGTTTATTGAGTGGGATCAAATTGAGGAGCAAGATATGTTTACTGAGTCATAAATTTAAGATATATGTAAGACATATACATAAATAGGGAAGAGGACAGCAAAGCAATTAAATTATATATCAAACCCCAAAGGCTTTCTGCTTTTGTGTTACTTTACTTTGTTGTTACTAATTGCAGCATTCCAAGTCCTGGTTATCCAAGCACAAGGTTATCTTACTTCTTTCTTAAGATATTAAAACAATTCATATAACAGTAAAATTAGAACATTTAGTTGTATAAAAAGTAAACAGAAAATAATTATATATGATTTTAAGGCGCCAACTTCGGTTAATGTTAGAAACAGTTCATTTTTAATGTTTAAAATAATCAAAGCAGTTTAAAATTATTTAAGAGAAAGTATAGTTTTTATACAAAGGTGGGTTTTTTCTTATTTTAAAATCATTTATTAAGATTTAGGTTGAGGGAGACATTATATGTTACTGAATTTACACAGTTAATTTTTTTCTTTCTGCCTAACCTGCATTTTAACCCTACTTAATCTATGACCTAGCTCATATTTTTTTCTAATTTTTAGATTGTTGTGTCACATTTCATTGTTTTAACTAAAAATGGCAATTAGTTGTAATTAACTAGAATTTGTTTTTCAGAATGGTTAGTTTTTCTCTGTAAGAGTTTTCATTAGTTGTTGTTGTTTGCCATTTATTTAAGCCACAGTGAATTATTCTCTGGATATAATTTCTGAAAATTTTTTATATCCTAAAATTATTTTGTAATTACTTGATTATTTGACCTTTAATTATTTTGTGATTACTTGATTATTTGACCTTTTCATTACAAGTATTTTCCATATCTAGTCACTTTTTTTGTTGTTGTTATATTTGGAATTGCTAGGTATTTGCAGTGTGTTGCTATTATATATAATTTGAAGCAGCCAAAAGCAACTAGTCATGTAAAATAAAGATGAAAGTTGATTCCATTTTTTTTTTCTGTCCAGAAATGTGTGGTTGCTGTGTCTGCCACGTGTTCTAATTTGAGAATTATTTTTCAGCTCTTGGGGGTGGGGGTGGGGGATCTGCTTTGGTGGTGGTATACTAACCAGGACTAAAAATGCTTCTTTACCTAAGTAGCTTCTCTTTCACTGTATATATATTCTTTTTAAATTTGTAAATGGTTACAAATAACTTGAACGCAGCAGCATTATATATGTGTTGCATGATAATTTCTTTCATTCAGTAAGCATTCTTTAACATTTACTGGGAGCTAAGCATTATGCTAGTACCATGAATCCAACATTATGGGCCTTGCTGACACACGATTATTTAACTGCACTTGTGAAGGGTTCTGTAAAAAATACAGGTGGCTATTAAAGTATATTTATACTTACCATTTGAAAAACAATGTGATGTGTTAACTTTTGATTACATGTAATAATATTAGCAATGTAACATTATTGTTGAAGGTTTACACCAAATTCCAGTCATTGTTCTCAGTGTTTTAAATCATCCATTTGAGATACACAGATGAAACATGGTATAGTCAAGTAACTTACTGAGGATAGAAGCAACTGTGTATTGAAAAGTTTAAATGTGAATTATATAAAAAAGCAATAATTTTCTGTCATTCTATTCTGTGTATTTTCTCTTGTTAACAGGTTATTATTATATGTCCTTTTAGACTTCCCTGCCCCACTTTTCTTCTTCCCTTTTTGATAGACATGTAAATATTTTCCAAAAATCTTGTTTTAAAACTAAATAGAGAACTTATGCATATACAGCTTTGTGAGTTAAATGTGATTATGTATGGGTCATGAAAGATACCTATCCAAACCATTGTAATATTTTCTAAAGTGGGTAAACCTGAAGGCAGTTGTGCTAATCGTGGAGTTCCCCTAGGGATTTCAAGGACTATAAGAATGATTTACAGGGTATTTTGTATTCTTCAGGGAGGGTTTGGAGGTAAAGCATATCATAGTGAAGAAAGGAAGTTTAACTTTTCCTAGTCAAGAAATAATTACAGATTTAGGAGTATTTTTATCCTTTTAAATGTTTCTATCTCCCACTTTTCAGTGACTAATGCTAGGAAGTCTCTGACATTATTTTCAGATAGTCTGTTTTCTTTTTTATACTCTGTGAAGTGTAGTGATAAGTAAAATGTAAAACAAATCTTATTTAAACTTAATTTTTCCTCTCCTCATTGGAGTACAAGGAGTCCCCAACCAAGAGCTATTCTCACTCAGCTGTTCCTCAAAAATTGTTTTGCCTACTTTTTAACAATTGTTTTGCCTACTTTTTAACAATCTCTCTTCCCTCTTCCACAAAATTGCCTGAATCTTTTACTTCCAAGGGTAGCTATATATCAGTTTAGGCTCTGATTTAAGGTTTTATAAATGGTGCAAGAACACTAGGGATCCTTATGGTGATGGAACTGTTCTTTATAGTGATTGTGGTGGTGGTTACATCATTCTCCATATATGATAAGATTGAATAGATTATACACATACATACACATATGTACACAAATAAGTGCACGTAAAACTGGTGAAATGGGACTTACAGTTTGTACCAATATTAATTTCCTGATTTTGAAATTTTCCTATAGTTTCACAAGATTGTTACTATGTTATGTAGGGAAGATTTCTTTTCCTGAAATTTCCTGTTAATCTATAATTATTGCAAAAGAAAAAAAAACATTTTTGTGGGTCAACTGGATAATCCAGGAGAAATTAGAGAAGCACTTAATTTTTTTATACAAGTGTACTCATTCTTTTCAGTGGTATTTAATAAGCTTTTATCCATCCATCCATTGATTTTTCAAAAATTTTTAATCTTTTTTTTAATACCTAGAATTTCTACTTGGTTCTTTTCCAATTCTGCTTACCAATTAAAAACAATTCTGTTTTTTGCACATTTCTAAACTTGACCTTTATTTTTAAAAAACATAATATTTATAAATTTTCTGTGTTAATCTGCATCTGTTAGTTCTCATTTGTAAAGTTTGTCCTTTTTGCTCTCTTTGCTGGTGGTTGTTCATGTTGCCTTGTTTTCTTTTGTTTAGTTTATTTTTTTACTCCCTCCCCCCCACACACACCTTCTTCAGGCTGAGATGGTTGAGGAGTTTTGTGAGAAAATTTTGAGGCCTAAAATGAAGGTAGATTTCTCTCAGAGGATTTGCTGTTTTAGTCTGCCATATATCTGGGATGGCACTATCATGATGGTCTTAGACCATTTTAAATTCAAAGCTTGAAGTTTTTGTGTTACTAAGTTGATTTGAATGAATCCATACAAGGGCTGGTTTGTTGTTAACTCTCAAGAAATTTTTTAAAGTTGCATTTGTATCTGCTCCATACCAACCCAGGTTTCTTTGGAGAGACACAAAGTGAAAAGAGTGTGGTGTAGATTTACTCTGTCTCAAGATACAGTTAGTTAGTCCTTTGTGGTTTCAGGTTTCTCAGGGATGACTCTCTTGCTAGTCTTCTGGCTTTGAGCAGACTCTCTCTTCTGTTCTGTTCTGTTAGTGTTTCCCCCAGATCTCTATAAATTTAGATCAGTTTTGCCCTCATTCAGCAAGAGCTCGCAATATAAGAGTCTATATACAGTTATTTTAACATGATGATTTATAAGTAAGTGAAATTAATACTTTCTAGGAATTGCAGACCCCAGAATTAGTCTTATACTAACTTAATCCATATATTGGAATTATTCACATGTAGATTATAATTGGTTATGAGTTTTAAATGCATTTACTCATGTAAAACTCATTTAATTTCAAAAAAATGAAAAAAAGTTTTTAACCATTATTGGTATATTTATTAATCATAAGTAAAATGGTAGAATGATTTTCAAGGCCTTAAAATGTATAAAAAAGAAACAAAGCATTTAGTATGTACTTTTCAATATGACAGAAAATATTATGTATTCATTTGTGAAATTCCATTGAAACAAATGGAGAAATCTTTTTAAGTAAAAAAAACCTTTTTATTTTTTCTGCATGATTTTATAGGTAGAAATTTTTTATAACATCGTAGCATGCTTATGATATAGAAATAATAAGTGCTTTTCCTTTTAATTATAAGCCAATTGCTTTTTTTTTTAACTTTTTTGGGCAAAATGTGACGTTTTTTAAAAACCCTGCTTTATTAAATAATATCTTTATTTACCTACCATCAATTCTTATTACTTGAAATCTGAATTATTCTGTTAGTGAATTTAAGACATTACAAAATTTATTATTCTTCCTTTGTACCTCCCACAATGCTCTATATTCTGTTTATACTTAACTGGGTATGGTTGGCACTTCCAGAAAATAACTATGTATTTTTATACATCTATTCTTTTCTTAATACTTCTTCCTCACCTACAAAGCCTTTTCATCTATTTCTGCTTATTAAATTTCTACTAATCCAGAGTATCTCATACAACTCCTTCATTTCAAGAATTCTATTGGTTGCAATCAGATAATCCTTTTTGTAAGTATAACAGTTTTTGTTTAAAAATTCAACATTCGGAAGGGGAGAAGTAAACTGGGTAATGGCGGTCAAATATGTGGTGACAGAAAGAAATCTAACTATGGGAGCTGAACACACAGTGTAAATATATATATGCTTTACTGTTGAAGTATATAGCTGAAACTTACTGGATTTCGTTAACCAATGTCACTATAAAAAAAAATCAATATTTACATGAATACTGAGTTACAGTTATTTCTGTATATGCCTGCCTTCGCTACTTTAAGCACTTTGAGGACAGGAATTGATGTGTTAATATTTTTATTTCCCTTTCCCCAAGTACTAGAGCATCTTGAATATTATTGACATATAATATATGAAAACACAAAACCATTATCAATAACTTTTTGATCTGTGCCAGGCACTGTGTAAATCACTTTTGTTAGTATTATCTAATTCATTCTTTAAAATATCCTCATCTACATTTTGTAGATGAGGTAACTTAAGCTTATGAGGTATGCAACTTGCCTTTGAATCTACAGCTCGTGGGTGGAAGATATAGGATTGAAGTTTAGGCTGTCTTGACCCAGGGAACTATTCGTAGAAATATATCATGCCTATGGATTATATAAAGCTTCTCATTAGTCATGTTGTAAGCTCTGGGCCAGTCTAAGTTCAAACAGCTGGTACATCTCCATAGCTTTATGGTCCAAGGAGCTGACATTTAGGAAATCTCATGGCGAATCTAATGATACCTGCTTAGGCTATGACTCAGTAAAATTCCAAGACTTTTTGGTACTTTGAAAACATTTTAATGTTTTCTTAATATTGTTATCATTCATAAGCAATCTCTGGGTTCCTTTGCTTAAAAATGGATGATACTTAGTAGGTTTTAAGTCTTAATTTTCTTTTTGATAAATCTTTATGTATTTGTTTTTAATATACTAATTTTAGGATAAATACCTTGGGCTCAGGTTAACAAATATAATTTCCTTGATATTTTTTATAAGGTCATAAAGTAGAAGGTGGCCAGATTTCAGGCTTCATTAAAGCTTAGAGAATAGCATGTGTTCCATTTTCATCCTTTGATTGAATTTGCAAGCAGAAGAAAAATTGCATGGCACTGTTTCTGGGTTTTAAATGTTCCTAGTACTTTCTTTTGCTGCTTTATGCCACAGGAAATTGAGAATTGATACGGTGGTGTCCATTTATGAAATGTATTTTCTCTATTCCGTTGTCTGTTTTTATCCACTCAACCTAAAAATAGCTGCTGTGCTGAAAATGAAGGTTCTTGATTTAAATATGGTAACTTGTTCACTTGCATATTAATTATAAGCAGGCTAAACCTTTCAGTTGCCATACTTTAAAGAGCCCTTGGGATCTCACTGAGGTTAATGTTTTACTGAAGACAGGCAAGCAACCTCAGCTAATTCCCAGTAAGTCTTGTTTCTCAGTTACAGTTGTGTAAATCATTAACATGTTCTTAATATAGTTTGGAAACCTAAATCCGTGAGTGTGTGCATAACATTTCATTTTAGGACTTTTATTTAGCCTTATATTTGGCATTTTAATGATTTAACATAACATCTCATATTAAGTGAAAAAAGATGTAGAGGTTTGCCTATAGTTTTCTGCTTTTTTTATAAAACAAGTTTAAAATAGGTGAGGAAAATCAATACCTATGTTAGTATCTGCTAATAAGACACATAAAGGAACTCAGCAATGATGCATAAGAAACCAATAACTGTAGTTCCCTTCATGTGTGATTTTCAGATGGGGGCCCTTAGTTTATTCAGGAAAGTGAGAAAAAGAGGTGGAATTTTCTCTGTATATTGTTTTATGTATTGTATATATTTTGAGAACCATTTGAATGTATAGCCTGTTACATTTTTTCAAGCATCTGTTTACTCATTAACCTCTTATGCCTCTCAGCTAAAATTAAGAAAACTCATTTTTGAATGTTCATATATAAAAAAATCTTAAATTAGAGATTGGATAATAATTATATCACTTGTATTAAAATATAATTTTTATTTGTTTCCTTTACTGTGGAATAGTATAAGTTCATTGAAAGTGTCACCATTCAGGAGTGTTATACCAACTTTACTTTTGGTGGGAAAATACAGTTGGTATGCTATATCAGGCAGGAGCACCTAAATCCTGAAATATTTGGACTCTTTTCCTCAAAATTAAAGTTCTCACTAGCAGATGAATGTTAAACTATTTTTTTAAATTACATTTTAATTGAGCTAAATTATGGTAGGAAGGAGAAGGGATAATATATGCTATGACACTGAGTGATACTCTAAGGTTATTCAAATAGTGGCAAAGTAGAGTGAAATACGAATAGACTTGTTTATCACAGGCTTTAATGCCTGCTCTTCATTTGATTTCTCTTTTTCCTTTTCCTTTATATATGGCCTTATTTTTAATTGTTTCAGCTACTCAAAGAAATTTTATAAGTAGTATCTAATCTCACTTTTTCAAAGTGGAATTTATTTTCTGATTTTACCTATTTTAGGGTTTTTTTTTAAATATGCTAAAAATTGTAAGGAATAAAGTCAGCCCTCTAATATTTTGCTAAAATATCTAAGAGTTGGAGCCATTTTCTTTTAGGCTATGTGTATTTTTTTCTGTTTCCTTTATTTAAAAGTAAATAGCTTTACTTTTATAAGTACAATTTCTGAAAAGAGTATTGTTTTTAAAAAAATTTTTATACAGTAAAATTTATTTTTTACATACAGCTTTATGAGTTTTGACAAATCATAGGCTCGTGTAACCACAACCTCAATTAGGATACAGAATGGTTTCCTCACTCTTAAAATTTTCCTGTGTTGCCCCTTTGTAGTCAAGGAGTTTTCCTACTCCTGACCTCTTCCAACCACTGAACTGTTCTTCACTGATAATTTTTGCATTTTTCAGAACATTATATGATATAAATTGAATCATACAGTATATCTCCTTTCAAGGCTGACACTTGTTTAGCATAATGGCTTTGAGATTCAGCCATACTATTTCATGTATCGGTAGTTTGTTGCTTATTACTGAGGAGTATTCTAATATATAGCTGTATTACAGATTTTTATACATTTAACCATTGAAAGGTAACTTTGGTTGTTTCTAGTTATGGATGATTATGAATAATGTGCCTAAAAACTTTATATATGCACGTTTTAATACAAATATAAATTTTTATTTCACGTGTCAAATACCTCAGAGGAAGATTGCTGGGTCATACACATTAAGATGATGTTTAACTTCATAAATAACTGACACTGTTGTCTAGGGTAGTTCTCGCATATTAAATTTCCACCTGAAATGTTTGTGAGTTCCACTTGCTCTTTATCATTACTTGGTATTGTCAAAGTTTATTTTAGACATCCTATTAAGTCTGTAGTGGTACATCATTGTGCTTTGTTTTTTCCTTATAGTAATGGGTCTTGCAGTCTATTCTTGAGCTTATTTACTGTCTTTTTCTTTGGATCTCCTTCCAAATCACTTGTTTGTTTTTTAATTTTTTTTATTATTATTGAGTTTTCCGAATTATTTTTTAAAAAATTTAGAATATAAGTCCTTTTTCAGATATGTGACTTGCATATATTTTCTCCAGATCAGTAGCAATAGTTTTTGACCTTATGAGGTCCAGATTATCAGTTTTTTTTATTCAGTCAGATTTTGGTTTTATATCTAAGAACTCTTTGCCCAACCCATGGTCACAAAGTTATCTCCCTTTGTTTTCTTGTAAATATTTTACAGTTTTAGATTTTCCATCCAAGTTGAAATATTGATTGGAGTAGAACAGAGATGTAAATTATCTATATTGACAAAATCATTATGCTTATATATTTTGTATATGTTTATGCTCTATTTAATGACAAGAGAAGAACTAATGAAATAACCAACCTACTTTGATAGTTGTGCATTGTCAGCCTATATCTTAGCTTAAGTTGAAATCTGTAATTTGTAAATATGTATTCTTTGTCTCTGCTCCTACTTCAGTTATTAAATCATCTTGGAATGCTTTTTTCTTCATTCCTTTATTACCTTCTAATTTGAAAATCTTATTTCCTAATAAGTTTAGTGCATTGTATTTCTCATCTCTCACTTTTAATCTTATGTCTGAGGATGAGAAAAGATTTAGATTAAAAATAAGAATAAAGCTGATAATATAGTGATTACACCCTGAAATTTTCCTGAGATATCTGTATTTGCCTTAGTGCAATGGGCCTCCTTCTACAGGGGTTGGCAGACTTTTTCAGAATGGGCCATATAATAATTATTTTAGGCTTTGCTGGCCTCATGGTTTCTGTTACAATTATAGACATCAAATAAAGGAATGAAAATGATTGCCTTACAATAAACTTTATTAACAAAAACAATCCTCAAACATTGATGCCTGAGTTCAACCCTCAAAGGTTCTGATTTAAGTCATCTGAAATTAGACCTGAGCAGCAAGTTAAAAGATATACAGGTGATTCTAATGTGCAGTTAGATTTGAGAACCACTTATTTAAAAGAAACTTTGATATGGAATTGAGTTAACCAGAAACCCTGAGAACTTAAAAGTGATAGAAATGTTTCTGTCAATTCAGTTCAATTCAAATGTAAATAAGCCAAATAGATTTTGGGGGGAAATTAAATATATATGTATTTCCTTTAGTGCGATTGGTAAATCTGACAGTTTCTTTTAGTGCCGCCTTCTCTTCAGGAAAAAAAATAAATAAATAAAACAGAATTACCGCAGGTTTTCATAAGAGCCAGTTAACATTAGACAATTGCATGGCTGCATCAGACCTATTCTAGGTTTATTTTTAGACCAAAGCAAAAATTTATTGATTTCAGACCTTAAATATAAGGCCGTAGAAAAGTGCTTGGGAGGTCAGAAAATACTGTTCTTTGAGCTATTTTGGTACATTGTTATTTCACTGGCTTACCTCACTTCTTTGTCTTGCATAAATGAGGGTTTAAGAATAGTTTATGTTTGGTGTAAAAAGTAAGAACACTCATTATCAGCCTTATGAAATATAACATTATCAGCACAAGCATATCCCTTTCCAATATGCAGCCTCTACTCTTTCCTCCAATAAAGTACATATTTTGTTACCTCTGGTATATCCTTAAATAATGTGTTTCATTCTGTATGTTTTTGAACATCATATAAATGTTACAAGTATTTCTTTATTTTGTTCAATATTGATTTTCATCCATGTTCATTAATGAATGGTCTCTAAGACTACATGATTGCTCTGCTGTCCTGAGCAGTCTGTCAGGAATTTGGAGACTTTTTCATTTGTGCCTTTCTTTTCAATGGAATCCTTGTAGCACATCTGTATTCTAAGATGAGTTTTCTTTACACTTTGCTTAGCACTCCTTTGTATGTGCAGGATCAGAAGAAATCAGAAGAATCAGAACCCACCTGAGAACCTGAGGCACAGAATGGGAAAGAAGCTGGCCCAGTGAAACACAGCAAGGCACCTAATTTCCCCCAATTTTAACATCTTGTTACAGCTGCCTTACAATATCATAGCCAGGAAATTGATATTGATACAGTTGCTCACTTTATTCACATTTCACCAGTTTTATCTGCACTTGTGTGTGTGTGTGTGTGTGTGTGTGTTGCCTTCTATGCTGTTTCATCACTGTGTAGACTCATGTGACCACACCACCATAGTCCAAATACAGAACAATTTCATCACAAAGATCCTTCTTGCTGCCCTTTCTATCCATGGCTACCTCTCTCCCAACCCCTGGCTCCTAATGTTCCATCTCTACAATCTTGCCATTTCAAGAATATTATATAAATGGAATCATAGCGCATCTAACTTTTAAGCTTTTTTTCCCCCACTAAGCGTAATTCCCTTATATTTTCTTCAAGTTGTGGGCATAGTTTCTTCCTATTTATTGCTGAGTAATAATATTCCCATGGCATTGATGTACCAGTTTGTTTAATCATTCACTGTTGAAGGACATTTGGGTTATTTCCAGTTTTTTGCCATTGAGAATGAAGCTGCTGTGAACCTTCATGTATAGGTTTCTGTGTTGACATGTTCTTTTTCTGGGATAAGTGCCTACAAGTGCAATTGCTGGATCATATGGCAAGTACATGTTTAGTTTTATAAGCCATACTCTTTTTCCAGAGTGGGTATACCATTTTATGTTCCCTTTAGTAATGTATGAATGATCCAGTTTCTCCACATCCTTGCCAGCATTTGGTGTCATTGCTGTTTTTTTCTGTTCTGATATTTGTGAAATATCTCATTGTGGTTTTAGTTTGTATTTCTCTAATGGCTAATAATGTTGAACATCTTTTCATGTCTTTATTTGCCGTCAGCATGTTCTATTCAGTAAAATGTATATTCATGTTTTTTGGCCATTTTGCAGTTGGATAATTTTTTTTACTGCCATACACTTTTATTATTCTACCTGGAAGTGATTGTATAAGCTGTAAGGTTAATACTAAAATGTCATTTTCTTTTCCATTTGGGTAATCAGTTGTCTCACCAAGAAAGAGCTCACCCTTTTTTTTTGCTAATCTTTAATGCCCATTTTTATCATTTGTTTTCATATATGTATTTAGCTTATTTGGAGGGTTTCTCTTTTCTATCCCCCCCCCCCAATATTTCTATTCTAATACACAGCCATAATTAGTACAACTTTGTTTGAGTGTTTTGTATTTTTTAGTTTTTCAGGGTTTCTTGTTTGCTTTCTTATTTTAATTTGCTTTTTTTTGGTCTTTTTCCCCCCTCATGTTGTTTGCTACTATGGTTCTCTAATATGACTTGGTATCTGGTGGGGCAGGGCCCACCATGTTGTTCTTCAGTAGTGTTTTGCTACTTCTTGTCCTTCTGTTGTCCCATATACACTTAGAATCTTGTCAGGTAGAGATGGTAATTTGAACTAACTCTACTATTGGGAACAACCGAAGAAGCTGAATCAAAATAAAAATAAATAATTTTTGAAGACATCAGACTGTCTCTAAATCTGTGAAGAATTACAGAACCAAAGCTATGTGGGGGAAAAACAAAAAGCCAGTGTATTGAGAGTGACATTTGAGGCTTTCTGACTCTCTAGTGGCACAGATTCCAGAAAAGGCCACAGAAAGGTTGAAAAACTAAGGAGATAAAAGTTGGAGTTTAAGACCACCAAGGAGAGAGGTCTATGTTAAACCTCTTTGGTTTTATGTTAAAACCTCAAAAGGCTATAATCTAAATCAGAGTTTCTCAGTTTCAGCACTATTGACACTTTGGACTAGATAATTCTTTGTTGTGGGGAACTGTCCTGTACACTGAAAGATACTTAACAGCATCCCTAGCATATGTTCACTAGATGCCAGTACCAACCCCCCACCCTCACTGTGGCAATCAAAAATGTTTCTGTATATTGCCAAATGTCCCCTGGTGAGCAGAAATTACCCCCATTTAAAAGAACTACCCTAAATGGTGTACTGGAATAGATTAGATTTTGTAGAGATTAAAGCCCAGTTTTGAATCATCTCAGTCACTGATTGGATTAAAATGAACTGAAATTAATTAGTATTTTTTTTTGCTTTAAACCAGTGATCCCCAACCTTTTTGGCACCAGTGCTTCTATGAGAATCTAATGCCTGATCTGAGGTGGAGTTGAGGCACTAATGCTAGTGCTGGGAGTGGCTGCAAATACAAATGAAGCTTTGCTTGCTCACCGCTGTGCAGCCCAGTTCCTAACAGGCCAAGGAGCTGTACTGGTTCATGGCCTGGGGGTTGGGTGCCCTGCTTTAAACTACCTGTTAAAAGCAAATGGCTGTCCAAGTGAAGATAATATTTTAAAAAGCCTCAGATTATCTCTTAGGTTTCTCACATACAGTATCTGACAATCAAAACCAATTAGAAGATCAGTATTCAGCCTAAATGGATACAGGAAAACACCTGATGAAAAACCGTTTAAAACAATATACAGTAGAAACAGATGAACAGAGGATCCACATAATATAATAATTAAGACTGACTATAAAATAAGTATATATTTTTAAGAAATAAGTATAAAATAAGTATACTGTTAAGACTGAACCAAGGTGACATTCTAGACCTCAGAAATGCTGCAGTTTAACAGCAGATTACCTGGTTAAATTCCACTATAATTACTACTGATGTTTTTATTGCAAGTACATCAGTTTAAGAGGTACTAACATTTTTACTCTTATATTACTGTTCAAGTTTGTGCTTTCTGTGTTTACTTCTACTCTTTAATGTCTTTCAATAATTTTATGCATAATAGGCTTGCATATATTTTGTTAAATTTTTTCCTGGGTACTTTGTAATGCTTTCTTTAAAATAGGTTTATTTTCTAATAGCTAGATGTGATTGTTAATTAAACGAAATTTAATTTTTACTTTTAAATCTAACAACCTTACAGATTTTTGTTATTGGAATTTTCAACATAAAGGATGGATTATCTGCAAATAATGACAATTATTTCTTTTTGAATCTTTACAATTATTTTTTATTTTTTCTGTCTTACCTCCCTCACTTGGACTGACATTCAAGTATTAAATAGATGTAATTATGTGTTTGTTTGTCATCATTAAAGTTGGTCTTTGTTGTATTCTTTATCAAGTTAAGGAAATTCTCTTTATGTTTTGCCTGATTCTTTTTTTTAATAAATTCTTAAATTAAGCTTATTGGGGTAACATTGGTTAATACAATTATATAATTTTCAAGTGTACATTGTAATTTGACATCTGTATATTCCATTGTGTGTTTACCACCGAAAGTCCAGTTTGCCTGATCCCTTTAATCTTGAAAAAGTGGTGAATTATATGGAGTACTGCTTCTATTAATTATATTTTCCCCTACTTTTGTACTGTATTGAGTGACATATAGTTTTCTAATAGTAATAATCATTTCTGAATTTCTTGGATTAACCCAAATTAGTTCTAATGAATTATCTTTTATATATTGCTGGTCTTGGATTGCTGATAACTTTCTTCAGATTTTTTTATATCTATATACCTGAACCAAATTGGTCTGCACAGTTTTTCTTATACGTTGTTTGCTTTTGGACTAAAGGTTTATGCAAGACTCAAAAGATGAGCTATAAAATATTCTCCTGTTTCATTCTGGTAGTTGTTTTTAAGATTGAAGTTAAAAGTTCCTTGAAAGCATGGTAGAACTTAATGGTAAAGCTCTCACAGTTTGGTGTTTTTTGGGGGGTCAGGGAGCAGCAGATGATTATCCACTTCAATTATTTTTAATATCTGTAGGACAGTTAAGGTTTTTATTTTGTCTTTGGTAAATGTTGCTTCTCTAGAGGTGACTTTATTTATTTTTAAAATTTATTTGCTTAAGGTTACTAATAACATATATTTTTTTCTTTTGTTTGTAAGACCTAAAGTCTGTAGTAGGCAATTTATTTCCAAATGTTTTTCATGGAAACTTCTTTTCTTCTCCCTTTGATATACCTTGTCAGAGGTTTGTCACGGTTACTAGCCTTTTTCAAAGAACCAATTATTTTGGTTTTATTTATATTCTCTATGGTCATTTATTTCATCTTTCATTTTGTTCTTACGTTTTATTTTTTCTAATGCCATGAATTTATCATTTTGTTCTTAGATCTTAAATTGAATACATAGCTTATTAATATGGGTGTGTTTCTTATATAATCAGTGAACTTATTTTCCTCCTTAATTTGTCTACACTCTCTTGGAACTCTGATTTCACATATGTTGCTGAGTCGATCTATTCTTCCCTGTTGAGTGTCCTTATAACCAGTGTTGAATTCTGTATCCGGTAGATTGCTTGCCTCCACTTCCTTTAGGAGTTTTCTCTTGTTCTTTCATTTGAGACATGTTTCTTTGTCTCATTTTGGCTGCCTCTCTTTGTTTCTATGTATTAGGTAGATCACCTACATCTCTGTCTTGGCAAAATGGCCTTATATAGTAAGTGTCTTGCAGAGCACAGTGGTGCAGGCTCCCTGGTCATCTTAGCCATGTGCTCCAGGAGTTTCCCTTGTGTGGGTTGCATGTGCTCCTTTGTTGTAGTTGAGCCCTCATTGTTGTTCACATGTAAGTGGATAGAATTGACCTTCATGCTGACTGGCTATGAGGACTGGCCACCACCACAGCTGGATCTGAACTTACTGATCAGGATTCACCCCGGCAGGGCTCTGGAGCCTGCTTTGAGACCACCCTTTTTGTAAGTGCTGTTTGTGGAGCTTATCACTTGGTCTTCTTTTGTAGTCTGAAGACAGCCATTGGGTATATTGGTTCTAGGGTCTCTTGGGAGGGGCTGTGGTGCAGGCCATGGTCAGCCACTGCCTATGTCCAGCCCAGGGCCACATAGTAGAAGCTATAAAGCTACTAGCAGTTGGTAGCTACCTGCACTGACCCTAGAGATTTGTGGGGAAGGCATGCTACGACCTTATGCTGGCTGTCACTCAGACCTTGCTTGGGTCCACTCAGCAAAAGGCACACTAAGTCCAACCACTTGTCTTGAGCCTACAGACCTTGGAGAGATGTTTTAAAGAATGTTTATAGCACCATGAGGAACAGTCACTGAAAGAGCCAAAGGCAGTGCACAAGTTGGGTGGAGTGGGGTCTCAGAGAGTGATCAAGGTGGGATAAGTGGTGTTCACCAGGTTAATGCAGATCAAGATTTGGTGCCCAGCTATACTCTCAGGGGTGTGTGTGTGTGTGTGTGTGTGTGTGTGTGTGTGTGTGTGTGAACTCAACACAGGGATGTGACCATCCTTGCCCTGACTGAAGCCACTTAATTCAGTTTCTCTCCATCTGTCTTTGGAGCCTTTTGAGCCACTGTCCTTATGCTAGAAAGTAGGGTGAGTGAGTGTGAGGAAGTGAATCTCTTTGCCGGCCCTTTAAGATGATATCTGGGTTTCTAGCAGCCCTCTGTCTTCCCAGGATAGGACAGAATTCTTGCTGATTTTCACAGCCAACTGAGTGGGGACTCCTTCTCCAAGTACTGGAGCCATGGGCTAGGGAACCAGGTATGGGCTGAGACCTCTTCACTCCTCAAGGGGAACCTCTGAAACTGAGATATGCTTCCTGATTCTCAAATCACTACACATGGGTATGGGACCAACCTGTTTCACATCTCTGCCCTCCCACCAGTCTTGATGTGGCTTCTTCTTTATATCCTTATTTATAGGGGTTGCATTCAGCTCAGTCTTCAGGTGGTTCTCTAGGTTGATTTTTTTCTATAATTTAGTTGTAATTTGATTTGGTCATGGGAGGAGGCAAGCATAGTGTTTATCTGCTTTGCCATCCTGACCCCAAACATTTTTAAATTAAGCAACACATTTAAAAATTATCTGTGGTTCAAAGAAGAAATTATAATTTACATGAGAAAATATTTTGAAGTGAATGAAATAAAAATACATTTCACATCTGTGGTAGGTAGTTAAAGCAATGTGTAGAAGGAAATTTATAGCTCTTAATGTATTGGGAAAGAATGTTGAAAATCAGTTTCTATTTCAAGATTATAGAAAACAGCAAGTTACTAAAACCAATTAATATAGAATGAAGGATTTAATAAAAATAAAAGTAAAACTACATAATTAAAATATCTAAAAGATAAAAATTATTACTGCAGATGTTATGGGTATTGAAACGGTACAAGCAGGCAACTTAATACTAATATATTTGAAAGTTTAGGTAAAATGGACAAATTTCTTAAAAATTGGATGTTAATAAAATATATAAAATGAAATAGAAAATTTGAATAACCCTTTATCTATGAAGAATTTTAGCCCACAAACCTTTCCGTTTGATAATGCTAGACTTACCTGGCTGTATGAGTGAATTTTTCTCTTTTTCTACATATTTAAGACTACCACAACCTTTTCTAGAGAATAAAAAATATAAAAAAATGTTTTCCAGCTTATTTTATAGCTCACTATAATATTGATTGCAAAACTTGAGTATAATATTACAGTAAAGGAAAATTGCAAACAAAAGGAAAATATGCACATGGATGCAAAATCCATAAAAAAGGTTAGCTAATAGAATCAATGATGTATAAAAAAATACAACATAAAGAGCTGGTTTTATTTGAGAAATTCAAAGCTGGTTTAGTATTTGAAAAATTAATATTAATTCATTAATAGAAGAAAGAAAAGCTAACCAATAGAAACAAAAATATTTTATAAAATTCAATACCTTTTTATGATTTTTTTTAATTCAGCAATTTAGGAGTAAAGGAAACTTTTTTTTATTCTAATAAAGAGCATCTACACAAAACCTTCAGCTTCATCGAAGGCCCACAGAAGCTGGTGGGAGCTGTAGGGATAACCAGGAGGGGCTCCTGGCCGTGTTTGTGTTGTGGGGTGCTGGAGTCCCCCTACCCGAGATTATGTCTCCCTTCTCCTGGCTCTCATGCTCTCCAGCCTCCCCCCATTCCCGAAAGCTGTTGCAGATGGTAATAAAGAGCTTACCAGGCCTCCACTGCCAAGGCTGCAGGACCCAGGATGTTGCTGCTGAGGATGAGCGCTAGCTGGATCATGAGTCCAGGTTCTCAGCAGTGAGAGCCACCTTTGAAGTGCTGGTGCGGGTGGAGAGGCCAGTCCCTAGGCTTCCCCTCCCAGGATAGTGGCTTCACAACTGTCTCCCAGCAGCGCCTGTCCTTCAACTGCAGAGGACTGACACTTAGCCCTGCCTGTGAACCCTGGATTTCTCTGCAGAACTCAGAGAGGACCCAGCTCTTTCTAGCGGCATTCTGAAACTTTATGTAAAAAAGCTGGACAGTCTGATGGGTTTTGTAAGTCTTCACTTGTAGAAAATTTTGCAAAGTTTTAAGTGTTGTCTACTTCTTCGCATTCTTTTCCCTGCTCCTGGAGTCTTTTTCCTCTTCAGCTATAAAGCTTACCAAGGATGAACGTTTTGTAATTGAAAGTGTAGCTGTTATAACCACGTCGGGAGAGGAGTCAAGATGGAAAAAATGTCTTTTGAAACTGCTGGATGATATTATGATGAAAAAGGCTGTTTTGGCAGAGTACAAATTAAAAGCAATTGAATATGTGCATGGATATTTCGCTAGTGGACAGGTGGTTGATTTACTGAGATATTTCTCCTGAGCTGAGCCTAAGTTGAAGGCAGTGAAAGCATTACAACTGTTATAAAATGGTGGCTGTTCACCCAGCAGAAGTGGTCACTATACTCAACTGTTTCACCTTCAGTAAAGACAAACTAGTTGCTCTTGAACTGTTAGCTTCAAAAATTGTTGATGCACAAAATTCTTGTCCCATTGAAGATTTATTCAGGATAAATATGTTTGAGGAGAAAAGATGCAAGAGAATACTTGAACAGACTTTCAAGGGAGGCAGCAAAGCTCCTCATGCTAGGATATCTTCTTGTGTAACAATCCCAGGAAATCCATATTGCAAAGGAAAACCTAATCGCATAAATGGAATATTCTTCCCAGGAACCCCTTGGAAAAAAGATGATGAAGAATGTACCAAAGTAGGCGAAGGAATAGCTGCACGGATTCTTGGACCATCTAAACCACCTCCTTCAACATACAATCCACATAAACCTGTTCCTTATCCAATACCTTCATGCTTGCCACATGCAACTATTACACCAAGTGCTTACAAAAAAGCAGGTCTGGTACCATTAGCCAATGTCATAGCTCCAGGTGTACCCCCTCTCACCTCTATATACTACTAATCCACTAGGATCAAAAAATGAAGACTTTTCCAATCAGTCAAAACATACACAGAAGCAAACATTTGCTGCCCTAGCAAGTCAACTCTTTTCTCCTCATAGTTCTAATCCTTCAACACCTGTCGCAACTCCTGTCCCTGCTACATCCCTGGTGAAGGCAGCAAATAATTCATCATCATCTGCAACTGCCACCATTTCTGGGCTGAACATGCCAAACACTATCCTTCCTGTGTTCCCAGGGCAGGTCTCTTCAGCTCTTCATATACCTCAAACACCAACAATGACATCCAACAGTTATCAAAACTCCTTCATTGCTGGCTTTGTCCACAGCACAGATCTACTCCAGTTCCTTCAGTTATTTTCCTAGTTTAGTTCCACTGCCAGGTCCTTCTGCCACTCCTACCCCAGTACCTCAGGTCACATCCACACCTTGGACTGCTGTTTCCTGTGAAACATTTGCCTCTATTTCTGCCCCTTCATCAGCCTCCCCTTTTCTGCCACATCTGTTACTTCTACTAGCAACCCAATTTCTGCTTCATTGTCATCAGTTTTTGCAGATTTCCCTTGACCTTAACACCAGCATCCCAAAGCGTGTCCCACCCGACTCCTCCTGTAATTGCCAGTGGTTCTGGTCCCAGTGTTACTTGTCTACTTAGTGTAAATAATTATCTTCTGTCTGCTCTAAAAGGCTTTCTGACATCAGATAATACCAGTTTAGTCAACTCTTATGCTTTATCCTCTGCTTGTTACTAGTGGAATGACTTTGCTCTCTTCTCTTACTAATCACAACTCATATTCTCCTGCTTTTGCCCTTAACAAGTGCTATGCCCTGTCAGGCATTCCTGCCCCACAGGGATCTTCCACTCAGGGATTCATCATGTTCTCAGGCCTGTCATCTCCTGTGGCCAGCTCAGCTTCTTCTCTTGCTACTTTACTGTCCAGCCTTCTCTAGCTATTCCAACATCAACTTCAATTTCAGGTCCAATTAGCTCTGGTTCCTCAGCTACCCATTTTTATGGCCCCCATCCAAGTAATTCATACCTGCATATTTTATCTACTCCTGCTGTAACGATTCCTGTTATGATCAAAACTGAGCCCATGAGTCCTACTCCCTCAGCCTTCAAAGGCTGATTTCTTTCCATGAATCCCTCTCATGGCACTTTAGGTTTGTCAGGGACACTGGGTCGTGCATGTACTTTAATATCAGTGTCCATCAGTTTATCTGCTTGCCTTAATTGTGCATTGTCAGGTCTTCCTAGTTTGAGTACTCCCTTGAGTGTTTCAAATCCGCTTTCCTTTATTTCCCTTCCACCACATGGTTCTTCTACTCCAGTCATTCCAGTATTCATTGCTCTTCCTCCTTTTACTTCTTTGACCAATAATTTCCCTTTAACAGGCAATCTGTCTCTTAATCCATCAGTATCTCTTCCAGATTCATTAATAGTCACCTTATCTGCTACTGTCTCATCCACATCTGTCCCTCACTCTAGTGCTATAGCAGCTGTTCTCTCAGGGCTTTCTGTCTTGGCTTCAGTCTCAGCAGCACCTTTCCCCCTTAACTTGACTGCTGTCCCCTCACTTTTTTTAGTTACTCAAGAACCTCTGCCATCTTCAAATCCCTCCTATCCTGGCTTTTCTGTCTCTACCACCCCCATTGTTACCACTGTTCTTCCTTCATTCCTGGTGCTGCAGACAGCCGCTACAGTTGTAACGGTCACACCATTACCTGTTGTTACAATGGCCCCATCACCAGCTCCTGTCCTCCTAGGGTTTGCTTTAGCATGTAGTTCCAGTTTCAACTGTTCTTGTTGCACAAGCTGGCTTATCATTTGGATTTCAAACTGCAGGCAGTTCTGTTTTTCCAGGCTTTTTGTCTCTCCCAGGTATCCCTGAGTTTTCCCAGAATCCTCCACCGTCATTCTTGCAAGAATTACAGCATAATGCAGCTGCACAAACAGCATTGTTACAGCAGATCTATCCAGCTTCAGCTCTGGAAAGCTATCCAACTCAGCCGGATAGGTCTCCTAGTTATCCTTCAACTCTAGGAACACCATTCTTTTTGCAACCAGGCTTATCCCAAAGTGGGTGGCAGTGAATATTTTAATTTATATTCTTCTTTGGATCATCAGAATTGCCTAAGGAATGCAGTGAACATTCTGACAAGTATGAACTTGACCAAAAGTCAGAAAATGAAAATGAGAATAATCCTGAAGAAATCGGGATCAAACTTTAAAAACATGATTGCATTTTTTAAAATGGTTTAAAGTATGAACAGTTCCCTATATAGATACGCTGACAATGAATTGTATGGAGACTAGTATTAAAAAAGTGTTTGGGAACTTTTCACCTTCCATCCCACGGACTTTTGAGTCATGTGTGTTATCTATTCAGAAAGAATACTAAAGAGGAAGTTGAACTCTTTATAGCCAAATACAGCCTTAAATCTGCTTATATAGCACCCAGTGACAGAAGTAATAGTTGTGCCTCAGTCATATGGATTGCATGTGGCCCTGGGGGAGTTACTACCCTTGGTATGCATGAGTGGTTCCTATTAGCATTATTGGAACTCAGTACCTTATATGTATCCACAGGAGGACTTGAGACCACAGTTATTTATAATTTCTGATATTAATGATCATACATGTACTATACTGAATTCTATATTTAGGTAAGTGAATATGGTGTTTAGTATAGTCATTAGAATGACTTTCAGGTGTTTTTGACTAAAAATATATATTCAGAACTACTTTCTTACAGAAGTACAAGTAAGGCTTTTAATAATTTGCTTTCAAAACTTAATCTCAGCCATAGCCAAAAAGTGGGGAACATTTGGTTGACTCTTGGGACACCTCTTTTGCACATTGTACTCTGGAAGCACTTGGTGAATGTTTACAATTTTGGGATGTAGTATTTCTATTGTACTTAAAGTCAAATGCTTATCTAAAATGACTATATGACAATAAATAGAAAAGACTTGCTCTGTTAGTAAATATGCAGTGTGTACCCTATTTAAGGATCTGTGGTAGTATAGCTTGATTGAATGTCATTATTTTAAGTATGATAACTGCCACATTTGGGATGATAGGAGATTTGGGAGAATGATTTTCAATCATGTCATTAACTGTAAACTATAGCATATACTGTAGTACATTTCAGCATCTAGAAGTTTTATAAGGATGGTGTTTGGAAGATGTTTTAAAAAATCTTTAGCTATTTAATAATGAAATATTGAAAAATTTTTTACTGATATTGGGAACAAGACAAGAATGCCCATTGTTTATTTTTGACACTCCTTATATTACTCTGCAGGTTGCTAGAGGTTATGTGATTGATATGGTCACTGTTACAGTGCTAATGTTTGTGGCACTATTAGAGATAAAACCAAGGTTTTATTGTTCCTCTTCATGTGATTTTTTAAGTCTGCTATTACATAAAGTGGATTGACACTGTAGTACGATATGTACTATTTATGAGCATTAATAGAAAAACAACTTATAAAATTACAACTTTGTATATTTGGATTTTTAATAACTTTTGTACATGTTCATGAGTAAATTTTGTTTTACCATTTCAAGGATTGCAAGCATTTTTAATTTATAAAATTTACTGTAATGTAAAGTGATTAAATGTAGAGTTATACAGTATTTGTGCTAAAAGGACCTGGAAAAGTTTAAATGCAACTGCCTTGTTAAATAGATAAGAAACTATCCTCATTTCCTGTGTACTCCTCTA
This sequence comes from Cynopterus sphinx, assembly GCA_030015415.1. Lineage (NCBI taxonomy): Eukaryota > Metazoa > Chordata > Mammalia > Chiroptera > Pteropodidae > Cynopterus > Cynopterus sphinx. The sequence continues at coordinate 38,199,214 of CM057382.1, read as the reverse complement.
CTGCATCATTTTTTTTTCACATGGGAAAGTTATCATAGGTAATTTTTCTTAAGGGTTTTGGGAGAGGGCACCTAAATCACATTCATTAAATATGGCCAGAGGCATCTTTTTTTTTAACATTAGGGTAGGAGTTTCCCTTGGTTTCTCTTGCCCATTAATTTTAAGAACTACTAAATTAAAACTCCTATAAAAATTCGGACATTCACATGCTAGATTTATATCACTTTTTCTTTCTTTCTTATTTTGGGTGATTGGGAGCTGAAGTATGTTCCCACCAAGGCGTATCGAGAAAGCAGAGAGGTTTTCTTTTTATCCCAGAGAAATAAACCAGAATAACAAAAGTGCTAATACTCTGAATATAAAGGGCCTGAGGGAGAGATGTGAAATGAGTCACAGTGGAGTCAGTAGTACCAATATGTTTGGTATACTGTTCAGACAGGCTTCAAAGCACATTGTAGGACTCTTGGCCCAACTTCTAAGAGGAAAGAATTAACTGTGGAAGCACTAAGATGGTAGCAGAGAATGAGTGCTAATTAGCTCTCCTTTCCCCTCACTGTAGCTGATTGCAAAAAAGACAAATCTTTCCATTTAACCATTATATCTTCTAACCAAAAATATAACTTTTCTTAGATAAATGAAACATCAATGGTATTTTCTTATACTGAAGTAGAGGAATATAGTAGAGAAACAGTTCATCTTGAAATATTAGGGAACTAGAAAATGTGGTGGATAAATTTTATAATTTATTCATTTTAGTGGTTTTGAATAATGAGCAGAACTTTAGGCAATCAAATATAATTCTTCCTTATGTACTAAATGGGTACCTGTTCATTGTAGATCTTCTTACCAGGTTTTCTTGTTACAATAATGATACTAAATAAAAACAAGTCAATTTTAAGCAGAAAAAAGACTTCAATAAAGAACTTTGAAACACAAGATCCCCAGCAAGGCCTGGGACCCATGCTTGGAGGCTATGCAGGAATCCGTACAGTATACAAAATCAAACCACAAAAGTGATTCTGTTGGACAGTCACTACAGCAATACCATTAATGGCTATGCATCTTGGTTTTCCTTGGCAATTGTTAATAGTTCATTTCACTTTCTAGTATCCCAGTTTGTACAATAAATCACATGGTTACACTTTTAACGTAGAACCATCACTGCCTCAGGAAAGCAAATGAAGATGTTTCAGCACTCTTGCCAACATTGAGTTTACTTTGTCCCTTGCTTCTTAACATTGGATTCAGATTCAAATTCTGGGGCAAGTTTGCCTAATTGATAGCGTGCAGCTGCTAAGGAGTTTGGAATGTATCTGCATTTTCCAGTTTTTTTATAGTGAGAGATGCTTGAAAAAGTTGAGGTTTCCCCAAACATAAGAAAGAGTTTCATAAGCTGGGCAAGTCAAGAGAATAATAAATATTGAGTGCATTATGTTTTAGTGATTCTCCCATATTACTTCTTTGTTTTGGTTTATATAGTACCATCTTCTTCCCATTGGGCTACCTAGATCTGTTAGGCCATTATTAAAGTCATTTATGTATCTGCTAAAGAGAATGCTAATGAAAGTATAGACTAGGTTTTTGTTCTTTTTTCCCTCCTCTAAAAAAGGAGGCAACACTGGAATGAAGGAAATACATTTGCCCATTCCCACATCTTTATTATGGGAGGGAGGGGACCTTGTCCTCCTACAAAAGGTAGAGAATTAAACTTAATCAAAAGCTAAAACATTGACAGATGTTAACTCAAATTTTTAAAGTTTATGCAGTCTGTATAGCATGTATAGTCAGCCCTAAGCTTTCTAAAATGGTGTCACTACATTTGGGTCTATCTAGGTAGTACCTACTTAAATTTTAATCTGAATAACCTTAAAAATTTTTTAAATCCAGATTATATTCATATCTGCTCTAGAGAGCTCCAGATATAAACTCTTTAGAAATAGTATTTTGGTTAATTTGTTATTTTGTTGTTGTTGTTCTTGAATTTTTGCCTGTATAGAATGGACATTGTGTTAGTTGTCAGCTAAAATGGATTTTAGTCTCAACTTTCTTTTATAAACCTTACACAAGTTTAAATGTCATTTAACCTCTTTCACTTGTCCCAGTTTCATCTTGAAGCCATTATGTTTTAAGTAGGATAATGAATGCAGAGAGTTTTTTAGATTATCAAATACTTTGTAAATGTGAAGTGTTTCTTTGCTGTAGTAATAAGACACACAGAATGTCACTAAGTATACTTCCTTCCTAGCCCATCTGCTTGCTGTTCCTCATGTGGCTAAGAAGAATGAGGGAACCCACATAAGGATGCTTCAGGGAACAGGGCTGCTACTGTAAGGGGATAACTACAAAGAATGATCATGGATTTTCTATAACACTACAAAAGATCTCATCCTGAAAGATTTGGAAATTGAGAAGGTTATCATATAGTACCGTGGACATTAATTAGGAATTAGCTTTTCCTAGCCAAGATTCTCCATGTTTGTATTCTTTTATTGTGGGATTCTTCTTGTGTGGGGTTCTCAAGGTATCCTAATATAGGATTTGTGTGAAACCAAGGAGCCATGATAACACTCTGATGAAACATAGTGCTGAGAACTTTTATGATATTTGTCCATTGTATTTTAAACATTATTCAGATAAATTTTTTTATCTTTTATTTGTGCATTAGATTTTATTAAAGTATCCCAGGAAATAGCTCTAGGGATTGAGATGTGGAAGTCAATGAAAAATGAACAAATCTGTGGTTAGGATTGAAATCTTGATAGGTAGCTTTGAAAATAACATTGCTTTACTTTGTTTTATAGCACATTACATAGAATTTAGTTCTTGGCTCTTTTTCTCCTTATTTTTAGGATATCCATTTATCCAGAGATCTATGGATACTTAAAAGAAGGCAATTAAAAGCCTTAGAAGTTTTTTTCCAGCCTTCTCAGGACTCATTTCCCAGTTTCAGAGGCACATTCTTCCTAAGCTTATTTTCTTTCATGTTTCTTTCTAACGACATACTTTCTACTCTTCCCTCCCTGCTGTAACACATAACTTTGCTTTTTCTTCCAGATTTCTTGTCTGAGAAGAACAGTGATTCAAAACTCTTAAATTCCTAGATGAGATTTGACATATAACCAAAGCAAATATTACTGAGATTTAAAATTTTAGAGGCATATGTGCAGTTCCATAATATCATATAAAATTTTTAAAATGAAATTGAAAGGCATTATATAGCAACCTGTAACTTGATAAGCACATAGTTACATAAACCCAGATGCCTGGATTTTATTTCATTCTTAATATGGTTAATAAAGATGTTAATATGGTTTTCAGATATTTTTATCTGATAGGAATTTTTTTAAAAACAAGTAAAATGATTCAAATTGCTTATCACAATGAAAATGGCAGCTTTTAAGAGGAATTGTATTTGAAGACATTTCCTTTAACTGAACATTGAGTTGTATATTTAGCTTTATATACTAATGCAGAGATCTTTCTTGCATTCCTTTGATCCCACTCCTAAGACCCATCACCATTTTTGGATAGGGTATCCAGGTTTGTTGTCTTACAGATTTTATTATCAAGATTGAAGGTACTTAGAACAACAGTCTCTGATAGCAAAATTCAGAGACATTTTGTCAGACTTCTGTGTCTGACCTTATCCCCTGTGAGATAGTCTTTATTTTTCTGGGTCAGTTCTTTTTGTGAAGGACTGGAACTTCTTAGCTAGGGAACAAGATATTTAAAAAATCAAAAAAATTGCTATTAAAAAGATATTTTTGAGTTCTTTTAGCATATGTAATTGTAGGTTATATTAAGCTGTTTATTACTGTTATAACTCTAACAAAATTGTTTGATTTATTAAAGTGAAAGCTAAATTAGATGTCTTTTCTAGCCCTAAAAAGAGTAAAGTTTCAGTCTTTTTAAAACTCTTTTGAACACAAATTCATATTCAGAAGGAATAGCAAGACCATGTTGTAATTCTCCTACATTGATCAAAACTTTTGATGCCAGTAAATTACATTTAATGGTGCTGAAAAAGTGATATACACTACACAATAATGGAATATGCCTATTAGCTCTTCTTTGGTCAGCATTTAATGTATTCTGTGACAATAGTCTTTGTTCAGTACAGTCTCTGAAAGTTATCTAAGGGTGCCATGGATCACTTAAGTTCCTCTTTTGCTTTTTATCAGTAAACAATAGTCTTTGCTTTTAATACAGTTGACTTTCTTTAGTTGTCTTGAGAAACAACTTTGTGGTTTTATTTTGTTACCTGGCTACAGAAAACTTTCTATCTTTAATTTTACTGAAAAAAGTTATAAGTATTTAAATCCTAAAATTTAACTAAAAATGACATCAAGGTGAAGTGATTAAAGAAAATCTCTTAAAACAACATAGTAAGTGTTCAAATGAAGAGATTGTCAAAAAGCATTTCTTTAATTTTATAGGAGGATAATTGTGTGGTTGATACTTGTTCCTTTCTGCCCCATAATTATCAATAATAGATGGCAGCAAGTTTTGCTGCGTAGTCAGCTCAGTGAAATTCATCCTTTGAGAGAAATTTCTAGCAGCAATATTTTACCTTCTCATATTCAAGAAAGAGTATAGATATTGTATCTTTAAAAACTATTAAAAACTGATTTTATTATTTTAAAATATTGATATCATACCTTTTAAGGTTAACAGGTTTTCATCTATAAATAGAAAATGCTAAGAATCTAAATCTTGTGAAATGTAATTAAAATGTGTTTTTGCATATTTATTTAAATTTTTTAAACATAACCAAAATCAGTACTTCAAATTAATTAAATTAAAACAACCCTCTTTTTAGCAAAGTAAAGTACATCTCAAACTGGATTAGATATTTTGATAGTATTCTATTTATTAGAACTTTATTAGATTATGTTATATGCTAAGTACATGTTATGTATTTGGAATGGAAAGATGTAAAGATGTGGATCAGTGCCCTCAAGAACTATATTGTCTAAAAGTGATAACATTTAGTTTTAGATAAAAGTTTTTCTCATATTCATTTATATATTTATGTTGACTATTTCAGTTTTATAAATAAAAAATTATATCTAATGCGAAACAGCTACAGCATTAAGCTCTCACCAGTAAAACTTTAGAAATAAAGCCAACACTTCACACATGTTCACAAATATATTATTTGTCATTTATGAAAATGTCTATGTATATTTGTAATAAATTTAGGACAGTCTTTTTTTTGTATTTTGTCTTACTTTTTATTACAGAAAAGCTTCAAATGTGTACAAAACCAAGAGTTAGAAACATACTGCCACTTTTTTCCCTAGTCTACTCACATCTATTTGTTGGTGTTTGCCTAGATATCTCAAGTAGAATTTTCATTACTTAAAAAAAAATAATAAAACTTTGGAATACTTTTTTTTTTTTTTTTAAGCAACTTTGTTTAAAGAGCATTGACAGCAAAATGAAAATCTGAAACTTGGAGTCTTTCACTAGATCTTAACTTACTTTGTGATTTAGGCCAAGTAATTTACCTTTTATGAGCTTTTTTCCTTATTTGTAATTTGAAGGTGTAATATATTTAGCACAAAATTTATTTTTTAAAGTACTAAAAGGCTTTAGGTGCTTGGGAATACATGCACACGTATATATATGTATACATATCTCTGTATCTGTCTCTTGTCTATCCATCTATGTGTCCATCTAATGGCAATGAAGTAATCTTTCATTTGTTCCATCCTTTTAGAAATTGAGTCATAGCAGATGATAGTTTTATAGACATTTAAATTCATGAAGCACAGTAGAATGAAGATGAAGTATTTTTTTGTAGAGATATGTCTTAGCTCCAGATATTATTATTGTATTCTTATAAAATTTGTCCTTTTTCAAGTTGGAGGCTCTCTGGTATTTTTATGAAATATGCTTAGTCTCCAGTTCTCTACCCTCCTCTTCTTAACTCCACCATTCTAACCCAGGCTTTCACTATTTCATCTCAGAATTTATAGAAATGACTTCATAATAGTACTGATTCCTAACCGATGGCCATCATGTTTAATTTTCTTTAAACATGACTTTCACTGTTGTTATACTTCTCAGAAACCTTCATTTCTACCTAGTACCCTTCTCTGTCAATTACAAAATTCCTTTTATAATTGTCACCTATTCATGTTCCTTGTTCTCTTTTGGACCCTTCACTACATAAAATATGTTGCTTTGGTTGTTCTGGAGCATATAATACTCATATTTGCATTTTTGCCTTCCTATATATATATTGCTGTTGTCATTTAAAATATTTTTTTCATAATTCAGTAAATAGACATATTTAATGGGTAATATGTCCAGGCTGTATAGTATATATTCATGGAATTGTATATATCTGTTGATTTACATAGAATACGTGCATTAAGACATATTGGAGTGATATGAGGACAACTGATATATGGCCCCTAAAACTTGGAAATATGATATTACTCTGAGATTTAAACTAATAAAGTTCATTCCAACAAGGATTATGCTTAGCTGTCTCTGAAATAAATGAAATGTTTTTGTGTATATTAATTGTACTTATTGAGTAAATTAACTGTCAAATACTTTAGAGATTTGAGAGATGGATCTAAAATGGAATTTAGTAAGCAGATATCTATCTAATCAGTTGTATTTGCCCCTAGAGATTGGAAGGAAAGAAAAGAGAGATTCAGTGTATGCTCTATAAATGGAAAAGGGAATAAGTACAAGGAGCCTAGAATTGGCTTTGCCCATTCAAGCACTGTCTGCAGTAGAGGATATCCTATTCTCCTGTGGCTGATTATTTCTGTTCTACATCATTCATTTTTACCAAGTAGTATTTTGATTATAGTTTAATTTTTTAATGGCCTTCATAAGGAAAAGACTGTACTAATCCATGTATCGCAAATTAATTGACAGGTAATATTGATCATCTTAAAATAATATATTTGCATTCTGGTTTATGTGCCACTATCAGTGAGCTTGATTAGTAAGTCTGGCCCTAAGAGGAAGATGGAGTCTTAGTGTGCTTACAAAAACAGATTTCTGAGTTTGTAACAATGAAAATGAGAATTGTTTATTGTTGTTTCCTCTTCACACATAGTAGGATTGTAAGCTCCATAGGCAGGGATTTTGTTAATACACTGCTTTATCTCCTTTGCTCTTTCCAGTGCCTGGCACATAACAGGCTCTCGAGAAACATTCATTAAATGATGAATTTGTTAAATATGAATCTCTCTCTCTTCTGGGCTTCTCTGTTTGTAAGCTGTAGCCAATAAAAGTAATTTTTATGGTATTTGATGTGTATAAGTCTGATCTTCGTCACTAGTGAAAGCTCTTTGGAGTGTGGCCCTTATTTTGTACTAATGTCTCCCTTGTCCTGTCCCATCTTTAGTGTGCTTTATAGTCAAGTTTTGGATTTTGATTAAGGTAGCATATGAGTTTGAGTTTAAGCTCAGCTATAAACTCAGTTTTGTGAAAGTAGATAACTTTTCTGAACCTTTATTTCTTCATCTATTATATGCTGTAAATTAGATTGTTTTAAGGATATACTAATGTTATTTGAGGACAGACAGGATAGGTTATTTGAAAATTGAGAGAACATACAATATGGTCCCCAGGATGTAGTAACCTTAATAAAATTTACCCATTGTTATCATTTGGATGATAAAAGCATCGATCAATTAATTCCTTTTGATTTGTTTCTATTATTATTTATAATAATTTTCGAAAAGAAAAGAAAAAATAGATCTCTGTACCTGTCAACTCATTTTATATCACATCTAAGTACCTCATGGGTATATGGGAGCATATTTTCAGTTTTCTGTTCCTGACCTTCCTCATTGTGCTCTTATCAGTAGGGTTCCTGTTTTATGACTGAATAACATTGTTTCCAACTTGTGTTTAGGACCCACCAGTGCAATCTAGGCTTAATTAGTTTGTTGTAGCCAGCAAGCTTTTTCTATATTGTGGCTTTGGCATCTGTCCTTCATGGCTATGAGTGCAGTTTTCTCTACTTACCTCTTTGACTCACTGTCTTATTCCAGTTCTGCTTGGGCTAGCCCAATTTGCCATTTCTATTCTATACTCTTCTCTCTCTCTTTTTTCCCAGTGTTATCTACTTTTCATTTATTTCTGAATTTTTCATATATATAAAATATTTTTCAGAGTCCTTCTTGTCTTTAGGGATCTTACACCAGTATATATGACGATATAAAAACATCTAATATGTTCTCTTTTGTAAGCTGTGCTGTGACAAACTTAGTCATTTGTAAGTTCCAATAAATATAAAAAGTTAGGAAACACTAATCAATGTTGACTTTAAATCCTTGTAATTTGTAGTTTATAATCTAGCAACTTTAAAATCTTCCTACTAAGTAATGAGACTCCTTCCAGTGTTATATTCCCTGCCTTGCTTCCTGAATTCTGCAAGCTGGCATATACTTGGTAAATAAGAGATTGGAGGGAGGCTTCTTCCTGTAGAAATGCATTTTTCCCAGAGAAAAAAATACTCTTGACATTTGAGAGTTCTTCACTAAAACAATCAGCACTTTACCTAATTATCCTTCAGTGAAGTGGACACCTACTCATTTTCTAGTTAGAGCTTTCACTTCTTTTATATAAATTCATAGCCAAGGAATACTCAACATTTGAAGAGATTCTCCCAACATGAGAGAATAAACATACAGAAAAAAATGAATGAGACCCAAGAAATTACAAGGAACAATTTTGAAAACTTGGAAAAATTTCTGTAATCCTCAGAGATAGAAAATATTTTATCATTAAAAAGTATGTACTGGTTAAGATCCTAAAAAAGATGTTCAAGTAGTGTGACTTTTGACTCCCTCACCCAAGATCAGCTTCAGCAGAATTATTAGGGAAAACTAAATGTTCAGAACACATAGTAAGAAATTTCTAATATGGTGGAAGAGGGCTGTTTTGAATTGGTGTGTGGGATGGAAGCTTTGTTTGGGGGCTGGAGGCAGCCTGCAGTGGCTATTGGAGGAAAAATTAGGAAAAGAACTGATGAGGTTATGCTGTTGCTTCTCTACGTTGAACCAAAGTTGCCTAACCTCTCCATACCTGCAGTGTCTCAGAACTCTGGTTCAGGTATTTTCAGGAAGTCAAATCAGGAAGATGTCCTTTGCTTCTGAGGGGGATGCCCAGTATGAATTATTGCTTCCCTACTTCATCCTCACCAGATGCCTTGTATTGACACATTATACACTGAGGAGGATCTTTCTTTCATATTTTCCATGTGAACAAAGAGTGAAACAGCCATCACAAAGAATTGTTTTTTGTTTGTTTGTTTGTTTGTTTGTTTGTAAAAGAAGACTGACTATATTTTTCTGCTGCTTGGAACCCTCCACCTTAGGTGTTTTTTACCTCAATATCCTGAGCTCACTGAGTCAAACAGAGACTATAGTCTGGCCTTTACCGATAAACATTGCTTAGCCTACAGGCCAAAATACTAAGATCTTCTAAAGAAAAGATAAATAATAGTTTTGGGATTTTACTAGTAGTAGACATATATAAATAGCTAAAGGACGTAAAATTATCCAATATGCTTAAAAAAAAGTTGAAGAAGATATGAAACAAGGAAACATGAAAGAAAAAAATATTCAATATCAAAAACAGTAGCTGACATGAGTGCAAAAATAGGGTATATAACAGCATGAATCTGAAGAACAAATAGTTCATTGGAAAATTAGAGTGAGATATTCTCACAGACTAAAAGGAGGAAAAAGATAATGAAAGAGAACATAAGAAAGAAATCTCAAGAGATACTGAAGAGAAAAATAAAGTTACTAACATTCAGATGGTTAGGGATTCTTTTTTTTTCAATGTTTTATGGTGACATTGGTTAACAAAATGCAGTTAGTTTCAGCTGTACATTTTAATAATGAGGCTGTGTGTGTGTGTGTGTGTGTGTGTGTGTAGACACACACACAGATATTTACATTGTCTGTTCACCTACCATAGTTAGATTTCTTTCTTTCACCATGTATTTGACCCCTTTTTAGGGAAGGAGAAAATTGTTAAAATGGAAGAGAAAATATTTGAAGAAAAAGGGAATGGGTTTTCCAGAATTATATGTAGAGAGAGAGGGAGGGAGGAAGGGATGAGTATTTTCAGGTAAAAAAGGATACACAAAGAGAAAACGGAGAGAGGGAAACCCGCAACACACACTAAAGCTAAATGTAAAACTACCAAAGAGAAAGAAAATTAAAAATTTTGCAGAAGTTCCAGACAAGATGGCTGAAGAGGAAAATGCTGTGCTTGCCTCCTCCCACGACAACATCAGAATTACAACTAAATTACAGAGCGACCATCCTTGAGAACCACTTTAAGACTGGCTGAATAGAACTATAAGGATATGAAGAAGCCATGTGAAGACTGATAGGAGCTGTGGAGACAAAACAAACTGGTCCTATAACCATATATAATGATTGAGAATTGGGAGGGATATTTTGGCTGCAAAAGTCCCTCCTGAGGAGCAAGGGGTCCCAGCCCACACCGGACTCCACAGCCCAAACCACCAGCACTAGGAAGAGGAGTCCCCACGACATCTGGCTGTGAAAATCAATGAGGATTCCATCCCATCTTGGTGAGAATGAGGGCTGCTGCAAACTCAGGCATTCACTTGAAGGACTCAAGTACAAACTTATAAATACTTGCCCTAAGCTCAAGCAAAGGAACACTAGCTAGAAAAGCATCCAGGACGTATGGGGAGGAACTGAGTGAGTTGCTTCTGGTATAGGGCTAGAGCGGCAGCTCTCTCTGGGACTGTGTGAGCAGGTGCCATTGTTCATTTGTTGAACCCTCCCCAAGCCTAGCCTGCAGGTACAGTCAGGTGCCAAATCTAGCTCTCCATTAACCTGGCTAACACTGCCCAACCCACCATGGTGATTCCCTGAATCCCTGCCCCAAGCAACTTGTACACTAGCCTGAACCCCTTTTAGCAGTGGTTCCACGCAAGCAGCTGGCCTCACTCCATGGTGTGGACTTTCCTATAATATCTCAGTAGTTCACAAACCCCCCAAAAGTAGTGGCTGACCTCATCATGCCCTATACCTCTTGCTAAGTGGCCCCAAGGCCAGCACTAATGGTAGCCACACCCTTGGAGCACCAGCTCAGATGATGAAGAAAACTGTGTCACTGGGCTTCACAGGATATCTACATAAGGCCGCCCTACCTATACTGAAAGACAAAGTAGATTTACCTGTATAGAAACAGACATAGGGAGGCAGCCAAAATAAAACAAAGACATGTCCCGAATGAAAGGACAGGATAAAAATCTAGATGAAAAATTAATGAAGTGGAGCCAAGCAATCTACCAGGTACAGAGTTCAAAACACTTGTTATAATGAACTTAGGAGGAAGAATACATGAACTTAGAACTTTCACAAATGGATAAAAACCATAAAAAAACCCAGTGAAAATGCAGAATACATTAGAGGAATCAACAAGCGATTAGATAAAGCAGAGATTCAGCAATTTGGAAGACAGGGTAGTGGGAAACACCCAATCAGTACAGCAAAAATAAAAAATAATTTTTAAAAATGGAGGATAGTTTAAGGGACCTCTGGGACAATATCAAGTGTAACAACATTTATATCATAGGGTTGCCAAAAAAAGAGAGGGCAAGGGAGCAAAAACATATTTAAAGAAATAATCATAGCAAACATCCCTGTCCTGGCAAAGGAAATAGACACACAAATCCAGGAAGCACAGAGACTCCCAAAGTAGGTCAACCCAAGGAGGCCTACACAAGACACATCATATTTAAAATGCCAGAGATTAAAGACTAAGAGAAAATCTTAAAAGCTGCAAGAGAAAAGCAGTTACATACAGGGGATTTCCCATAAGACTATCAGCTCATTTACTGACAGAAACTTTGCAGGCCAGAATGGATGGGCATGAAATATTCTAAACTATGAAAAGCAAGGACCAAAAACCAGCCATAGTGTACCTATCAAGGCTTTCATTTAGAATCAAGAAAGATGAGTTTCCCAGATAGAAAAGTTAAAGGAGTTCATCACTACCAAATCAATAGTACAAGAAATGTTAAAGGTCTTCTTTAAGAAGAAGGGGAAAAATAAAAAAATATAAATATGAATAATATAATGGCAGTAACTACATACCTAATCATAATCATTTTAAATGAAAATGGATTAAATGTTCCAATCAAAAGTTAGGGTATTTGAATGGATGAGAATAAAACCATATATATACTGTCTACAAGAGACCCACTTCAGATTGAAAGACATACACAGACTGGAAGTAAAGGGATGGAAAAAGATATTTCATGTAAATGGAAACAAAAAGCTAGAGTAGCAATATTTATATTAGACAAAGTAGACTTTAAAGTAAAGGCTATAACAAGAAGTAAAGGACGTTTCTTAATGATACAGGAATCCATCCAACAAGAGAATATAAGCCTTGTAAATGTATGCATCCAACATAGGAGCACCTAAACATAAAGCATAAATTGATAGACGTTAAGTGAGAGAGCGAGAGTAATATAGTAATAGTAGGGAACATAACACCCCATTGACATCATTGAGTAAATTATAAAGACAGAAAATCAACAATGAAACAGAGGCCTTAAATGACATATTAGACCAGATGTATTTAATTAATATTTTTAAAGCATTTTTTCCCAAAGCAGCAGAATATACATTCTTTTCAAGCACACATTTTCCAGGATAGACCATATTTTAGGCCACAGAAAAGTCTCAATTTAAGAGGACTGAAATGCTATCAAGCATCTTCTACAACCACAGTGATATAAAATTAGAAATCAGTTACAAGAAAAAAAATATAACAAGCAAAACACATGGCAGCTAAATAACATAATGAAAATGAAAACGAAAACACAATATCACTAAAATTTATGGGATATAGCCAGTTCTAAGAGGGAAATTCATAGCAATACAGGTCCACCTCAAGAAATAAGAAAAGTTTTAAATAATCTAACCTTACACCTAAAGGAACCAGAAAAAGTAGAACAAAGTCCAGTGTAAGTAAAAGGAAGGACTAATAAAGATCAGAGTGGGAATAAATGAAATAGAATTTAAAAAGTACAAAAGACCAGTGAAACCAGGAACTGGTTCTTTGAAAAGATAAACAATTGATAAACCTTTATCCAGACTCATCAAGAAAAAAAAGGCCCCAAAATAATAAAATCAGAAATGAAAGAGAAGTAACAAATGAATATGAAGAAATTTGTTTTCAGAAATATAGAGGATTATAAGAAAGTACTAACAATTATATGCCAACTAATTGGACAGCCTAGAAGAAATAGATAAATTTCTAGAAACATACAATCTTCCAAAACTGAATCAAGAAGAAACAGAAAATCTTAGACTAATAAGTACTAACAAAATTGAATTAGAAATCAAAAAGCTAAAAGTCCTGGACCATAGGAATTTTACCAAACATTAAAGGAGGAATTCACACCTATTTTTCTCAAACTATTCCAAAAAATTCAAGGAGGGAAGGTTCCCAAGCTCATTTTACAAAGCAAGCATTACCCTGTTTCCTAAACCATACAAGAACATTACAAAGAAAGTTACAGACCAATATCGCTGGTGAACATAGATGCAGAAATCTTTAACAAAATATTTGCAAACCAAATTTAGCAATACATTAAAAAGACCATACACCATGATCAACTGGGATTTATTTTGGGGATGCAAGTTTGATTCAATATGATCAAATCAGTTAACATGAATACACCACACAAACAAAATGAAGGATGAAGTTATATGAGCATATCAATTGGTCAAGAAAAGCATTTGACAAAATCCGGCATCCATTTATATGATAAAACTCTCAGCAAAGTGAGAATAGAGGAAACATACCTTAGCATAATAAAAGCCATATATGACAAACTCACAGCAAATACAACAATGAAAAACTAAGAACATTTTCCTTAAGATCAGGAGAAAGACAGAAATGTCCACTTTCACCACTTTTATTCAACACATTGTTGGAAGTCCTAGCCACAGTAATCAGATAAGAAAAAGAAATAACATCCACATTGGAAAGGTAGAAGTAAAACTGTCATTTTCAAAAAGCATGATGCTATATAGAACTAACCTTAAAGATTTCACCAAGAAACTATTAGAATGGATAAATGAATTCAGTAAAAGTAGCAAGATACAAAATTAATATTCAGAAATAAGTTACATTTTTATACACCAAGAACAAATTGTCAGAGAAATTTTAAAAATCCTGCTTGTAGTTGCATCAAAAATAAAATACCTAGGAATAAATTTAAGGAGGTAAAAGGTTCTGTACTCAGAAAATTATCAGACATTGAAGAAATTGAATAAGATACAAATAAATGGAAGCATGCACTGTGCTCACAGACAGGAAGACTTGACATTATTAATGTCCATATAACCAAAGCAATCTATAGATGTAATGCAATTCCTATGAAAATAACCTATGGCATTTTACACAGTACTAGATCAAAATTATCCTAAAATTCACATAGAACCACAAATGCTCTTGAATAGCCAAACCAATCCCAAAAAGGAAGAACAAAGTTGGAGGTATCACAATATCTGATATCAAACTATACTACAAGAGTATAGTAAGCAAACATCACAGCACTGGCATTAAAACAGACATATAGATTAATGGAGCAGAACAGAGATGTCAGGCTCTCTATTAAATAAACCCAGGCCTGTGTGGTCAGTTAATCCATTACAAAGGAGGCAAGAATATACAATAGAGTAACGACAGTCTATTTAATAAATGGTGTTGGGAAAACTGGACAGATAAATGCAAAAAATGAAACCAGAACATTTTCTTATACCATATACAAGAATAAACTCGAAATTAAAGAAAAATGTAAAACTTGATATCATAAAACTGGAAAAAAACATAGGCGGTAAATTCACTGATATTGCTTTTAGTAATATTTTTTTCTGATCTACTTCCTCAGGCAAGGGAAACAAAAGCAAAAATGAGCAGATGGGACTATATCAAAATAAAAAGCATTTTTACAGCAAATGAAACCATCAACAGAACAAAAAAACAGCCTACTGAATGGGAGGAGATATTTGCCAGTGATACATTCAATAAGGGATTAATAGCCAATATATATAAAGAGTTCATACAACTTAACACTAAAAAATATCCAATTAAAAATGGATTTGCATTTAATTTTCATTCTTTAAAGAGGACATACAGATTGTCAAAAGACATATGAAAAGATGCTTACTGTTACTAGTCAAAGAAATGCAAATTAAAACCACAATAAGCCATCACCTTACACCTACCAAAATGGCTATCATTAATAAATCAACAAACAACAAGTGTTGGTAAGGTTGTAGAGAAAAGGGAACCCTCCTGCACTGCTGGTAGGATTCTAAATCTGTACACCTGAAACTAAGATAATATTTAATGTCAACTATAATTGAAAAAATTAACCCCCCTCCAAAAAAAAAAAAAAGAATTTCCGGGTATGGGAAATAAGTCACCAAAAAAATGACAAAGAATGAGATTGATATCACACCTTTTTAACAGCAACTCTGAATGCAAGGGAAAAATGCATTTATAAATACTAAAAGTACTTAAAGTATTTATAAATACTTTTAGTATTTATAAATGTTTGAAGGGAAAGAACTTGAAATATTTTACCCTGCCAAGCTGTCATTCAAATATAAAGACGTAATAAAAAATGTTTTCATGCATATTTGTCTCAGAATTTTGCTACATAAATTCTCACATTAAAAATAGCTTCAGATGAAGCACTGAAATGAGCAGACAAATTTAAAAATGATTTATTAAAGTGATATATGAAATATCTTGGTAAAGTTTTTTTTTTTCTTAAAAGAAAATGTAGCTGAGACCTAAGAATAGAGAAAATTGTACTAACTTTATCAAGACTTTTCAAGGTATCTATGTTGACAGATCACTTCCTAAACATTTTAGTCAGTTTGAGTCCTAATATTTATACATTATAAGACATCATAACATTGATGTTTAAGCAATGTTCAATTAGTTTAAGAATTTTTGGTTCTGTATTCTCAGTTCTTATACTTTGTGGAACTGTAACAGATGCTTCAAGCAGGCCAAGAGTCAATAAAAACATGCAATGACTGCATAAATGAAGGACACGGCAGATAAAGACATTAAAACAGTATTATAAATATGCTCAATATATACAGGGATTTAAAGGAAGACAAACATAGGAGAAGTAAGATCTAAACAGAAGTGAACATTTAGAGGACATATATAGTAACAAAATGAAAAATTCACTGGATGGGTTTAATAACATTACATATAGAAATGAAAAGATCAATGACTTTAATGATAACTGCAAGACAGTGGAAAGATAAAAAAGACTAGGGAAAAACAATAGAGTCTTAATGATCTGTGGAATTATATAAAATGTTCTAACATATGCATAATTGGAGTTTCAGCAAGGAGAGGTAGTCAGCAAAAGTCCTAAATGAAATGATCTCCAAATCTTTACATATTTGGAAGAACATTCTAAACAGGCAGATTCTAAAAGCTTAAAAAATCACAAGATAAACACACTAAGAAAAAAGTCTACAAGGCATGTAGCAAGGCACATCATAATCAGATTCTGAAGATCAGTGATAAGAAGATACTAAGAGAAGCAAGTGCATAAAGACATATTACATCCAGAGAAACATGACTGCAAACTTTTTGGCAGACAGTTTTCAAGCCAAAAGGCAATGAAATGCCATCTTTAATATACTGAATGAAAACTCTCACCGTAGAATTCTTTATACAGAAAGCAAAACTTTCAAAGTAAAGATAAGTAAAGGCTTATTCAAGGAAACAGAAGCTGATTGGATTCATTAGTAGCAGACATGAACTACAAGAAAGTTAAGGGTTTTTTGGCACAAGAAAAATAATACCAGGTGAGAACTTGAATCTATACAAAGGAATGAATCCTGTCACAAATGATCAATTTGTTAGAGATCAGGAGATTTTATTAACCTCTTTATTTTTTTTTTCAGTTTTTTAATTTATTTAAAAGTTCATTGACAATTTAAAGCAAAAATAATTTGCTTTTGGTTTACTAGTATGTAAATTTAAGATGTTTTAGTAACATTAGGACAAAGGACAGGAGGAAGGAATGGTTTTAAGAATCCTGTGTTATAGATGAAGTGGTATGTTATTTGAAGGTAGACTATAATAAGTTAATGACGCTATATTGTAAAGCCTAGATGAACACTGAGAATAGTAAGGATGTGTCATAACAAAGTCATTTGTGAAGATAAAACAAATACTTAAAAAATACTTGCCTCTAGAGAGTAAAAAAATAAATGGACACATATAAATCAAATAGAAGGTAGACTTAAACCTAAAAAAATTAATATTTACAATAAATATAAATTTTCCAAACCATCCCAGTTAAAAGGCAAAAACTTAGATGGGAGCTGAAGTAAATCCCAACTGTATGCCATCTAGGAGCAAACCACACTGAATATAAAAACACTGAGCATGCTGTGAAATTTTTATTAATTATAAGGCTAAAAGGTGAGTGAGAAAAAAGATAGCTTCTACAAGCACTAATAAAAATGAAGGTGGAGTGAATATATTTTCAGAAAAAGTACACTTTAGAACAAGCAATCAGTAGACTATAGACTGATTTTCTAACTAGAAATTAGAGATCAATAATAGACAGCTGGGAAAATATGGAAATATGTAGAAATTAAACACTTCTAAATCACTGACTCCAAAAGCAAAGTCACAAGGAAATTTAGAAAGTGTTTTGAACTGAATGAAATTGAGAACAAATTTTGTGAGATGCCACATGGATGTCAGTCCTTAGCAGGAAACAACTTGAAATGCTTATATGTGAAAGGAAGAAAGGACCTAAATTGGTGACCTAAGAAGCTAGATGTTGAGAATCTTAAAAAAAAAAAATTATATTAAACTTATAGTAAGAAAATATACAGGCAGAAATCAATGAAATAAAAAAAAAAAAACAGACAAAGACTGTTAGTGAAGTCAAGCTGGGTCTTTGAAAAGATCAATGAAATTGGTAAACTCAAGCCTGATTAAGAAGATAGAATATATACATTACTAAAAATAAGGAATGAAAGAAGGATTCAGTAGAGATCTACATCATTGAAGGATAAGGAGAATTAATGAACTTTATGCTAATAGATTGGATTATTCTTGAAATGGGCAAATTCCTTGAAGATACAAACTCTAAACTTTACTCAGGAAGAGTTTACTGGAGTTGGTAGGGTTGCTTATTGGTTCATGCACTATAGAAAACACTGTGGAGATTCTTCAATAAATTAAAAATAGAACTGTTTTATGATACAGCAATTCTACTTCTGGAAGAAACCCAAAACTAATTTGAAAAGGTATATACAGCCTATGTTAATTGCAGCATTCTTTACAATAGTCAAAAGATGACTGGATAAAGATGTGCATGTATACATTAGACTATTACTCAGCCATATAAAAGAATGAAATCTTAACATTTGTCTACAACATAGACGGTCCTGGAGGGTATTATGGTATTATGCTAAGTGAAATAAGACAAGGAAAAGACAAATACCATATGATTTCACTTATATGTGGAACCCAAAGAACAAAATAAATGAACAAATAAAATAAGTGGACTCATAGATACAGAGAATAACCTGATGGTTGCCAGATGGGAGGGTAGTTGGGAGACTGGATGAAAAAGGCAAAGGCATTATGAAGTAGAAATTGTCAGTTAGAGAATAGTCACAGGGGTGTAAAGTACAGCATAGAAAATATAGTCAAGAATATTGTAATAATGATGTATAGTGCCAGGTGGGTAGCAGACTTATTGGGGTGTTCACTTTCTAAGTTATATAAATACCTAATCACTATGCTATACACAAGAAACTAATATAATACTGAATGTCAACTGTAATTGAAAAATTTAAAAAGTCCAGATTTGGCCTATGGACCAGTTTGCTGACCCAGACTATAGATGTAAAAATGTATCTCTGTGGCTAATCTAAGTTATAACAGAAATCACCTAAATGTCTATCCAAAGGAGATTATCTAAATAATTTATAATAAATCCACACTGTGGGAATCAGAGTGACTATTAAAAACAGAAGAGTTTACTTCAATTAACCTACATTTATTAAAGAAAATTTAATGTTTAATGAGAGGGTTTCCCACAAAGAAAACTATTGTCTCAGATAAACTATTTTCGCTAGGTTGTCTCACTGATGAATTCTATCAGACATTTCAGGAAGAAATAATACTAGGGCTACACAAAGTACTTTCAGAAAATAGAGTATGAGAGAACACTTCCAACTTATTTTATGAATGTAGTATTTCCCAGATACTGAAACCAAAGACATTTTAAGAGAAGAAAATTACAGATGAATATAAGATCTAAAGTCACTTTCATTATTTCTCAGGACTAATCAACTATAAAGCATAATTAAATGGGAGATTCCATTTTATAATATTATTAGATAATCAAAGACAAGTACTTTGGAATATAACAAAAAACGTCCAAGACCTCTATAGAAATTAGAAAACGTTCATACTATGTTTACAGGAACACTTAATGTCAGTTCAGCATGAAATTAACATAAATAAAATGCAATTTTGGTCAAAAACCTAGTGGTGTTTTTCTTACGGGTTGACAAAGTGACTAATTTTATTTGGAAAAATGAAGACTGAGAATAAGATACTTTTTGGAAGAATACCAGGTATAGATGTTCATTTTCCCTACCAAATATCAAGACTGCTATATAGCTTGAATAATTAAAACAGTATGGCATTTGACACAGGAATAGATAAGTTGACCAATGCAGTAGAATAGATATTCCCCAAACAGAACTGAGCATGTGGTGGAATTTTGATTTATGACAGAGAAAACTTTAGATCAGTTGGGGAAGGGGAAACTCTTCATTATATTCAACTGGGGAAAAAAATGATATCCTTGTGGAAGAAGATGAAATTGGGATTGTTCCCAAATATATACAGTAATTAGATGTGGAGCATAAGAATCTAATGGGTACACATTTCAGTTTCAAAAATAAATTCAAAACTCTTCAAGTATAACGGCAAAATTTAGGCTATGAAGCAGGGAACATTTTTTTTGAAACAAGGCTTAGAATTTCTTGTTAAATAAAAATAGATAACCTGTTTTGTGGTTAATTTTTCTTCATATAAAAATGGCTTTAAATAATTGAGTCTGTTTTATAACACAAATTAATAAGTAATGCATAAACAGACTAAGGAGGGAGAAAGAAGCTGGAATTAGTGCACAGATAGGCATTTCACAAAAGGGGACTACTAGACGGCTAATAATCACATTAAGAGGTATTCAGCATCATTAGTGATCTGGAAAGTGCACATTGAGATACTATTTTACAAAATCATTAACAGAAATTTTAAAATGTAACAATACCAAGTGTTTGAGAAAGTGCAAATCTTTGGGCTATTTTTTACTTTCTTGATGGGAGTGTAAAATGATGGAACAATTTTATAAAATAGTTTGGCATTGTCTTCTAAAATTAACTGTTCATATAGTTTTTTTGTGAATGGGTTTTCTTGTTATATTAAAAATAAAATAACAATAAATAAGTACATTCATATAGTTACTTTAAGAACTAGGTATGAGGCACATTACCAGTAATTTGATTTTTGTCTTTGGATATTGTTAAAGGAGCACCTTTCCACAAACAAACATACCCTATTCCCCTCCCTCATTCCTAAAGAATTTTATTTTTTTCTTTAATCTCTATAACTTTATTTCTTTTTTAAATGTGTAGTATGTTCAGAGGCCTAAATAACTTCTCTTTGTCATATACCATAAATTGCAAAAGTGTTATTTAAACGCTATGTCAGTTTAGCACTAGAAGTTCATTTGTACTCCTTGTGTCTTACCAAACCACCTTAAAAGAATGCTTACGCTAATAGAAAATGGGAGGGTGGTGGATTTAAAAAGCACTTATACAACAGTCATCATTTTTATTATATAGTTGCCCCTGTGAACAACATGAATTTGAATTATGTGGCTCCACTTAACACACTTATAACTAGCTATAACTTATAACTATGTGCTGTTGCAGAAAAATCAGACTAGCAAGAAACCCAAGTACCACTCAGAGAGTTGGAGAACTAAGGTTTATTACTCTGGTGGTCCCAGAAGAGCTAGCACTCTGAAGATCTGGGCCCCAAGCTCAAGGGTAACCTTACTTTTATAGGGCTTAACAAGCAAAGGCAACATATCTGTTATCTAGACAGAACAAGGAAAGGAGGGGGTGAGGTCTTCAGTTGATCTCAAGGTCATCCTGCCCTTCCACCGATGCAGCAGGCATGTCTACAGAAGTGGAACAATGCTGATTACAAGGTTAGCTATTTGAGTGGAAAATTTCTCTTCAATACTGTTTTTGATTTGTAGTTGGGAGTTCCCACATGAGGAGGGCTAACTTATATTCATTCATCTGTGCCATTTTATAAATAGAATTTTTTAACTCAGATTAGATTAATTCTATTCACATTTCTTAGCGTTTTGATATTCCTTGGTATATAAATAGGTTTAATATTTAGATTATCTGGAGTAAATCAAAGAGAGATTGAGAATATTCCCTATTGTGATCAATTTTGTTTGTTTTTGTTAAAGAATTAAACTTTACCTGGCTTTTAACAGGTATGGCTTAAAATAGTTCAGGGTTTCTTAAAATCAGAATGAAAAATTTATGTAATAGTATCATATAGTAAATAAGGACAGTGACTTAATGTAATTTTATGTTCATACCATACAGCTTTATCTTAACGTTTTGCCATAGTTGCTCTAGTCTTTTATATTGGAAATAAAGGTGTTCCTCATGTACTTCTCCCTAATCCTAGGTAATCATCATCTAAATTTGTTGTTTCTTATTTTCTTGTATGTGATTCTGTCTGTGACTATATACATAGGTATTCATAAACAATATGCGGTATTGTTTTGTATGTTTTAAACTTGGCATACTATATATACCATTCTGCAGTTTGCTTTTTCAGTTTAACTTTGTTTTTGTGATTTAATAGTATTAGTTCATTTGTTTGAACTTATATAGTATTTAGTTACATGATTCTATCAAATGTATTTATCCATATGCCTATGAATAACTTTTGTGTTGTTTCTTATCTTTTTCTATTGGAAACAGTTTGAAACAAACATTTCTGTACTTATTTCTGTGGTGTACAGTGAGAACTTTTGAGGATATATTTCTGGAAGTGGAATTGTTTAGGTTAGGATATATTTACTCTATTAGACATTGCCAAAATGCTCTCCAGGGGGCATTGTTTTCATGTATTTCCCATCAGCTCTTTTTGAGAATTTCTCTTTTTTCACATCAACATTTAGTATGTCAGTCTTTATAATTGCTGCTAATCTCATAAAATAGTATCATAATGTTGTTTTCATTTTTGTGTATTTGATAATCAGTAAAATTGAGCTTTTTTCCCATAAATTTGATGACCCTTTAGACCTCCTCTTTTTTCAGTCATTTGTTCAATATTTTTTATCCGTTGTTCAATAGAAGGATGTCTCTTTCAAAAGATTGATTTGTAGGATTTTTTTTCATGTATTCTAGATACTGATCCTTTATTGGTTGTATATTAAATATATCATCTCCCAGTAGCTTATCTTTTACATGTGTTAGTAAATTTTAGTGAGTAAAAGTTTTAGAGTAGTCAATTTATCAAGTCCAGTTTGTCTGTTTTGTAAGGATAATTTTCCCAATTAGTATATTAATTTACTAAGTTTAATTTATTAAATAATCCATAATCCATTCATTTCCCACAGATATGCAATGCAACATTTTGTAAATATCATATTTTCTTAACAAATAACTCTCTGATCTCTGTCATCTGTTCCAATTGTCTTTCTTTAACCAGTATAACATTATCTTAAATATTATGGGTTTATTGTACGTCTTGTTACCTGATGAAGCAGGTGCCTCTGTTTTGTTGTCGTAAGTTCCATCATGGCTATTCTTTGCAGTTTTCAAGCTTAGCTTGATACGTAGAAGAAAGAATTTCTTTGAGCTTTTCTGTTGGAGTTCTTTTGAACTTATATGTTAATTCAGGGAAAATGTCTATTTTGCCTTTCCAGAATGAATGGTGTATGTCTGTTTGTTTAGGCTCTTATGCTTTGAGGGTTTACAGTATTTTTCCAGAAAAGTTCTTGCAACTCTTTTGTTGACTAATTCCTGTAATCTTATAGTACAGTACTATGTTATTTGCCACTATAAGTAAAATCTTTTTATGTTATATTTTATTATAGATACTCAGCTGTAGAAGTATGATTTTGTAGTGATCATTTTGTTCAGTAGACTTTCTGAACAGTGTTCTAATGGTTTAACTATAAATTATGTTGGACTTTTTGCCTGATGACCATTTTGCTTCTTCTTTCCCAAAGCTTATACTTTTTTCTAGAATTTCCTTTTGTCTACTGTGTTGACTAAAACATACAGGTCAATGTTGGATACAGATGATTATAGCAGGCATGTTTATGCCATTTATAGCCTGCATTGTTGTATCATTCTTGATGGTAAAGAGAATACTAACCTCGATGAGGACATGGTTTACAGTAGCTTTCAAAATTAGAAATAGGTAATTATTATGAGTCACCACTGCCTTCTCAGCCTTTTTCATGTTATGGCAAACATAGAATGATGTCACATTCGTGTAGCACATCAAAGTAAACTAAGATGGCAGCTTGTAATTGGGGTTCCCATTGCCTTTAGGTACTGCCAACCTGCCTCAAAAGCTAAATAGATCAAAATCAGGGACACTACCCTGTTACCTATTGTGGAGGTATTATAGTTGGAAACCTCAGCTCTTTTTTAACCATTAAAAGTGATATTAGGTCTAGAATTTCATTGATATCATTTATTAGGTTAATTTTTTGTTATGTCAATTTTTTTCTTGTTCATAAATGATTATTCAATTTCTATATGTAATGAGATAACCATGTATTTTTCTCCTTTAACATGTTAATGTAGTAAGTTAATTTCCTAGAACAGTCTTTGCATTTTGGGGAGAAGCCTACCTTGAGCATCTCTGGGTGAACTTAACAGAAAAGTTTTTTATTCATATAGTTGCTAGTTCAGAAAACATAAACCTCTTTTTTAAATTGTGAAATGCACTATAAAAATAAAAACATATATAATACATATTCACAAAATACTTTATTTTACATGGATTTACATAATGAAATGACCTACTGTTTAGCCGCCACTCAGGTTGAAAAGTCCATCACCAGTGTTTCTCAGTGTTTCCCACCCCAGTTGCATTTCTTCATCTGTCCCCATCTCTAAACAGGTAACTAGCATCATGACTTTTGTGTTATCAATCTCTTGTTCTTCTTTATAATTTTATGACCCAAGTATTTATCCATAAACAGTTACTGTTTAGTTTTCAAAAACTGAGTCACAAAGACAGACATAACTCTTTATGGTGAAGTGTATTATTGCCGTTATTGGATGAAAGCTTCCAGGAGAAGATAAAAACAGAACAGTTTCTAGGTCATTGTGTGGCTTGCCAGTCCCTTTTGGTGAGGGGGAGGGGGTCATGACTTACTCATAAAATGAAAAATGATGAATGATGGTGTGAGTCCTATTTACTGCCATTGAAGTATCTGATAGGCCTTTATTGTAGACTAAATACTAGATGCCCCACCAGAGTATAGTCAGAGGGAAAGGGGCTACTCTCTGCTTGATAATTTTAATTCTGATTTAGTCCTAATTCTAATTCTTAATTCTAATTCCAGTTTACTTCTATTTCTCAGGAGTAAGTCAAAGCAGAACAGTTGACATATACGCAACACAGCAGAGACATGAGCTCCATTACCACATGACTAAGACTAGCCAAGTACATATTAGACTTAAACCCAGGAACTCTGCCCTCAAGCTAAAGAAGTTACAGAGGCAGATCTTATTGACAATAGACCTCAACATACCTATTTCTTACATCACAGTGTTCCAGTGTAGATTGGTTACCCTCTAGGTCTGTTACACAGTTATAATCCTGGACTTTTACTGTATTGATTGAAGTTGCCTTATTCCTGTTAATCTGTCAGCACATTTGTTTTCTATATCCCTGTTTTCTCAGTTTACTCTGCCATTTGGTGGAGCACATCCTGAATTAGCTTCTTGAGATAAGGTACTTGAGAGAGATATTTTTTGGTCTTCCTGGATGATAGTTTGTCTGGTGTCTAATTCTAGCTTAGAAATAAATTTTCTTCACTATTTTCAAGATGTACCATTATGTTTAAAAACTTCCAAGCCAACAGCCTGACGTTCTATTTCCTGATCCTTTGTATGTCTCTTTTTATTTTTCTTTCTGGAAGCTTGTACAATCTTCCTTTCATCTCCAAATGTTCTGAAATTTTGCTGTGATGTTTTCTTTGTATGGCTCTGTTTTCATCCATTGATAAGCATAGATAGGCCCTTTTAATCTGGCAGTTTACTTCCTCAGCCCTGGGAGATTTTTTTCAGTCTTATTTGTTTGTTTTGTCCATCTCCCCTATTGCCCCCACCCCTCGTTATTATAGCCTTCTCTCCATTTTTTACTGTTCTGTATTAAAAATGGATGTTGATTTTTTATTTTTTTTTCTGGTTCTCTAATTTTTCCCTCCTTTTCTGTTTCTCTGTATTTTTGTTCTACTTACAATTTCTAATTTCCTAAAAAGTATTCTTCAACTTTTAAGATTCCTACCAATTATTTTTTAAATAGTATCTTTTTGTTTCATGGGTGAAATGTCCTATTTTGAGTATGTAAGTTTTGGTTTTGTTAACATTTCAGTCTCTCTTAATAGTTTATTTTCTACTTGTTACTCTTTTCCTTTTGTCTATTTATTCATAGACTCTTAACTTTTAAGTTAGAAGCTTTTTACAGATACCAAATAATCCCAGGCTGGTTGCTTCTGATTGAGAAGGAAACTAAAATGATGATTGGAAGTTCCAAGTACATGGATAGGGTTTGTCTATTTTGAACTTTATTGTATGGTGATCTGGGAAGACGGTGGGTGAAATTCCAGTACTAGAATTTGTCTGATTTGTTACCTTTTCTGGGGAAGGATCAGCCTCCTGTCTGTATGGTAAGAATCTGTCTATAATGATTCTGGGTACCAAGTGGGGGTGGGGGGTGGGTAAAGAAGGCTAAATTCTCTGCCTTTAGATATTAGCATGTATATAGGCACTTAATTTTCCTATTTTGCTTTGGATAGAATGATGAGACCCAGAAGTTTTAAACTTACTTATGACGAGACCCCCTGTTTTAAACTTTCCAGAGACTATACTTCTAAAATGGATTATCTCTTCAGTACATGGAGTCATGCAAGGGATTGAGGGATCTTATTTTTTCTTAAATGGCTGTCACTGACATCTTTCTTCCTTTTAGTCCTCTATTTCCTTTACCCTCAGTTCTCAGTGTTACCTGATACTGCCACTTCTTAAGCCTTTTAAAGAGTCTGTGGCATTAAAATGGATTGGTTCTCAGCTTCTTTTTTATCTCAGCCTGGAATTAGCTTTCTCTGACCTAAGTCATTTACCACCAATCCATTTCCTTTCTAACTTTCAAAATGGAAGTAATTTTCCTATATCTTCCCCTTTTTCCCTTTCCTTCTAAAGTATTTTTCTTTCTAAATAATTTTCCTAACATAGTGTTTAGTAGGGTTTCAGGAAGGACTGAAATTAAATGTGTGTATATAATTCGCCATCTTAACCCGGAAACCTAAACCTACTTTTTAATTGTCCTACTTATTTTTAATATGTATGATATTTATGATGAAGCATTGAAATATCCTGAAATGGGTAATATCTAGGTGTTCCATATATGTTTTTTAAAATAAGTCATTGAGTGAAGACCTATGACTGTCAACATTCATTCTTCCCTTTTGGAATAGGAACTAGATAAAAAGAAAGAACATATTAGGAAAATTCAAATGAACCTGCCAAATTAATTTCTATGAATGCCAACCACTATAAAATAACGAAATAAAGAAATTTCATATTTAATACCTTTTCAGAATAGGTACTAAGGAGTAATGCCAGAAATATGTATTTTAATTAAATTACTTATGTGCTATAAAGTTTGGTTACAAGCATAGCAGTATGCCTTTGAGAAAGACATTCTAATAAAGTAAGTGCAGTTAATCAGGGATGCTTAAATGAAGAGAACAGTGATTGACCAGACTGTGTAATGATTCTAATAAACATGTTAGAAAGTACTTTTATTTTATTTGGTAGTAAAATCACTCACATAATTTATTCTAGTGCTTACTCGAATATTTGGAAAAGAGAAAACTCTATTAATTCAGTAATACATATGGTTGTTGATTTTTAAAATTTGTATACATCCTCTATAGGCTTACTGGCAAGGACACTTAAAGTCATTGCACTTGAATATATATTTTCAAAGTATTTTGGATGCTTTTAAGATTAAAAAAAAGAACCACAATAGGTATTTTTAAAAAGACTACTCTAGTCTCATCTCACACACAGCTAGTCCCTACACAGTTTGAAGATCTAAACTGCACAAAAAGATCCAAAAAATTGTCAAGGCAAAACTTAATTATTAGTATACTACTATTAGTATACTACTATTTACTGTTAAGAGACACCTAACAGTTTTTATATACCATCATATTTATGTTATCTCTTGAATTAAACTTATAACACATGCAATATCTATTACCTGAAGATATGTCATTCTGCTTACTAAAGCTAAGATTAAGATAGCCTCAGTCTACTTGAAGAAAAATGAAAGGGAAGAGGAAGCAAACTTGTCTGACCAAGACCTTTTCTCTTTCTACCACATAACATTCTACCAAAAGCTTTGCTTCAGTGGTGGCTAGAATTATTTAGTGTGAATTTTACTCAGGATGTAGTGACTCATTCTGAGATTTTCCTCAGAAGACAAAATTCTGTGGTGATAGCATATATATTGATCACTTTTTTCCCTATATGGATTCCCTGCAGTTTCACTAGAACTTTTTTTGTAAAAATGGTAAATGATGAAACACCTGCTGTATTAATTTGCTAGGGCTGATAATAGCAGAATATCAAAGAAGGACTAGGTTCAACAAAATAAATTTATCTCAGTTTTGGAGAGAAGTCCAAGATAAAGGGGTCAGCAGAATTGCCTCCTTCTGAGGGAAGAATCTGTTCCAAGCCTCTCTCCTTGAATTATAGATGGTTGTCTTCTTCATGTGTCTTCTTATCACCTTTCTGTGCCTGTGTCCAAATTTCCTCTTATAAGAACACCAGTCATATTGGATTGTGTCCTACCTTAGTGACTTCATTTACACTCACTTTTAAATTACCTCTGTGAAAACCCTGTCTCCAAATATGGTCACCATTTGGAGGTCCAGGGAATTAGGGCAGGGATTCAATTTAGCCCTTGACACTTGCTGTTAGAATAATTTATCTTTAAAGTAGAGGATGTGTCTGCCTGAGAAATGAAGTAATGTATTAAAATATAATTATAACCAATAAGAATTTAGTTTTTCTATTATTCGAAAAATGATTTTGAAAGAAGCAGTAATAAAATCTCAGCATTAGTCCTGTAAAGAGCTAAAACTCCCTATGAAATGGACCTTTTAGATTAGAGGCAGCTCTATAATCACTTTTTGTTATAGGAACCCTAGCCAAGACCTAGATTTAAAAAAAATCTATTAACCTTGCTTAATACTGTCCCAGTGCTAAACACTTTACAAATGTTTAAATAGATGTTATTTTATATTTGTCTTTACCCAGATACCTTTGTTTATAGGTTACTCTAGTCATTCTTTAGTTGGGTAGACTAAGCAGCTAATATTAATTTTTTAATTGGAGTATAGGAAATACTGTTATTTGAGAATTTGGATAGAGATTTCTTACCATGTTTAAATCTTAACTTTAATTGT
Source organism: Cynopterus sphinx (assembly GCA_030015415.1). Classification (NCBI taxonomy): domain Eukaryota; kingdom Metazoa; phylum Chordata; class Mammalia; order Chiroptera; family Pteropodidae; genus Cynopterus; species Cynopterus sphinx. Next base: position 38,170,329 of record CM057382.1, on the reverse strand, counting down.
GGTTTAACTTGTTCTGTTAAACTGCCCCCACTCTTTTTTGCCTATTTAACTGAATAGCTTGGTCAGTATAAAAGGTGTCTTAAAAGACATCTATTTGAAAACAAAAAAGTACTTTTCTCTTTAATGTGTGTATGCGTGTGAGTGTGTGTATGTGTATATTTTACAGTGGAGTGCACTTTCAAGTTCTGTCAAATAGTCTTTCCAATAGACATTTCATACAGATTAAAAGTGAGTATAAAGCAAATGCAGTAACTATTTGTTATCATTGAGTTTTTCCACCTTAACTCAGTGCTCAGTGTTTTTACTATACAGGCTGTTAGCATTGTTAGTATTTTCGTTGTGGCAGATGTTACCAACAATAAAAGTTGATTTTGCATTCTATGCAAAAGAATCTCACATTTAGAATAATTTCTGCCAACCAAAAAAATAAGTTTATTTGTTAATATTAATGCTCAAATAAAGCATGATATACTTTTATTTATACTTGAGTACTTTTTCATTTTGAAATTTAACCAGCAGCAGCTGATTTCTTCCTTCCCTCCTCCCTCCCTCCCTCCTTTCTTCTTTCCTTCCTTCCTTCCTTCCTTCCTTCCTTTCTTCTTTCCTTCCCTCCTTCCTTTTTTCTTTCCCTCCCTCCCTCCCTCCCTCCCTCCCTCCCTCCCTTCCTTCCTTCCTTCCTTCCTTCCTTCCTTCCTTCCTTCCTTTCTTCCTTCCTTTTTCTTTCTTAAATTCCTGGCTCTGAATCTTAAATTCTCATTCCCTCAAATACAGTCAGCACTCTGGTCATGGCTATATCTGAAAAGTAGAGACAGCCTTATGCCCAAACTTCTGTTACTCCTTTTGATATCCATTATAAGTTATTTTGATTGTATTCTTAGCTGTCATTCACGCTTAATATGTTTTCCAAAAGTTTGAAATTTTCATCAATTTGGCCTTTTCGTCCCTTTTGGAATCATCATAACGGTTAAGAGATTTTATTTTATTTTATTTTATTTTATTTTATTTTATTTTATTTTATTTTATTTTATTTTATTTTATTTAGTACTACCTATATGAAAGATAATTTTGATAGAAAGATGCTGTCAGGAATACAGAGATGAGTCAGGCAAGGTCGTTACTCAGATAAGTACATTACTGTAATTCAAAGTAGAGTAAGATTTGTGTTAAAAGAGTGTATCATTTCTATCATCAGTATATATAAGAGACCACAGTGGCTTTTTAGGAATATCTCCACTGTTCCTACTGAAACTATTCCGTTATCAGAAAAATTGTAAGAAATTAGAATACTTTATAATACAGTCTAACGATAAAGAGGAACTTGCTAATTTTTAGCTCAGTTGCTTTTTGATAGTTTGTTATTAACCTTAGATGCTTGAAATGTCTTAAGTACTTACAAAAACAACATAACAGTACTGGTCAATAACATAATATGAAGCAAATATTGAAACCCTAGTTTAAGAATGTGATTTGGCATTGGGATTGATTAAAACTATGAACAAAGTATAGTCAGTCAGAGTCTTTCATGGAAGAAAATTTAAATTACACCTTGTTATAGGTAAGAAGTATGGGTTTTACTAAAAATTTTTCGGAGAGTATATGTCAAACTGTATGGAAAATCTAGTTTTCTAAAAAAAGGTCTCTTGTTCAGTAAGTTAGAAGAATGCCTCTCTTCTCTGGATGAGTCACAGTAATTTCAGGTTAATAGATGAGGAATCTTAGGCCCAAAGATTTTAAAATCATTAGGTCAAGAATTGGTCAGTCAGGGATTGAAGAAATTCTATTAAAACATGCTTTATAGGTGTTACGATATGATTCCTCCTTCCCTTTTGGCTTTCTTTGAGTTTTAATAGTTTTTATATATGTTTGTAAACTCTAGGCAAAAGATGGATCTTTACCACTCTTGGTTTCTAATGGGCAATTATTATTTGAATGTGACTTAAATCTACATTTTAAAAGACCATAATTGTGGCTAATTTCAAATAAGACTACCCTGACAAATGGCCTTATTACTAAATCTCACTAGAGATTTCATTAACTTTTGTCTGGATCTAGGACTGATCAAACATTGCACAATCACAACTTGATAAACACTTAAGATAATGAATTAAAGTTTTGGTTTTCAAGTGTGATTCATAATTGAAGTAAAAATGTAGTTATACTATGTTGTAAAGATTGCTTTTCACATTGTCTCTAGCTTTAGTGATCTGTGAAGATAAACATGCATCTTGGGGTCTTTAAAGAAAACTATGATGAGAAACCATTTTTCAAATACCAGGTTAACAAAGATCAAAAGTTTTAACATCTTTTTGAAAAGAATGGTGAAACTGACGTTCATTGATGTTACTTGTATATTAGATATCAACTTTATGGAGAATAGTTCTAATTGTATACTCAGACACTTTTTCTTCTAGAAATGTATTCTGCATTCTACATAAATTTTGGGAGATGAGTTAAGTATTGGGCTTCTCATCAATGATAGCAGAAGGTCAAAAATAGCCTAAATATCTGTTAAATAAATTATAATATATCCATCCAATGAAATAGAACGCAGCCAGTCATTAAAAAGAAAGAAGTAGCTATGTATATACTGATAGGGAATAGATTGCTTTTCAAAATATAGTAAATTTTTGTAAAAGTGCAGAACATAGTATGTAGAATTTAAAAAATTTTTTTGTGCATGATATGTATATTGTGTGTACATCTATGCTTGCTTGAATGTGTATGCAGTATCTCAGGAAGAAAATATAAGAATTTGTTAAAATTATTGCCTCTTGGGCTAAGGAAATTGGACACAGTTACCAGAGTAAAAGGGTAGCTGGTGTTTTCCTGCATATATTTTGATTTTGTACCTTGTGCTTCTGAGAGACAGTGATTTGCAAGCATTTTTCTTTATTGGCCTTCCTGTAGCATATGCTTTAGTTGTTATGGAGGAAATATGTTGAGTTCTTTAAATTGAATACACAATGTTTATTAAATGGTTCTTTCTTAATATTTTTTTCATGGGTCTCAGCTTTTACACTGAAAACATTACACTGTTTAGATCTGCCTTTCATATTCAGAAAAGGAAATATGTAGTTAGCAAAAATTAAGTTTTCTGACCAGTCTGAATTACCATATTATCTGAGATATTCAGTTGCATGTCGTATTCACTTGTGTGTGATAACTGCCTAGTGGAGTAGGCATTTAAGTAATAAATTTGTTTAAGGTGCCATACCTCTCTGTTCCTTTAGAAAATAGATTATCTGCACTTTAGTTATACTTACCCATTAACTCAAACATTATTTGTTTAAAATAACTAAGTATAGGGTTATCATCATTATTATAGGTAATATAATTCAAAGACTTATCCACCGAAAACTAAAAATTCTAGGAGATCATGTACCTTGAGAGGCCTTCTCTTTGTTCCTTGCACAGATGATTTGGCTGACAGTGTTTATATTTGAACATACAGATAAGGGCATTCATGTAGAGCTTCTTGGAATTCATTAGGAATTGACAATATCATTTTATTTTTATTTTGCCAAAGTGAAGATTGTAAATTAATATTTTATGCAAAAACTATGGGCAGCAGTAACAGGGTAGATATTTATTTATAGGGCATTTGAAATAGAAATGATCTTTGTTCTGTTGTGATGTATTCATTTTAAAATGAACTTGCCAATAGACTATAGGAAATTTATTTTTATTTTTGGTGTTTAAGGATTTAGTGATTCAACTATTGCATAGTTCCTAGAATGGTTCCTGACATTATATATAGACTGTATAATGTTTACTAAAAGGTAAATTATTGATTAATGGTTTTTAAAGATTAGAACAAGTATGACATTTTGTCCTTAAGTGATGTGGAGAGAACACTTCAGATATATATTTGAAAATATGTTTTGGGTTATAATGTGTTTCCTCCAAAAGATATTTTGAAGCCCTAACCCCTGGTACCTGTGATGTGACCTAGTTGGAAATAGGGTCACTGCAAATATAATCAAGTTAGGATGAAGTTATTAGGATAGCCCCTAATTCAGTATGACTAGTATTCTTATGAAGAGAGAGAAAATGGACGCAGGTACAAAGAGATGACAGAGGTAGACATTGGAGTGATGTTGCTATAAGCCTAGGAATGCAAAGATTGCCTACAAACCACTAGAAGCTAGAAAGAGGCAAGGAAGAACTCCCTTATGGGTGTTAGAGGTAGTATAACCTTGCAGATACCTTCATTTCAACACTTCTTCATTCTAAAACTATAAGACAGTACATTTTTAATGTTTTAAGCCACCCATAGTACTTCATTACATCAGTTCTAAGAAATGTATAAAACATAAGTTTTTAATACTTTGTTTTTATAACTTATGTGTTTAAATCTGTCTCATTTTTAACTTTTTCTTGTTCCTTGTTTTCTCACCTTTTCTTATTTCCTTATTTCTTTTGCCTTTTTCTCTCTGCAATTTCATTCTCTACCTGAGGTTGTAGTTGAAGTCCTATCAACCAGGCTTATCAAGCAGGGCTTTAAACTGAACACTTTATTCTTTAGACTATCAAATCTGTAATACATGGGCATTATGAAACACTGAATTATTCACCAAAGATACAGCAGAGCCTGATTTTATGGCCCCTAATGCTCCTGTAGTTTTATAGCAGCATAATGGACTTCACAAGTCATCTTTTCCAACGTTTTCATTTTGTCAATAAGATTAAACAGCCTTATCTCTTCTTTGAGGATGTTCTCATTGTCCAAAATGATCTGGCTGAGTTCTCTTGTTAACCTGATCTTTAAACTTGGCTTTTGAAAATCAAAATGTGAAGGAAGAAACAGGTGTTTTCAAAAATTATGAACCTTAAAGTTGACATTATTTATTATGGTTCATGAAAGTGTATATTATTCAACATAGTAGTATATACAGTTTTTTTTTTTTTCAAAATTACTAATATGGCTTTAACTTTTTTGAGGGGATAACTTTGTGCAGTATTCAGAGCTGAAATACTAGCTCTAACCAACCAAACTTTTTCCCCACTAAATTCAGCAATGACTTAAACTCAGTAATAATTAAATTTTCATATGAGAGGCAGATTCATAGATGAGAAAGTTAGATGAGCTTTATTTAGGCATGAATTATAGTACTTTGGGCCTTGGTTTCAGTGTTACGCAATCAACTATATATTACATAAGACGTCTTTAAGCAGAAACACACACAAAAGAAGGTTGTATGTTGATGGGTTTAAGAAAATGTGACCAGAGGCTTGCAGGAACCTATTCCTATATTTCCACTAGGAGCAGTGGCTCGGTATTTAGTAAATTAGTGTTTGTGGTAACTTTATAGAACATAGCTATTCCAGATAACAACAATCAGCTCTATTTACCAATTGTACTTATTGACTATAACATTAAGAAATTTGTCTTCTTTCACTTTGAAACTAAATTTTAGGGTTTTCTTGTGTGCGAAGGAGCTTACTCATGAAAATTAACTCAGAATTATGTTCACATTTAATGAAGGCTATCTCTTGACAGACTAATTGGCAAGCCTATATAGAATCAAGGCAAGAAAGGAATCAATGAAGAGAGAACACATGAGCTTGACAGACTTAATTTCTCATTCAAGTTTTCAGTTATTAATACAGCAGCTCTCAGAATTCTTCTAAATAGTACACTAATTTTAGAAGATTTTTTTACTATTTCAGGAAGAATTCCTATATTTGAATTCCCTCTTTTAACTTGATCATCTCAAGGTGATTTTTGGTACTGCTTTACTTCATTTAGTAGCCTCATTTAAAACTACATGCTGAGTGTCACAATTTAGTTATACATTTCAGTAGTGCCTTTTAAAATTTTTCTGTTTTGTTTTTTTGTTGTTTGTTTGTTTAGACGGGGCAACCCTTGGTTGACCTCACAGATTGCAAGGACCTTGTCAGCTTACAATCCCTTATTTTTTTATTTTTTATGCCTATAGCACCTGGTCTTCCTAGATAGTCTCCCATCCAAGTACTAACCAGGCCCGACCCTGCTTAGCTTCTGAGATCAGATGGGATCATGCTTGTTCAGGATAACATGGTTATAATAAATTAATTTTCTAACAGCTTTTGGAAAATGGTTATTTAAGCACCATCCATTTTAGAACTTCTTTACAAATATTTAATGATGGTCTTTGTTATATAAATTCTTTCTTAAATATTATAGAAAACAGATGAATATGAGAAGATTTTTGTCTTCCTATAGCTCAAAAGTTTTGTGGAGACAAATATATACATAAATAAATAATTAATTAAAGCTATTTTATTGTGTTAGAGTGAAACTCTAAGTATCACTGGGCATATGAGGCAGGGAAAGATTAATTTTGACAGGTGATATTTGAAAAGTCATTGAAAAGCTATGTTTGAACTAGGCCCTGAAAGGGTTGATTGAATTTTTACAGACAGTTTTATGAGGAAATATCTTGAGCTAAATCAGAGGAGAGTAACTGAGAATGAACAGAGGATGTTTAAGAATATAAGACATACATATTTAGGGAAGTGAGATAGTAGAAAATAAGGTAGAAGGAAGAGTTAATCTACAAGGTGAAGAAGATTTGGATGCCTTTCTATATATAATACCAAAGTGATTTGAACAAGGGAATTATTTTGTCATTTTTGTTTTAGTATCAGTTTGGAAGAGTCACATTAAAATGCCAGAAGGCCAATTAAGAAATAAAAAAGAACTGAATTAGCAAAGTGTGTAAATTCAGAAAAAAAGCATATAGATGTGGCAATTTTCTATATGTACAAATATATAAGTCATGAGACACTCAGACTTCAAAATGATAGACTTAATCTTGAGCCATGTTTAAGAGTTGAGAAGTAGAGCCAGCTGGGAAGATTGAAATGATATCAGAGAGGTAAACACATCAAAATTTGATATTTTCAGAGTTAGTGGAGGAATAGATTTCTCAAAACATTATGTGAAATGCTTCTAAGTTTAAATAGGGTTGAGGGCTTGAAAAGAGACTAAGTGGGCCATTACTTTGAGAGAGCAGTTTCAAGATAATGCAGAAATAGAAGAAGAGATTATGTCAGATTGTAAAAACTAGGATGACTTGAAGAATGTATCTTTAGGCTTTAGCTTAATGAGAAGGGGTACACTGATTTTGCAAAGTGTTTTACATTAAAGAAGTAAAACAAATGTTAAGTGTCATCATCTATGTTGTAGCACCTAAAAGAAGAATGGTAGCAGTGACCATAACTGATAACTGAAAGAAACAGAAGAGGTCTTTATGTCAGAATAGTGATTGTTGTTTATCAACCCCATCAGAGCGAAAACTCTATGAAAACAGGAGTTGTTTGTTTGATTGTGCATAATGCTTATTCCCAGATATTTTTTGGTTTATTCAGTGGCCAGATGAATATAATAGGGTGGCCAGGTTTCATTTTATTATTGTTTGGTGGCTAGAAGAGTATTTCAATATGGGATTGCCTCTAAAATAACAGTTGTAGAAGTGATTATTCCTAATTAGGGGCATTGGAGTGTGTGATCATGATGAAGAAAATACTTGCCTCTGACAGCGAAGGACTATGGCTCAGAGGAAGAGATTAAGAATGGTAGATGGTCTTGTCGTGATAATAATGAGAGACTGAAGTAGATCTAGCATTAGAATGTTTGTAGTATATTAGTATGTTGTGATGACATTTGTCCTGTCTTAATTACTCCCACAGACTTAAATAGAGCCTATGATAACTTAGTCTGTGGGAATGACCACCAGGATGACTTTAAAAGAAGCCTTTAGGGAACTTTCTAGTTAACTTGGCAGAGTAGGTAAACTCTATGCTCACCTTCTTCCGTGACCACATCAGAATTACAGTTAAACTACAGAACAACCATCAATGAGAATTGCCTGAAATCTAGCTGAACATAAGACCTATATCTGAGGTTATAAAGAAGAAACCAAGGTGAGACAGGTAAAATGGGGCAGAGACTCAGAATGGGCTGGTCCCATAGCTATGTATGGTGGTTAAAATCGGGAGGGATATCTCAACTGTGGACATCCCTCCTGAGGAGTGAGGAGTCTTGGGCCCAGTGTTTCAGTATTGGGAAGAAAAGTCCCACAACTTCTGACTGTGAAAAGCAGAGGAGATTGAAGGCTGCTGGAGTCCCTGGCATTCCTGTTAGAAGGCCTGGGTGCAGACTTATCTTGCTGATGGACTCATGTGCTTTGTGCTCCAGTGCTGAGGCAGCAGTTTGAAAGGCGCCAGAGACATACTGGGAGGAACTAAACTGACTGGCTTCAGGGTGAATTCTCCCAGACAGAAGTGCTGGCAGAATCTGTTGTTCCTTTGTTGAACCTTCCTCTCACTCAGCCTGCACACTCAGGCAAACGTCTCTATCAAATTAATATTGTTCACCCTACTTTGATGATTCTCTGAGAGCCTGACCCTCCCAGTTTTTAGGCCCATCCAAGTCACTTCCAGTGGCTTTCAAATACAAATGGTTCATGTTGCATACTTTCCTAAAATCTCTGAACAGTTCACAAACCCCAAACAAGCAGCATCTGGCCTCAGTATGTTCTGTACCTCTTGCTAAGCAGTCCCAAGCCCAGCACTAGCAGCAGCTGGCTTCAGTTGGCAGTTTAGTCTCTCCCAGGCACCTCCAAGCCCAGTACAAGTGATAGCCATCTGCAGATCACTTTGTAGCTCATACAAAGTGGCTCCAGGCAGGACTCAGGCAGTAGCTTACCTTGGCCTGCACCAGAGCCTCTCCCCAGAGGCCCCAGAACCAACACACCTCGGGGCCAGGATCAGACCACACCAGAGTACCACCCAACCTCCTCCACAAATAACATATCCAGAGGACAAACTCAGCAGGCACCAGATCCCTGCTACAGCGAACCCTGTTCTGTATTGTCAGCTCCTACACAACAGTTCTTCCACTGTAGTTATAGCCAGATCTGAACAACCAATCAGCCTGATGGTTATTCCCATCCATTGACGTGCCAACAGTAATCAGTGCTCAACTGAAGTAGGAGGGAGGGTACACACAACCCACACAAGCAACACACCTGGAGCATCAGACTCAGGTGACCAGGGAAATTATGCCACTGGACCTTACAGGGCACGTACTACCTAACACCATTCTACCAAGACTGGGAGATGCAGCAACTCTCTAAGTAACATATGGATACAAACACAGGGATGCAGCCAAAATGAGGAGACAAACATGTCTGAAATGAAAAAACAAAACTCCAGAAAAACCGAACAAAATGAAGACAATCTACCAGATGTGGAGTTGAAAACACTGGTTATGAGTATACTCAATGATCTCAGTGAGAACTTCAGGAAAGAGACAGGAAACATTAAGATGGAGATAGAAAACATAAAAAGAACCAGTCAGAAATGAAGAATACAGTAACTGAAATGAGACCACAGACTTCTCGTTGAACGCCACCAAAATGGTGTTCAGGATCTTCATGGAGGTTGGCCAGATGGCCTACACCTTCTTTGGGCCTCGTGCCGGTAAACTGGATGCAATTATAGATGTTATTGATCAGAACAGGGCCTTGGTTGATGGTCCTTGCACTCAAGTAAGGAGACAGGCTATGTCTTTCAAACGCATGTAGCTCACTGACTTCGTCCTCAAGTTTCCACATAGTATTCATCAGAAGTATGTTCAACAAGCCTGGCAGAAGGCAGATATCAATACAAATGGGCAGCCACAAGATGGGCCAAGAAGATTGAAGCCAGAGAAAAGAAAGCCAAGATGACAGATTTCGATCATTACCAAGTCATGAAGGCAAAAAAAGAAAAAAGAAAAAGAAAAGAAGAAAAAGAGGAATTGACTAATCAAGATTGACGTTAGGAAGCTTCAAAAAGCAGTTCTCCTGAAAGCTTCTCCTAAAAAAGCAACCGCTGCTGAAGGTACAGCTGCAGTAGCTGCTGCAAAGTTCCAGCAAAAAAAAAGATAACTGCTGCAGGCAAGAAGGCTCCACCCTAGAAGGTTCCTGCCCAGAAGGCTGCAGCCCAGAAGACAGCAGCACCTCCAAAAGTTCAGAAGGGTCCAAAAGCTCCAGCCCAGAAATCACCTGCTCCAAAGCATCTGGCAAGAAATCATAAGAACATAAGAGGCTGTTATAAAAGTAATAAAAGTTCTTTTTGACATGTTGACAAGTCTAAAAATATATATATATTACATTAGAGGGAATCAATAGATTAGATGAAGTAGAAGATTGAATCAACAATTTGGGTTATAAGGTAGCAGGAAGCATCCGATCAGAACAGCAACAAGAAAAAAAATTCAAGAAATTAGGATAATTTAAGCAGTTTGTGGGACAACATCAAGCACACCAACATTCACATCATAGGGATCCCAGAAGAAGAAGAGAGAGAGCAAGGAATTGAAAACCTATTTGAAGAAATAACTTTACTACCCTGGTGAAGAAAGTAGACATAGAAGTCCAGGAAGCACGGAGAATCCCAAACAAGATGAACCAAAAGAGGCCACACCAAAACACAGCATCACCAGGAATCTTAAAAGCAGCAAATGAGAATCAGTTAGTTACCTACAAAAGAGCTCCCATAAGACTGCTAGTTGATTTCTCAACAGAAACTTTGCAGCCCAGAAGAGATTGGCATGAAATATTCAAAGGGGTAAGAATTAAGGACCTACAACCAAGATTATTCTACCTAGCTAAGCTATCATTTAGAATTGAAGGACAGATAAAGAGCTGCCCAGACAAGAAAAACTTAAAGGAGTTCATCACCCCCAAACCACTATTGCAAGAAATATTAGAGGGACTACTTTGAGAAGAAGGGGGAAAAAAAGAGAGAACAGAAATATGAATAATAAAATCCAAACTATAAACAATTTAAATGTAAATAATTTAAATTCCTCAATTAAAAGACATTGCAGCTGAATGGATAAGAAAACAAGATCCCTACATATGCTGCCTATCTGAGACTTCATATTAAAAGACATATAAGAGATGGAAATAGATATTTCATGAAAATGGAAGCAAACAACTAAAAAGCTGGGGTAGCAACACTTTATGCCAGACAAAATAGACTTTAAAACAAATGCAATAAGAAGAGACAAGGACCTAGTAATTCCACTTAGGTGTATTTATCCGAGGAAATCCAAAACATTAACTTGAAAAGATGTAGGCATTCCTTATTCATCGCAATGTGTTTACAATAGCCAAGATATGGAAGCATCCTAAGTGTTCATCAGTATAGAAAATCGGATAAAGAAGATGTGATACCCATGTACAATGGAATATTACTTGGCCAATAAAAGGAATGGAACTGTACCATTTTCTACAACATGGATGGACCTAGACAGTATTATGCTAAGTGAAATAAGTCAGACAAAGATAAATACCATATGATTTCACTTATATGTGGAATCTAAAATAAATAAATAAATAAATAAATGAACGAAACAGAAACAAACTCATAGATACAGAGTACATTTTGATGGTGGTCAGATATGATGGGTGTTGATGGGCTGGGTATAAGGGGAGAAGAGATTAATATGTACAAATTGGTAGTTACAAAATTGTCTAGAGAATGTGAAGTAAAGCATAGGAAATGTAGTCAATGTAATAATTGTATGTGGTGTTGGAAGGAATACTTAATTTATCAGGATGACACTTCATAGGTTATGTAGATGTCTGATCACTACGTTGTACACCAAAAATTAATATAATGTATGTCAACTATAATTGAAACATAAAAAATTATTTAAACAAGCCTATTGGAGTTAGTTTAAAATATAGAATTGAAATATAAATGTTTTATGTCTACACATATTTCTTCTATTCCATTCTCCCCCCCACACACACAAGAAAGGAGAAAAGAAAAAGAGAAAAGTTAAATTAAAAGATTAGTCCTTAAGTAGTGTTTATTATAGGGAAAAGGTATCAAAACTTACTATAAAATTTATAATTATGATTAGACAATTTTACTAAACAATTTCTAGTATTTGGAAATAATCCCACAAAAGGTAGTATCCTTTATTTTGTTAATATTATTTTCTGATTTCAGTAATATAAACTTTTATAGCCAGTTCTCATTTATTCATTTTTATCTTTTATTGCAAAATGAATTTCAACTTTGAATTTAAATGATTTTACATTAACAGCATAGTTGTAAGGATTTTGTAATAGCGTGTACGTTAACCTTTTTTCTGTAAATAATAATTTTGGGTATTTGTACACGTTAGAGATGAACAAGTCTTATTGTTTTTATCTTGCCTGTGTAGAGCCTTTCTCTAGTATGTAATCTCAGAAGCTTTTTCTCAACGTTTTAAATGTTTACCACCATTTTCAGAAATTTGAGAAATTTTTATAAGTTTTCAGAGTTTCCCAGTAGTATAGTTTATGTCTGTAGACCTTTTTTAAGGTTATTTTCTTATTGTTGGCCTAAGATTCCTTTTACTGCTAGAACAGTCATGTAATTTATGTATTTTCAGAGTATTACCTTATCATTTAAGAAAGGCTACATTGTACATGTTTATTTTGTACATCTATCATTAATCTTTTATATTTTTTGATTTTCATATTCACATGTTATAGTTTTTAAAATTTTGTGAGTAATCTTAGAATTTTTACTTTGTAATCATGTTTTTGAATAAGACTAACGTTATTATAGTACCACAATTTTTAAATGTTTCTGATGTGTAATTTTAAATACTATCTTATTATAGTACTTATTGTATTGAAAGTTGTGTTTAAAAATATTTTTTAAACATTTAACCAGTAACCCACAAACTTTAAATATCAGCTACAATAATATTTACTTTAGAATTAAGGAATTTATAGTCTTTTGGGGCTTTATTGCAATAGGATTTAACTTGTAAATATATCAATTTAAACTACAAATAAAAATGCAAACACCATTTATTAAGTAGCACTGGTCATTATACCTGAAAAACAAGTCACTGCTTATTATCTTAATTTATAAGCTAAATTATTTCTGCCAATTCTAAGAGAAAAGAAAGATTCTTGAAGGTTTTTACTATTCACCAGTCATCTTTTACTGTTTCAATTACTATTTCTCACCATTAACTTTACATTTATTATTTATTAACATTAAGTAATTTTTATCACATGCTTAGCAAAATTGAGAAATTACCATGATACAATGGTACTTTCTATATGCACTAACTAGCAGAGGTCTCCCAGAAGCTGCGCAACAAAATGACCCACACATTGTATTAAAATACTGGAATTACAGTTACTAAATCAGTTTTAAAATATATAGCAACAAATAAGGTGATTAAGAGAATGAGAAGACATACCACAGACTGCTAAAAAGTATTTACAAAAGACATCTGATTAAAGACTGTTGTCCAAAATATACAAAGAACTCTTAAAACTCAACAATAAGAAAGCAACAAATGGGCAACAGACCTGAACAGACACCTCACCAAAGATTTACAGATGGCAAATATGCATGTGAAAAGATGTTCAACATCAGATGTCATTTTAGAATTGCAAATTTTAAAAAGGCAATACCACTACACACCTACTAGAATTAAAATGGAGCCATAATTCTTTCCGGGCTAAGTTCCCACAGTTTCTCATTTCAAGAAACCAGACCAGAGTCTCTCTTCTTTATGTTCACCTAAGTCAACTTTCTCAGACATAAATCAGGGTTATGGGGGCACTTGTTCCCCTCTGGAATTACAGATGACATATAGATTAGATGTATACCTTGAGTCGTTTTTATAGGAACCAGAATCCCTCCACACCCCACTCATACAGAAAACTGTGGACTCTTGCTGAACAGTCACATAAACCCCAAACAAGATGGCGCTGGAGTATTGATGACCAGAAATCTTAAAGTATCTCTTTATAACTTCAGTTCCAACCAGGCAGAATCCACAAGGTAATCACACATTGAAAACCCCCCACTCTCACTTTCATTCTTTAACTCATTTCCCATTTAGAAAAAAGTGTAGCTCACTACCAGTGTTAATTTTATATAAACATGCTCTTTGAGTCTGAAGCAAATCTGACTGGTTTTCAATGTGAAAATAAAATGTAAATACAGTTCTTGGAATTGTTTCTAAACAGAACTTGTCTCTAATCCTAGTGTAACAGCAATGTATACATAAATCAGATTCATCAAAAGAATCTTCAGCTAACAACTATTTGAGAACAGTGTTAACATCATGTGTAGGAATGCTGTTTTCTCTAGGATTTGACATTTTCAGTGATTGAGAATTACTGTATTTTGTAAATGGAAATACCACTACTAAAACCAGAATGCAGTCTATTTACTGATGTCATTTGTTTCCAAAGACTATTGATATGCTAGAGTAATGCAAAAATAATAATAAAAGCAAGCTATTTCATGGCAAACTTTAAGAGTAAGGTTAGGACTGTAATCCATGAGCTATCTCGGGGTAAACATTGCTGGCCAGTATTCTCGGGGTACATGGGAAGTGGGTTAAAACCAACTGTCCATAAGCAGACAGGGAATTGGGCTTTTGAGAATAGCTTTTCTGTTCTCCTTGTGTAATGCTAGCAATAAAGCCACCCTAATTTTCCACTGCAATTCTTGGTATTCAGTGTTTGGCTCTGTTGTTGCTGGGTGGACTTTCTGTTCGGTTCCGGAATGGAAACAGTCTAAAACACTAACAATACCAAATGCTGACAAGGATATGGAGCAAAAGGAGCTCTCATTCATTGCTGTTAGGAATGCCCGATGGTACAGCCACTTTGGAACACAGTTTAGCAGTTCCTTACAAAACTGAATACAGTCTTACTATACAATCCAACAATCATGTTCTTTGGTGTTTACCCAAAGACCTTCATGTGAGTGTTTATGGTAGCTTTATTTGCGGCTACCAAAACTTGGAAGCAACCAAGATGTCTTTCAATAGGTGAATGGATAAATTGCACATTGGTACATCCAGACAGTGGAATATCATTAAGCACTGGAAAGGATAAGCTATGAAGCCATGAAAAGATGTGGAACCTTAAATGTATACTTTACTAAATGAAAAAAGCCAATGTGAAAAGATCATATACTGTATGATTCAAACTATATGACATTCTGGAATAGACAAAACTATGGAGACAGTAAAAGATCAGTGGTGAGGCATAGGAGAAGGCTGAATAAGCATAGCACACAAAATTTTTAGGGCAGTGAAACTGTTCTGCATGGTACTATAATGATGGTTACACGTCATACATTTGCCCAGACTTATATAGTATACAATACCAAGAGTGAACCCTCATGTAAACCTTGGACTTTGATAAAGATGTGTAAGTGTAGGTTCATTGATAATATCAAATGTATCACTCTATTTCAGGACGTTGATAGTGAGAGACGTATATGTGTGGGAATAGAGTGTGTATGGAAACTGCGTTTTCCACTTAACTAAAATTGCCTTAAGAAATAGTCTATTAAAGTATAAAAAAAGCGGGGGGGAAGATAGGAAATTGATTAACATACTCAGGATAGGGTGTAGTGGGATGAAAGGACCTTAATTCTCAATTATGAATCATATTGAGTTCTTTTGTCCTGTTTATGCCACACTGCCTTCCCTGCTGAGAGCATAACTTATAACGACTGAAGTTGGATGTGAGCCTGGGAACTCAGCCCAGTGAAGGGGCCTGGAATCCATACATGCTTACTTTTGCAGGAGTAAGTAAGCCTGGCCGCAATTATAACTCACCAAAGACTTGCTAAGCAGCCATGCCTTTCATCTGTGACATTTTTGGCAGAGGACACATGGGGCCATACGGGGTGTCACCAGTGAATGACCATGTTAAGAGTGACACATAGCTATCATTATGTAGATGACATGATCTGAGCTTAATGAATAGATTTATGTTTTGAATCCATGTATTCTCTCTTTGCTTTTATTTTTTCTATGTCTAATATACTACACAGGATGCTTGCTCTCTAGACTAACCAAATCATGAATTTCATTTGTCCCATTTATTTTTTTTTTGTTATCTAAAACAGAATTAGATATTATCCAAAAAGTATAACATATATTTAAGCTATTATATACCTCCTACCCACAAATAAATTTTTATTCACCTGTTTTTAGCCTCTACTCTTCTTGATAAATATTGAAAACTATTGCTGTTCTTATATATGATTTAAAATTTCAAAACATAACTTTTCAAATCAAAGCCCTAACAGATTTGAAAGTGTCCCCACAACTTCTCATATTGCAGCGTCTTGTATAGATAAATATCCTCTGCATGATTAATTGAGGTACTACTACTTTATAAGGTGGCTCATCCCATATAGGACAAGCTAAAATTGATATAAATTTTTTCCTAACATTGAACCCAAATCTGGCTATACATAACTTTCATATATTGGACTTGGTTTATTTTCTAGTCATTATTTCTTAAATCAGGGACTTCTTTGAAAATCTGATAGAAGCAATCAATAAACTCCTTTTCCAGGGGGGAAAAGTGCTTATATTTATAATTTTTCACAAATAATTTCAAGAACTTTCTAGACTCCTTAAGGGGGTGTTTTTTGTTTGTTTGTTTGTTTGTTTGTTTGTTTAACACAAATTGAGATCCTCTGCTCTAGAACAAGATATATCAAGTTTTTTCCTATATATTAAAGTGTCATAAAGACCTTAGGCTAAACATTCCCAGTTCCTCTAACCAGTCCTAACATGACTTGATTATAGGCAAATCTTCACTATCCAGATAACCTACTTCTGTTTGTATTTTAATGTCTATGATTTTCTGAATGTGATGCCTTTAATTTTCATTTGATATGATCCTCAGTGTATTGGGACTGGAACTTTACATATTTGGAACACTCTATAATAGCAGTTTTAGCATTCATACCACAGTACATTCTTGCCTCATACTAAGTTTCTGTTTAGCTTCATCTTTCCATCATCCAAAATCTCTAGGACAATATTTAACATATTGTAGATGTTCCAGTGGATATTTGTAGAATGAATAAAACTTCCTAATCCTTTTTGCATCAAAAGTTGCCAGGCAAGTTTTACTACATATTATAGTAATGTGTGCCTGTGAGGGATAGGGCGGGAGTATGTTTTGCACCATACTTAAGTAGTGGCATTTTGGAACCTGAAGTGAATATTTAACATTGACTCTTGTTAAATTTCATTGTACAAGAGCAGTTATTTCCTTTGTTATTTAGAGAGACCAGGGAAAACAAAATATTGATAATTATTACTTTCCTCTGTATAATACCATGCACAGTGGGTTAGTGCTTCACAAATGTTTGCTAACTAAATGAACAATTGTTAGCTATGACCATGTGCTTAGTAAAGTATGTACTCTGAGAGCTTGATTCACTACTAGTGAATGTTTTATACTTAATATTTCAGTGAGTAAGTTGAATATATTTTTCTAAAGATGAACACCTTAAATTATAACTTTATTTATACTTTCTAGATGTCAAGGTAGGACACCTAAGCTTAGTTCTCCCTCTCCTCCTCCATCCTCTCTGTCCCCCTCCCCCAAATTGCTACAGTTGATCATACCTGATAGAAAAGTCTGTGGTATGTAATTTTAGGCCTTCACATCCTTTGGTTACAATCTTGAACCAACTCATTCTGGGTTCACAGTTTATGCAACCTGGGAAATATTTTGCTGCTTCACAGGCAGTTTTAATCAGCGTTGAAACTTTTTGTTGAATGATTAACCACACTTCTGGCTTTTCCTATCTTCTCATGAGGAACTTCCTCTTGTTTCTCCTATGATGAGTAGAAAGTAGGTAACAACATAATTGGAATCCTCATCGTTTTTAGGCATAAAGGGGAAACTGCCTTTGCCATTATATTGTTCTCTATTTGCTCTGTGTTCTCTTTTTCATGTAATCTAGGGCAGCAGCATTTCCACTTTCTGTGCCTGCTGCTTGAATGAAGAAGCCAAGGCATTTTTAAATAGCTATCTCTATGCATAATAGCAAAGAACTTATCTCTGCTAGCTCTAAGTTATTTGAATTTGAAAACCTGGTGTGTGAAATCAATCTCTACATGGTTCAAATATCCCCACATTGAGAATGAGCAGCTTTCTAATGTGTGCTATTGGTAAGCTATTTAAAGGTTCTGTGTTTCCTGAGAAAGTAGGAGTTATCAAAGTGACAAGGAGACTGATCTGTCGAGAGAATATTTTAAGACCGGGACTGGGGCACTGTGTTCTAAGATATAGTCACTCTAGGTCATGCATTCTCAACCAAGATTCATGGTTCCCAAAGCTGACAGAACCTCATACTTAACTCAGGTATCATTTTAAAGCTAAGTATTCCTGGGCTTGTTCTCTTTTTTTATGTATGTGATGGTCAGTCGGTGCAGCCGCAAGAGGAAACATAGAAGAGGCATGTGAAAACTAATTATTACACTCTTAGGTCCAAGAGAAATAAAGTCTCTGCGTGCGACAAGGAAGCGGATTCATCCAAGCAGGTGGGGAACCAAGATTGCACAAGGACCTTTGGGCTAGTTCCTTTTGTTGGGGGTCAGGTTGGAATACACAAGAAAGGGAGAAAGGGCATTTCATTGGTGCATTTAAATGTTACTAAGTCATGGTCAGGGGAGGGTGGAAAGGAGAACTTGTGGCAAGGTCCAACCTTCACCTGGTCATTTGGGCAGGCTGCTTACAGCCAGTTCGTGGGGATGTTAAAACAGCAGAAACATACATACATACATACATACATGTTTTATATATATGTTTTATATATATGTTTTATATATATGTTTTACATAAATGTTTTAATGAAGTTTTTAAAATATTTATACAGTGCCCCGATCATAAGAGTTTTTGATTCAGCAGTAAATCTTCAGGTTTAAAGCTTAGAAATGTATATTCTTAAAAGGTTTTCTCCAAATGATCTTGAAGACTCCTGAAATTGTGCTACAAAACTGAATGCCATGTTTCTGGGGAGTTATAGCTTTTGTCGGACTCTGATAGTTCCTTGACCTCAAAAAGGTTAAGAATAAGAATCCTTTCTAAAAGCCACTTGTTATTAAACTTTACAGTGCTTCAGAGTTACCCAAGGACTTCTTAAAACAAAGATTGCTAGGCCCCACCCCCAGAATTTCTCCCTCAAGTAGTCTGGGGTGAAGCCTGAGAATTTGTATTTTTAAGTTGTTCCTTGGTATTGCTGCTGCTGGACAGAGGGCTACCCTTTGAGAACCACTGTTCTAGGACTTGGCTAACACTACTTTGTGCCTTCAGCATCAAGCTGTAGAAGCAAACTATACCTTACAGGATTCTTCACCAATTAATATTGTAATCAATATGATAAAGCATAACAAAGCTAAAACTAGTTTACCACTGTAAGAGAATGGTAAACTACCTTCTTACCTGGCAAAGGAAATGGCAGTGGAAAGTACAGACGCATTCTTAATTGACCCATTGATAAACCTGTTTTCTTAAACAGTTGCTTCTGTGTGTAACATTTCTTTGTATCAGAGTAGCATAGTTCCAGGACTACTTTTAATAGTTTGATTTTTTTTTATTTTTTACCTAACTACAGTGTAACTTTTCAAGTAACAGTGTTCTCCAAGGCCAAGTAGAATACAGCTCACAGTTAAAACATAAATTATAGTTTAACCTAAATGTGACAGGAATCAAAAAAGATGATTCTAAAGATCCCTGATATTAGGAAAACTTGTTCTGTTTTATAAAGCCCCTAAAGCAGGTGGTCAAGTGGTCAATGCAGGAAAGCTTTTAGAACCCCAAAGAAAAAGCAACTGTTTAAAAAGCTGTAAAACACTAGTAAATCCACAGGAGACCCAAAGAAGTTTGTTTGCCCAGACTGCTTACAGGCTGTCTGAAACTTTGAAGGGAACTAAGACCCTGGAAACAATCTTTATTATCCATGAAGAGTCTAATTGTGAAACTTCTCTGTCTAAAGAGATAAACCTAAGTAAGGCTTTTGGGCATCATTAATGGGCTTCAGCTTTTTCATTTTCCCAGTTAGCCTTGGGACTTTTGTTGCCTCTTCCCTTTAAAGGGAGTTGTCCTAAATGAAACAGGAACTGGCCTGAATTAAAGCTTAGAGCTTTAGAAGGGAAGGCCTTTGTTTAAAAGACGTATGTTAAAATTATATTAGTCGTGATTGACCCGAAATTAAATTCTGGGTATTCAGTTTCTCTGTACTTTTTTTGCAATCTAACTTTCAGTTGTCCTACAACATATCAGAAGGGAAGGTAGCTTTATTTTAAATGAATAATAATTTTTAATTGAAGTAAAACTCTCTAGTGCCAAAGTCTTTATGTATAAAGTTCTTCTTTTGTAGTCTTTTTACTTTGGCACAGCAATGCTTTGGTATTTCATGGCCATCAAAATGTTGGCATAAATTATCAGTACTTAAAGAAATATTTCTGAAACTTCATTAACTTTGGAATTACCTTACCGTATTTTGAATCTAAATACTACTTTAGCATATGTGATTATTATCACCTAAAATATATTAATTTTTAAGATAACTGAAATAGCTACTGTATCATACTAATTGAAATTGTGAATCCCTCTTATTAGCTGAAAAATTCAGCTTCCAAGACTGTTGCTGACATCATCAGAGTTTTTGACAAACGAGGAGGTAATGGGGAATTAATTGTAGCGCCTTGTTGACTTGTGCTACATAAGAAACAGATGTTTGCAAGATGGAAATGAATAAAACCAGTAAAGAAATAGGTACCCTATTCAACTTTTCAGTAGTACAAACAGTGAAATTATTAAGAAAAATTGGAAAATACATTCATTTTAAAGTTAGTTTTAGAATAAAAAAAGGTCAGGAAACAGATAAAGATATATGCTCTGTTCCCTAAGGATTATATGCTTGATAGGACACAAGACTATAAGACATTTTATTTTAGCTTAATTTTGAATTTCTTTTGAGATTTTATGATTGTTAGCATTTTATCACATGCTTTTCATTTATGGTTGAGTTGATTTGACTTTGTAATATTTCTTATTCTCAAATTACATTTGCTTTTTCATCAAAAAAAAGAGAAAGAATCTGGATTATAGAAATCGGTGCCACAGAAGTCTCCCATGTAGTTTTATTTCTGCCAAGAGGGAGAAGCCTTGATTAACTTATGAAATGGGAGATGTTATGTCTTACTTTTAATTCTGCCACCTTATGTGACTAACATGAACATTCAGCAGTACTCTTCTTATGCTTTCATATTTGGAAAAGTAGTAGGATTGTTCATGAAAAATTTGAAAGAACTTGCTTATCTTCACTTTGCTCTTAAACATTAAATGGCTTAAAGAAGACAGTAGTAGAGTCTTAGAATTGGAAAGAATCTTTAATATTTTATAAACCACCCCTTGCCAAAGCCAGAAATGGAATTCTTCCATGACAGACTTGTCAAGTTTTCATCCAGATTCTTCTTAATTGCTTCTAGTTATTGCAGGCTGAAAGCTCACTGCTTCATAAGTAAATCTGCTTTGGTTTGGTAGTGTTTAATTATTAGAAGTTTTGTTCATTCTTTGTGCTGACACAGAATTGGCCTTTCTGGAAATTTTGCTTAAAATTTCCAAATTTCCTAACTCTTTAAATACTAGTACATAATTATTGTTTGTCCTTATTCTCTTCAGGCAAGACATTCTCCATTTCTTCAAATTATCCCAGTAATCCATGATTTTTAAATGTCTTTGACACACCGTAGTTTGTAATTGCTTCTCTTATATTTGGATGTCATAAATTGAACAAGATATTCAGAGATGGTGTGAATAATGCAAAATTTCAAGGGACTGTACCTACCTTGGTCTGGGTATTTTGTGTCAAAATTTGACACTCACACCCTTTTTAAAATATGTAATTTGTATTAGTTTACTATATTGAAATCCTCCAATGTTCTTTCAAATGAATTTCTAGGAAGCTAGCTCACCCTCTGATACTACTTATATAGTTGATTTTTTAAACCTAAAAATAGATTTTTCATTATTAAGTTTGAGGGTTAATCTGTATTCTAGATTTTCTTGATCATTTTAAAATCTAGGTCTTAATTATATTTTTTGTGAGATATGGTTTAGAATCATTCAGTCATTTGTTAATTTGCGAGTAAAAATTGCCTTCAGGTCATAGTATGTAAGAACAAAGATAAAGAGATAGTATGATATAGGTTAAAAACAGTAATAGTATTCACTTCTCTGTAACCAGCTACAAATGCATCAAGAACTGTCATTCAGCCCATATTTCATTGACGTACCTATTGCAAGTTGTCTTGATACAAGTAATTTTTATTTTTATTAAAAGACGAATTACCCTCAACAAATATATTTGGTTCTTAGTAATTACTGTTTTTGTTTGTTTTTTCCATGATTCTAATCATCCATCTTGGAGTTTTTGTTGGAATTCTAGTTTATTGGCATGTAGTTTGTTTCAAAATTGCTCCTTTCTTCCTTTAAAAATGTTAATAGATGCCTGTCTCTAATATCTTGTTAATGCCATGCATTTTTTCAAAGACCACCAGTAATGGCTCTCAGTTTATATTTATCAATTTAATAATTTAATATTCTAACATATAACTTATTTGAACCCATCTAAGCTTGGATTAATTTTTAGTTGTTTAATAAAAGCATAAAATTGTTCCTGTTATTTTTTATAATAGAATAAAGTGAAAAAGACCTTAAATGTTTAACACTAAGAAGATGTGTAATAAAACAATATATGTTTATTCAAGTATTTATTTAGTAGTTTAAAATTGTGTTAGTGTAATACATGAAAAGAGTAAAATGAGTGACTTATAAATTGGGTATATCTTGAAATTTGGTAATAACTGTACTTGTGAGAAAAGGCTGAAAGAGCGATTACATAGTTAAGTGGTTGAGTTCAAGGTTAAAACTATGGGATCCTTTTCAGTCATTTGTTTTCCAAATCATCTCTAATATAATGTTTAGTTTATTTTTAATCTTTATACTTTTCATATTAAAAATATTTTTTTTGACGGAACAGTAATAAAAGGAATTAAACTAAATTTTCCTTTTCTTGTAACTATTAGTGTTTTATCATTTTCCCAAGTATTTTTCTGAACGTAGCTTTAAAAACCCTTTTATATTGAACCATTTTCTTAATCCTGCTTATTCTTTCTGAAAGGTGATGTGTTAGTAAAGCATATTAAAAATATGTAAATTTACTATGTTCAATTCTTTTCCTCCATAGTATTTGATTTTGCATTTTCTTATTAACTGGTTTCTTTTTCCTCTATTTTAAGTTTAAAGTTTTATTCAACAGATGCAAAACACTTTGTTCTTTGCCACCTCATGCCAATAAGCATGAAAACAATACAGTTCTTCACACTATAGTGTAAAAGTCATTCAGCTATACATTAGGAAATCCAGGTTCTAGTACCAGGGCTTCTATAAATAAGTTTTTGACAAGTCAAGTCATGATCTTTGAGTGTCCTTATTGTCATCTATAAAAATGAGACTATTAATCTGATTTGTCTAGTTCAAAAATTTTAATGGAATTTTTTAAAAGGCATATAAAGTTGTGGAATAATTTATAGAAAATTTACATATTTATTATTGATAGAGGTTTAAAGAAAAGCTATCAAGTATTCAGAATCTATATGTGAGCAAGGAAAACAAAGTAAAAATCAAGTATGATCACTTTACTAATGAATTTTCGGGTATCTACTTCAGAAGTAGTGATAGTACTTCCAATGACTTTAAAAGAAGTGTAAACTTAACGCTAACCATTTAATTCCACTGATATTTGGCTTTGTGTGGAGATAGGATATAAATATGACTATGTACTAGTAACAGCATAAATTACAGGTTAGAAGAAGGTGAAATTTAGGGTCTAAAAGTTTTGAATTATTTATGGAAAGAAGACTTGATTATCTTAATGGCTCACACCTGCAAAGTTGTAGCGAAAGAAAAGTAATTGAAACCTCATTATATTGGGAGGAAAGAGGACTAACCAGGAAGATTCAGAAAGAGAAGTCACAGAACTATTCAAGAGTAAGAATATGTGCCTTATTAGTATACGGAAAGTCTAGAATGAAAAAAAAAAAGAATAATTCGGCCATATGCCTTATTGAAAAATATAGAGACTCTTTGTGTAGAGTGTTTTTAGTATTCTCAGTAGAGATTTTTTTTTAAGCCTAATTATATGTTGTTAAATTCAATGACATGACATCTGCAAAATTAAAAAATGGACACATTCTGTTACACTCCTGATGACTGGGGCAGTTACCAAGGATATAGCAAAGAAAGGGAATTCTCCAGTTATTGAATACTTAATAGGGTTGAACATTTTTATTTCTATGATTTTTCTATTAATGTCTTTTTTCTTCTAAAAGTCTGCAGAATGTGCTAGTGTACAGATGTGGTTGTCTTTTCCCCATCAGTGGGTCCCCAGGGCCAAGCACAGTTCTTTGCACATAAATGACATCCTATACATAGTGGTCAAATAAATATACTGCTTTTTAGGGAGGAAAGGTTTAAAAAATCAGTACGGTTAGGTTCATGTCATGTGGAAATCTGTACAATTCAGTCTATGGAAGGTATGAAACCGCTTGTGCCTGTATCTTCATGGATTCATTAATGTAGAAAAGTTAATCCTTTGGATATTATCAGGAGTTACACATTTGATTATATATTTTCATTGATTTCTAGAACAATAGAACATATTGAAAAGTATTTTCCTGACTCTAGTTCGTCTTCCTATAAGGCCATGTCTAGTGGCAATTCTCTTAACTACTATTGTTCATCTCCCTTTCCTACCTTTAGGTCTAAAAAATATATGTTTACAATGCTAGGCTGTTGAACTTGGAGGTTTTGTTTTGTTTTTGTTTTTGTAAAGTCTGTATATTTGGAGAAATCCTCTTGTTTGTTTACACTTCTATATCTATAAAGATTAGAGATCTCTTTAATGGCCTAAGATGAAACCAAAATGCTCATTTATTTTAACTCTTAATGTGTTTAAGTTTCTTGTATTATTGGAAGGAACAGATTTACTTCAGATAGTCATGTAGTGTTGCCTTCCTATTTAGCCTCTGTTTGCTTTCTCACCTCTGTTGATTTATTAAGCTTGTAACCTAGAAACCAGCTAAAAAGGAAGGAAGTCAGAGATGTGTATTTCTGGGCAGTAACTAGAGTAGTTTCCTCTTCCTCTAGCCTGGTTAAGCTGTCAGAAAAGACCTCCTGTCCCCTTCCCCCAACTATAAAAAAGAAAAGAAAAGAAAAATTAACAGTAGCTCTTCAACTTCCTTCCTTAATCTATTAAGGAAGGTATATATAAGCCATAAGAACAATCGGTTTAGTGGACTGAAATGCTGCTCTCCTCAAATTGGTGCTTTTCATTGTCTGAAAGGTGGTATCTGCCATCCCTAATGAGTTGTAAGGAACAGGAGAGAATTAAGGTGTAAAAGCTGAGCAATTGAATGCTTGCTACCAAGTGGTTTCTCTGTTTGTTAGTTCACTGTTTTTGTTTGTGTTAGAAATTTGCTGAAGTACGAGGACAAATTCACTTTTATATATTTATAAAAATATATCATGCGCAACTCAAATGTTAAAAAAAGATATTTATGGGTTTCAAGTAGTTGCACCTCTGTATGCCCTCATTAGTGTGAAGAATTGAATATATAGTATTTATAGTAATGGAGAATCATCTCTTTAATTCAACCATAATGAAATTAAAATGAATAGTTTTTCAGTATTGACGTTTATTTTGATTTTATAAAAATAATTGCATTCTGTGTCACGAACTGTATAAATATTGTGGCAATTAGATAGTTAGCTAAGTGTAATTCTGTGTGCTTTTTGACTCTGGAGGACTGATAATACTTGAGGAACAAAAACAGCTGTTTTTAAGTTTATATCATATTGTCAAACCTGAATTTATGTGAGATTGTAAGATGATTCCTGTGAAATATTAAACTCATTTTTTAATATACAATAAATTGTAGAAAGGTACTAGGAAATGTATTTAAAATTTGATAGTTCATAATAGAATAACCTGCATCAGGTACTTGATATTTCTTTGTTGGGGACTCAGAATAAGGCTGCCATATTTATTCAGTTGTTTTTTTGGCAACTTATATGACATTATAAACTCTTTTATTTTCACATATGTTTTATAGTCATGTCTTAAATGATTTAATTATGAATGACTTGTTGGGTTATTGTGTATGATTTAATATTTACTTGACTCATTATTTAAAAAATACTTTGTTCTGAGGTTCTGTAATTTAGCACTATTAGTGTTCTAAAATTATATATTACTAACATTCTTAGGATAATCATTACCAGTATCTTTCATTTTTAAAACAATATGAAAAAGGAATTGATTGAGATATTTGTTAGTGCAAGTCCATTATACTAAATTCAGAATATTTTCTTTTAAATAGTCTGATATTTCTTTGAAATGAAACCGATACATCTGAAATAGATATAAAGATACAGGCTGTTTTTTTATTAACATGATTTGATGAATTGGTTGTGTATGTGGTATAAAAAATTCAATGTGAAGCTTTGGATTAATTGAAATTGAGATATATACATTGAGCTAAATTTATAATAAAAGACCGTTCACATACATCGTTTAAAAGATAGGTGAATGTTTTATTGCACTTGCAGGTATGACAGTCTTTTTTCATATTCAGTGTGTATTATATATACGGCATACATCTCAATTCAGATTAATCACATTTTAGGTGCTCAGTAGCAATGTGTGGCTAGTGGCTACTACACTGGACAATATAACTCCAGTTTAAAAGAAAAATATATTTTATCCTTTTAAATTATTGGCTCTTATAACTGTGAACAATATGTTGTTTTTATAAAGAATAAAAATGTTTCAGGAGCATTTTTTAAAGTCTGCTGGAATTAATATTACCACTTTGCTTTTTTTCTTTCAAGTAAAGTGCCTCGGAGACTGTTGGTTATGCCATTTGATTTCACTCAGACTGTTGCTCACAAAAAATGTCTTAAAACTTTTTTTCCTGAGGTTGTTTATATCAGTGTATTTTTAAAGAGAATGATAATACTGAATGTAAACCCTTTACTTGAAAACACACTGAAAGTATTTTTGATGGTTTAAAGTTACGCTTCATTTTTGCCAACTTGAGAGATATTTTATATATTATTCGTTTTCCATACTTTCTCACCTTGGTATATCTGGAAAGCAAAAACTTTGTATTTGAATTTGCTTTATGAAGGAGACAGTCAACTTGAGCTCTCAGTCTCGCCACTAGTCTGTCTTTGTCTGTTGTTAAAATTATGAGCCAGTCTCTACGGCCGCAGCCAAATGAGTAATCACCAGTAATGTGACTCGTGCTGGAAGTGACTCCATCAGCACCTGTGACGGGGATTAGTTACAGTTTACAGAGCACCGCCTCTTCCCTTCTCTCAGTGTGCCCTAAGCCAAGTAGTCGTTCTCATTTGGGTGTCTGCACTGTTGGAAGCTACTGCAGTGTGTTTCCACACAGAGTACAGTGGGGAAGGCTTTCTCCAGCTGATGGATGGCTGTTCTCTCTATTTGGAGTATCTTACTGGTTATGTAAGCGACCTCGGGAGAAATGATCCTGACCCAGATCGGAGGATGCAGTAGTGCTTCAGCTGCAGGATTTCTTAGTCGCTAACACCACACTGCTGATGACAAAGAGCGAGTTGTAATCCTCATCACTGCCAGGGTTGAGCCGGAGCAAACAGAAAATCGTCATTTGCTCATCGGAGACTTGTTAGGTTACAGCCTCAGCTTCGTTCCGTGGTCTTGGCTTTTCTTCCGATACAATGACGACGCTGCAAGTGATCTCAAAAATGCTTGGTTTGAGAGCCATTTGCCTGTGATATTTTTGAAGACTAAAATAGTATTTAGGTTAGATAAAAAATAGTGCTCAAGAACAAAATGGAAATGCCAGCTATACTTCTTGACCTTTAAAACCCAGTCGTGGATTTCTGAGATTTAAAGATACTTTAAAATTCTCAAGAACAAAGTACGGTTTGTATTTTTCTGCTTCCTTTTTCTTTTGTCTTAATTTACATTTGGTTTTGCTTCTCAGTCTTAGGAATTAAGGTCACTGCCTTTTATAGATCTAGCCTTAGTGTTCTTAGTTTTAAGAATATTTAACAATTTTGTTTAGAAGTTTATTTTGTGGTAATTTCATAACACTAACAAATAAATTTAAAAGCCAGAGTTTGTTTAAAGTATTACAGTAGGAATGTTTCAGATTAGGGTTTTTAGAATATAATGATTTAAGTGAGTGGGGTATTTGTTTTCTCAGGTTTTTTTCTGTGGTGTATTTCCATCCCCACCCCCAACTTGTTTTCTAACAGTATCGTGTTTTTCAATAGACCTGCTTGGGTGGGAATTTGGACTTTGTTCTTTCAAGTCACTCCAGTTCTTTTGGGGGGAGGGAACGGTAGACTAAACCTTGACTTCGAAAATGTTGCATAGATTGTTTTATGCTTCAGTATTTTCCTTTGTGAGATTTATATCAGATTTTTGTTATTAATGAGCCTGATTTTTTTGGGGGGGGAGAAATTGTTAAATGTTAACCAGAGATTGTTAGAAACTCACACTGTAGGTATAAACTTCATGAATTTTCCGTTTAATGGTGAGCTTTAACGTGGTTTGTTTGAGCAGCTGAGTTGTTTGAGAACTGTAGCTGATTTATTTTAAAAATGTTTTTCTGAGGAGGGCTCATCTGTTCGCCTCTTCCTCATGTGAATGGAATGTGGTGCAGCATGGAGCCCCAAACAGGATACAGTTGTTCTAAGCATTCTTCCTATAGCGTGGTAGGCCCTACTAGAAATGCAGGCTCTCAGCTAAGTTGCTTATTTCAGCTTTAAATGATTTTTAAAGTATGGCTAACACAGACAAAAAGAACCTCAAAGAACTATTAATTCATTTATAAAGTTGAAAAAGTGTTATTTCAACTTTGAGTATTCAATTTCAAATTAATAGTTTTCATTTGGATTTTCAGAGGCGGTTTTCAGCATTGGAATAATATTCTTTGTGATTAAGGCCATATTCTACTGTGACTTTCAGATTGGTAGATCCTTGCTTCCCCTCAGGCTGTGGAAGTTCCTCATAGAATGGTATATCTTTAGAGTCTTGAATTACTTAGTTATGCATGAGTTCTAGTTTCTTTACATTCCAGTGCACCCAGGCCCATGAAATATTTACAGATTCATCTTAAAATCTGTAGGATCCATTTGCTTTTATCTAAATGTTGTTTTTAAGCTAATAATGTTTTTGAAATGTGTCTGACGGATACAAAAATCAATAACTTACATCTTTGATTTGCCACTTTTAAAAAATCAGTATTTTAACTACTTAACTTTATATATTGTATTTAATTTTTTCATAAAGTAGAAATAGTCACATTTTCAGGGTTGCTCATTTACTAAGTACTGAAATATTTCTTTAATAATATATATTTAAAAATATCATCCCTCAGAACATATTTGTAGTTTGAATAATTGTACATTTAAAATTTGCAGATTGTGGCCCTATTTGCTATTTAAGAAGCATGGCATACTTTTGACCTCCATTTGTACGTGATTGTTAGTATTCCTGTTATCAGAAATAGAACATTATAAAGCTAGTCTTTTAACATTTTTGGTAGCGAAATTCAACCACTGACTTTCAATTAAGTATCTTAAAATAAGAAGTTCTTTTTTATTTTAGCCTAGAAACTAAACTTTTTTTCCTTAACTCAGTAATTTATAAGTTGACAAATTGAAATTACCCTTAGAACCTGACGTGCCTTAAAAAACAGTTCTGTAAGATTCTCTTCACAAGAATGTTTTTCATATTATAAAATGACTAGGTCTCATAGGAAATGCAAACCACCTGTATTATTTGCGTAAGAAAGAAGCACTCGGATGTAGAAGTTTACTTTTTTTTAGATCTTACTTAATTGCATTGTATCTTTAGTTATTTAAATGATACCTTTTGTGGACTTTTTTTGTTAACCTTTAGGAGTTGAACTGACATGATACTGTTTGAAAAGGAAATAGAGCATTTAATCAAGTTCAAGGATTAAAAGTTCTCCAGAAGGTGCCAGTGTTTTCTAGTTGACTAAAAACTAAACAAAGATATAAATATGAAAATGTTACATATTTCATGTCAATCGATCACATACCAGTAGACATTTTAGAGTCTAAATAAAGTAAACGCTCGGGTTACAAACTTCAGTCATTAGGTGAAATTATGAATCAGATTTTATGAAATTATAATTTTAGGAATTTAGTCTTGGTAAATGAAAATGCTAGCTGGCAGTAGTAGCAGGAGATAGCCATATAATGGGGAATCGTCTGTTTTAAAAATGTAATTTCTAATCCTCCCTCCTCTCAAATTCTTCTGATACTTAGTACAGTTAAAGTAAAAGTTAGCCCTAGGACATGGGAGGGAAGATCTTAAGGGTGATTTGATTTTCTAGTCATAAATACTGAAAATAAGTAGGAATATAAGAATTTTTTTCATGTTTTAATTTAGGATAGGATATTACTGATTTATAAGTTCACGGTTTGGATAGTGTAGGGCATGCTTAAAATGCTTATATTATGTTTTTAATTTTACATATTTGTTAAGACTCCTTGGTGAACAAATTGAAAACTTTACAAGGACTTTCATAAATATAGAAATTAACTCCTTAATAGTCACTCTGAATTAAAGATCTTGAGAAGTTTCTCCTCAGAATGTTTATTATGATTAGCAAGATGTTAGATTTAAGACATAATAAAAGGGAAAACAATGGCTTTGGATCTCCTGGGGATTTTTACTGTTTCTGCCAAAAGCTTTGGTTTACATCCAAACGGTCACACAAGTTCCTTGTAGCAAGATTTCTCCATGTGATACAAGTAATTTAGAAACTGAGTTGGTTGTTAATTCCATTTTCCAAAATTAGATTTTTTAATAGCAAAGCCATTACATTTTTAAGATGGTGGAATTTAGTTTTAATTTTTAAGTTTTATAACAGTAATATAGATGTGAGACACTTGGTTTATAGTCATGCTGCTTTTACTTTGAAAGTGAGTGTGATGGTCATTTTAAAAATGCATACATAATACCATTATTTCCTTCCTCTTCCTATCCTGCCTCCCTCGCTCCTTCCCCCATTTCAGTGTATGAGTAAAGTCCTTTAAATAAAAGATGTGTCTTTAAAGTAATCTAATGAAACATGTATTTAAACACCCCCCCTCGCTTTTTTTTTTTTTTTTTTTTTTTTTTACATAGTAGAGATCTGGAAAGACAATACTGCTAGGTGGGTTTTGTGTAACATTCTTAATTTCCCTCTTCTTTTCCTGTTCCCCTCCCCCATGCCGCTCTTACTGAAGCAGCTGGATTTTTATTTGTGTTTGGGGCAGGGACAGGGGAGGGGGTGGGTTGTACACGGGGTGGAGTTAAAAGACCAGATGCATCCTGATCATTTAAAATCCTTGAGGTGAATGAGCCTAGGAAAAACTGTACATGTAACTTGTAACTTCTCTGTATTATAAAGAATAATACATATATTTTTTTTAATGTAAGAGTTGGAGTAAATATGTTCTACCCAGTTTACTTTTTCAGAAGCAATTTTTCCTTTTTGAATCTTGGCAGAAAATTTTATACACATGTATACTTGATTATATTTTTTTAAACAAACAACTGATATATTGGAATTTTTCAATTTTTATCAGAATATTTCATTCCTTTTTACTAAATAGAAAACATATGGATAAAAGCATTACCCTAGGTTATAATATGAAAACTAATATTAAATGGTATCCTAAAGCCATTATTATGACAGTAATTGTATTTATACATACCCCTTCACGTTTTGAGGATAAAATTCAGAAAGTAACCATTAGAAATTTTTTTCTCTCTCTTACCAGACTTTCAAACCCCTGGTTGAAAAAAGTATACCCAGTTCAATCACTGCGGTAGAATTCCTTGTAGATAAACAACTGGATTTTTTAACTGAAGATAGTGCCTTTCAGCCCTACCAGGTAAGAAATTTTAGGTTGTTCTCAAAAGTTAACTAATCATTAAACTTTACCGATATTCAGATGTTTTTTTAAATAACTCGATCCTTTCTAACATATAGGCGTGCAAGGAGCCCAGTGCATTCAATACATGTTGATTATAGGGTAAATGATTCACTTATTCAACCATTTATATATTGATGAGCATTACTATGAGTCAAGCATTCTGTCATTGGGAATAAATACATAAGCAAAATAAAGCCCCTGCCATTCTAAATGATGTTGATTGTTACAAAATAACTGGTTTGGTATTAGTATAAATTATCTTTGTTTTCAGCTCTAAAGGTTAAGAATTGGGTGAATTAATGTAATGAGAGTAGTGTTTACTATATTCATACATAGCAATTTAGCATAATCGTAATTCATTTTAAGTGAACACATTCATTTAGATTGCCATTAACTGAATAGTTCAGTTTCTAAGTTTTAGTTCCTAGTTCTTGAAATTAAAATGCAATCATTCTTTATTGGAAAAACATTTTCTAGTAGGCTTTTAGATTTAAATAATGTGAAGAAACATATAAAAAATAGCTAAATTTTTAAATAAATCTGTATATTTTATAGGTTTCTTTTTAGTTAACTGCTTAAAAATATATAGTAATTGCATTGAAAGAAAGGATGAGTGAACTAGTTTGACTTTTTTTAATGGAACCGACAATACTTATTCATTTCAGAATAGTTAACTGTTTTTCAAAATTAAAATGTAGAGCATCGTATCTATGGAAAGAACAGGAGCTTGAGTTAATTAGTAGTGATTTGTTGTGTATGGAGTTATAATACTTAGGGAATTAGTTATTTGCCTCTTCTTTTAGATCCACTAAAATGAGATAGTTCCTCACTTAGATATCACTTCCTATTTTGAAGTATACATAGATGTGCTTTTGTCTTTTCATATTTTTCTTATTTCATTAAATTGCCTCATTTTTGTAGTGTTAGCTTTTTCTCTTTGTCGCTAAAAAATATTCATAGCAAGTCCCAGTTAATAGTGGAGATATTAGAGCTTTTCCCTTGGGTATTATTTTGTTTTGTTTTTAATTGTTAGTGTCATTTAGCTTACTATATGCCTTGCTATAATTTGTTTCATTTCTAACAGTTTTTTAGTGAAAATTAGGCTAGGTGAATCTAGGTAAAAACCAAAGGAACTTTACAATTCTTAATGTTTTAAATCTGTAGTTGCAGATTAGCAAGCACTGTGGAAGTTTCAGCTTGGATTTGATTAAGAGAAGTGAAATCATCATGTAGAAATTACTTTTAAAATGCACCCTTTTGCCACATGGCCTAATATTCTATAACATATTTATTAGAATTATAATGCATTTAACATTTTATAGGTTTCTTTTTTTAATTCTTAAACTTTTAGGTTCTAATGTCATTTTATTAAATATAAATGCACAAGATCTGACTGAAGTCTTATCTGATTTGGTGAATTGTATGATTATCTTTGTTAGTAAGCTATTTACATTGCTCTGCTAGTATAAGTAAATCGACCTCTGACCTGCAAGTATACTATGTCTTCCAGAGGTAAAGTGACTCACTTGACATTTTGTGTTTCACAGATAACATAAATTTGCAGTTACAAGAAATCAGAAGGAATTACACTAAGATTACTTGATTTAGGACCCAACAAACCTTTAGAATTTCTTATGAATTTTAGAAATAATAGACTGTTCACAAATAGCTTTTTGTGTGATTTGAATTTTTATATTTAGTTTTATTCAAATCTGATTTAAAAATATATGTGAAAGATAGGCTCCTGGAACATTCTAGGTAAAAGAGACAATTTTAGAGTTCATGTAATTAGAGTAGCTTTATCCCAGAATGCTTTTCTCTAACCAGTTGTCCAAACAGTACATTAAATTCCTTGGCATCTTAAACATGGCAGCTGTTCCTGGCATAGATCTTGTAAATAGTCCCTTGACTTATCTTAACCTTAGGGTAACCCTATACAAGTCAGAGGGGTTTGGGGAAAAATTGAACAAGTTTTTTAAATAGTCCCTGTTTTTTTCCTCACTTCTTTAAATTTAATGAGGCAATTTTGTTTGAATCTGTGTGTTAATTATCCTTTTTAGACTTAAGTAAGATGGGAAAATGCGTTCTTTGGAAATGGCCATTGTGTATAGAGTGATGACTACACAAAAATTTTGTTTTAAAAATCCTCACAAATGATGCTTTGCCACAAATCTAATTAAATGTTTTTGTAGTGGGAATTCCCATCATCTTTCTCCTTGAATTCTCAGCATTTTCTTCTATAGTAGTATATGCTCCCTTTAGTTTCTTTTCTAGTTGCACATCCCTATTTTTAATATATGAGAATAACATATTGTAAGGTAATGGTTAGGAAACAGATGACCCAGGATTAATACAGATCTTTTCACTTTTAGTTCACTGGTTTAAATCTTACATTTATCTCTCTGAATGATTTCAATGCATTGACTACCAGATGGCATGTATTAAATTAGTTGACTTAGTCAGCTTTTTAGGTGACATTTACTTGGGGGATTTTTGCAACTATCATAGATTGTAGCTTTCAATATTTTGGAACAAAAGTTGAATGAACAGAGGAATTAAACCAACATGTTATAGACAATATAATAGATGCATATTAATTAGGTAACTAAAGCAGCATATCAAGGGATTGTTAATTCAGTTTTTTCCTTCCTTATGCACACAAATGAGTCTGCTTCCTCCTTTTAGATTTCCTGATCTTAGCCTGGCTGTAGTTAATTTTCTTTGAAGTAAGGGGGGAGGGGAAAAGAGAGAAGGAGGAGGAGGGAACTCTGCAGATTCTACTTTAGCTGGCTGGGAAGAAGGATTTTTATAGTTTCAGGGGTGTTTTGTTGCTTGAGTTATGATTTGTTTTAGTATTGTTATTTTCCTTTGGAGAGGTTGATTACAGAAGTTATAAAAGAAGTTTCCATAAAAATTTGAAGTTTTGATTGAATTTATATAAAAACAGTTTGATAATTAAGTGAACATTGAACTTTTGACATGATTTTGAAATTTTGTCAAGCATTTTGTATGCTGGGCATGTACACCTGCAGTTTTCAGGTTGGTTGCTTCATAAAAGATAAAGAAGAAATGATTTTTTATCCGAAAATTGTATATGACTAATCAGTTTATCTGGCTTGTTCTACCGTATTAGTCCAGTATTTTCCAGGGGTCACAATCCTCTTTGCTTTTAAAGATAATTAAAGTATAATACAAAAGATACTAGTTTAAAACCATTACAGATTTGAAGCAGGATGTGCCTGTTCAAAATTAAATTTTGTTTCTCTTAGTTATTTTAAAAATTCATTGTAGTGAGACATTTTTTTCCTAGAATAAAATAGAACTATCCCAAGCCCAAGGGAATGATTCTGTTTGAAGTTCTGGATCATAAAAAACTGTTAAAAGTTTAGAGATAAGACTATTAATTTAAGAATACAGTGTTTATCATCAAAAATATAGACATTGAACTACTTTACTGAATACTAAATATAATACTGTGGTGCTATGAATTGCTGGTTGAAGGACAATAAATGGGTGGAGCAAATTAAACTTGAATGTTTTGTTAGTACCTGGACTAAAAGAATTGAACAGCATTGAGTTACGTTATTTAGTTAATTGTCATGTCTGGACTGTGTCAGATATGGTATATCTATCATTTTTGTAGTCCTTCAGTGTATAAGTTCTTTTTCCAGTTCGAGTCCATTTTGATCCACAGTTTTTCCATTGTTGATTGTATAAATTTATTGGCTGTGGTTTCAGAATCCCCTTAAGATTGTTCTTGCTCAACACATCTGGTTTATTAAAAGAGTTTAATTGATTGCCTAGGATAAGTTACTAGTAGTTTAGTGAAATGGAGTATAGCAGAGACATGTATTTTTTCCTTCTAAATTTTTGTTATTGTCTTATAGAGTTTGGAATTGCTTCACAACTAGGATGAGATGAGAGAGAGTTGAAATTTTGTCAGCCAGGTGCACAATTAACTGGTTGGTTGGTTGGTTGGTTGGTTTGTTGGTTGTTACCAGCCAAATATTGTATTTTGTTGAATTAAATATCTGACAGAAGTGAACCATTTACAAAAGGTGTAAAATCTTATTTGTAGTAATTTTGTTCATAAGCAGATTTATTCCCCCACCTACTAAGATGATACTGCTAATAGTTTACAGAAGAAAATACACAGAATTTAATGTTAGTATTGTTTTGGTTAGTAGAGAAAAGACTTTCTTTTTCTTTACTCTTATTCAGTTTATACAGTAACAGATATAACACTTTTAGTACATTTTTAAACTAACATTTCTGTAGAGGAAATGAGAATTTGACCTGGTTCATAATTTATTAATATAGTTATATAACTGTTTCTGTCCCAGAATTCTTCTCAGATTTGTTTTCTTGCTGGTATCAAATTATTGTTTCCCCATTAATTTTATGAAAAGGAAATGAATTGACTTCCTAAAACTGCCCAGCAAACTGTTGCTGTTTTTTTTAAGATAAAAGTTGGGTTTTTTTGTTTTGTTTTGTTCTGTTGTGTTTTTGTCTTTGCAATGATGATTAAGCTTAATATTAAGAGAGCTTAATATACAGAAATTTATATGAAACACTGGATGCACATCTATTAGGAAGTGGGAGTGGAACACATCTGTGCCCCAGTGCAGTTTTGTGATAGAAAAACAGTCCCAGAGAAGAGAAGGGGCTTAGAGCTCAAAGTGTTCCACTGACTGTTGACTCACTTGATTTTCCCCCAGAAAGGAGACTTTAAATGGAAATTTTATGCTTAGACTCTACTTCCCTTTGACTTACTCTTAAAAATTTTTAATGTTTGCCCTTGGAAACATCCCAGCTGACTTCATTCATTTAACAGTTATTTAAATTCTGTGGTTTCCCCATTCACATCATCCTTCTAGGTACTTAATGGTTTTTAAAAGTAAATAAAAGCATAAGTCATAGTTCTTTTTTTTTTCAAAGGAGTTTCTAATCCATGCCACAAGCTTATATCTATAAGAAAAACAATTTCTTTGAAATATCTTGATTTAAGGAGTCCAAAAATGCATAGTAAACTCTTCAGGAATTCAAAGAAAGAAGTCTTCTGTAGGAGATATAGAACTTGAATGAGATTCATTTGAATGGAGATGGAAGTAAAAGATAGGGGGAGACTAAGGCAGACATTTGGCAAGAAGGGACAGCATGATTGGTGATGAGAGCAAGTAGATTTAGGGGACAGTGGAATATCATCCTAGCTAGAGAAGAAAGTTTGAGTTTCAACAGTAAACATTATACTAGATAAATAATATTGTTGGATCAGATAAAAAAGATTGCTAAGTATGTTACTAAATGGCCATGTGACTCATTTGAAACAAAAGAGTAACAAAATTTTCTATACAACAGTGACATCAGATTATTGTGATATATCAGAAGCAGCTAATTAATTGTGTCTTTACTGAAGTCTTTTGTCCTAGGGAATCAGCCTAGCATAATTTTTAAGAGCATAAATTTTGAAGACAATTCATGCAGAGACGGTTCCAAATCCTAGTTTTGTTATTTGTTAACTGTGTGGCATTGAGAAAGCCTAAAGCATTTAAATAAATGGTTTCCTCACCTGTAAGACAATACTATCTATGTCAGAATTGTTGAAATAAAATGAGACATTAAAGAGCTTACTACATAGAAACTGTACTCAGTAGAAGGAAGCTATTTAGACATGTTCTAAATTTTCCTTTTTGTAGTTGGTACCTTAAACCTTTTTTTTGGTATATATTTAAACTCTCTTTTTCTGCCATATGCAACCATTGGACATTCTCTACCACCACCTGTGCCTCTTTCTTGTAACAGTCTGTCTTATTTGTCTTCTGGAGCTCTTACCGTTCTTTTCTACAGCTGGTGCTAGATAAACTTTATCACTGTTGGTGCAAGCTATGGTCAATGTAAAACAGAACATAGCTTTATAGTTTTTCTTCTCTCCCCTTTTCATGAAGTGTATTTAGATAAGATTTCATGGTGACTTCTTAAACTATTAAGAAAATGATATCAGAAAAGATGCAGAACACTACTTTGGCATTATTCTCTTACAAACACACCTTTTTTCCTCACAGGGACAATCATAAGCTCTGTTTGCTGCTGATAGTTATTTTTATTTCAAAAAGTGTAAATGATATTCAGCAAATTATTTTTCTTTGTTTGGCTTTGGATAAAGGCCATGTGGATGAGTGCTACAGGTTTGGAAGTCCTCTAAGCATTGAGTAAGAGTTGGACTAAGTGATGACCTTTAAAGTTCCTTCCCAGCACTTAGAGCCATAATTCTGTGAACTTGTTCAAGGTGGACAACCATTTCTGGTCAACATTAACCTAATAAAATTAATCCCTGACTAATTATTTTAGTCTCAGGGATAAGAGACATTCAACATAAATCTAGGTTTATCTCAAAAGAGAGAACTCTTGAGTTAGGCAGTGCCAGGTGCAAATTATAATTATGTAAAATTGGAATAGCAGAGTTGTTTGGATTAGTAGTACTTAATGAGAAATTTATATTCTGTATTTTTCTATATAAGTTTTGATTTATATTTTGACAGAAGTTGAGTACATTCTCAGTTCCTGAGTTGTTATATGCATCTTCCTTTTCCATGTCACTTTCCCTACATGTTAGCATTTGATTGAAATTTAGAGGTGCCTTTTTGCCATAAAGTCATTAATTATGAGAACTGTGAAGTTGCAAGATATATGTTGTGTCATGAGTGTAAAAAATAACAAGATCATAGCTATAGCTATGAACTGACTGCTAGTAGATTTTTGCCTTGGTAGGATCAGCATCTGTAGGCAGGCATTGGCCTGGGGGTGGTCTAGGAGATGAGGCCAGAGCAGGAAACTGCTATTGTGTAGTACTTGGCTTTATTCCATTTCTAGTCAAAAGTGACAGCTTGCAATAGTGGAGCCAAGCTGAAGACTAAAAAGTAAGATGGACTATAAGAAAAGGGGAACCAGTAGCTGAAACAGTCATTGTACTTCCTTATTTAAAAGTAGGGTTTTTTTTTTTTTAAGTTTGTACATCACGTTTTAATATTTGGTAATTTTGCCTTGCATTCTATTTAAGTACTTTTATCTCCCATGTGTCTGGTTTTATATCACTATAATTTCAAAATTAGTTATGAAACATGTTTATTACGTTTTCATAAACCAGGTATGTATATTTGCTGCCATTAAAAAGGGAGTTCATCATTTTTAAAAATTGGTTGCAAAACTTGGTGTATTGAAAATATATCTATGGGAGTCCAGGAACATGTTATTTTGACTGAAATTTGGCCCAAGTATGAGCTGTTCTGCAATATTCAGATTAAAAACATTTATAAGTCACAGTCTGCAATAGTTCCTACTGGTCCCAAATCTGCTATGATCATATGCTAAAAAATCTGCCAGTCTCTTTTCAATTTTTGGTGCCTGCTGTTATGAATTTAAACTATGTGAAATTATGCTTGTAGACAACAAGGTTCCAAATATTCTAAGCCATCACTAGTTACCATTGAGAAAGATGATCTGCCAATCAAAATAGGTTGATGTTATATATTTATTCCTTTTGCCCGGTGCTAATTCTTACTAAAGCACAGCCATATTTAAAATCTCAGTTAAAATTTTATTTCTCAGCGTTACTATTTTATATTGTAAAGTTCAACTTCCAGAATACATGTGCATTATTTTAGTTAATTCTTATGCTAGCCTTATGAGAAAAACAGATTTTACTATCTTAATTTTAGGTAATTCTTCAGGATATATTAATTAATTTAATTCACAAGTCTTTCAGAAGTCTAATTTACAAATGAATAGGTAGCAGAAATAGAAACCACAAAACAGATTTAAAAAAAAAGGTGTGGGTTATTCTAAAGATTTAACAGTCAATGTCATGGACATGCTTAACAGGAAAGTTACAACTGAACCTCATTTGGAATGGAAATTAGAAACTAGAAAGTCAGGAACTCAAGTCACATATTCCTTCTTTCCCCTTCCTCAATCTCCTTTCTGCAGACAGGTTTCTTCTGCTTACTCATAAGTTTTGCTTCTCATAATACTAGTTTCCATGTGACTTTTGTGTGTCATTGTTGATTTGCCCCAGCCCCCTTACAAGGCCTCTTAGGTCTAATATTTGTGTTTCATAGTATAATTAGAGGTAGAGAGTATAGGGGAATGGAAGGCTGAAAGAAGAAGAAATAAGAGATAGGGAGAAAATACATGATAGCAACTGTTATAGTCAAAGGAAGGTTTAAGGAAGTTGTGACTTGGCATTTAAGTTCACACAATTAGTGGTAGCCTAAACAGAACTTGAACCAGAAACTTTAGATTTCTAGATTATTTAGATTTTTTTCTATTATACCATTTCCTTTGTGAATCATCAAATGGGAAGCATCTCTTATTTGTGCATCATTCTTTTGTTTGGCACTTTTTTTTTCTTAGAGTTGACACTTTCCTCAATATAAGATAAATTTTTTTTCTTTAATTTCATTGACTGCACAATTTCCCTAGATGTTTCAAACACTGGCATCAAGCTGTACTCCAAATCTGTGTCATTTTCAGATATATTTGTTCCTTAGGCAGAGAATCCAAACAGATGAAGATGTTTTGCACTCTCCCTATTTTCTCGGATGCCTAGTTGTTGTTGTTTTCTGTTATGCATATATGTATCTTGAAGTCCTAGATTTTCTCAAAGTTAAAATTGAAAAATAATAACTTTTAAATGAAACTCTTGGCCTCTTGCTAAAAGGATTGTCTCTGAATTCCTAGACTTCAGGCTAAAGGCAAGATAGCATTAATAAGTAATAATGATTGGGGGCTGTTTATTCAATTATTTGAGGGCCGGCTATGTTATATTGGGGATGACAAATACCCTGCCTTCGTAGAACTGATAAGCTCAAGGAGAAAACTCAAATAGAAAAATATAAATGTAAATGTAGACAAAATGTAGTCAAGTAGCAGGCACCGGAGAGGTATAAAGAATCCACCCTGGTTGTGAGAGTGATACAGAAAGGATGCCTTTAGTCTTAGAATAGGTGATTCCTGAATTGTCGCAAAAGGAATAAATTAGCTAACCCACTAGGACAGCAGGGCTGGTTAAATACACGAAATCAGAGGAATAAATCAAGTGTATGTTTAATACCTTTCCTGTGAAGGTGGAATGGTGATGATAAGGAGGCTTTTTAACCATTTTTAGTTGGGTCAGGCACCTTAGTGACCTCAACCTCATGGAATAGGGAATAATGGACATGTGCTTAAAAAAAAACACAGTAAAACTCATTTTAACCATTTAAGTATCAATTCAGTAGCAGTAATTACATTTGTAATGTTGTACGGCCAACACCACTATCCATTTTCAGAACTTTTTCATCATCCCAAACAGAAACTCTGTGTTATTAAACAATACCTCCCTGTTCTTCAATAACCCTCCTCTCACCAGCCTCTAGTAGGTTCTGTGGTATTTTCTTGGTCTAAACTTTCTTTGCGTATTCAAAATATCTCATATAAACAGAATTATACAATATTTCTCCTCCCCCCCTTTTTTGCATTTATTTTACTTATTATGTCTTTAAATTTCATCCATGTTGTAGCATGTATTAGAATTTCATTGCTTTTTATAGCCAAATAATATTCCATTTTATGTATATACCACATTTTGTTTATCCATCCGTTGAGATGACATTTGATTTGTTTCCACCTCAGCTATTGTAAACAAGACTGCTATGAACATTGATATACAAATATCTGTTTGAGTCTTGCTTTTCAATTCTTATGAATAGTGAGTGTACTTAAGAATGGAATTACTGGAGCATATGAAAATTTGTGTTTTACTTTCTGAGGAACAGCCAAACTCTTTTCTATAGCATCTTCACCATTTTACATTTCCACCAACAAATTTCCAGTTACTCCATATCTGAGAATATTTGTTATTTTCCATTTCCTTAATAATAGCCATCCTAATGGGTGTAAAGTTATTTGCCCATTTTGAGTTTGGTAGATTGTTTTTTGTTGTTAAGTTTAGGAGTTTTATCGGTCCCTTATCAGATAAATGTTTTGCAAATATTTTCTCCCATTTT
This sequence comes from Cynopterus sphinx, assembly GCA_030015415.1. NCBI lineage: Eukaryota > Metazoa > Chordata > Mammalia > Chiroptera > Pteropodidae > Cynopterus > Cynopterus sphinx. Next base: position 38,128,379 of record CM057382.1, on the reverse strand, counting down.
GTTTCTTTTTTAAATAGGTTTTTTTTTTGATGTATGGTTTTAAATTTTGATCAAGTCCAATTTACCTATTTTACCTTTTGTTGCCTGTGCTTTTGCTATCACAATTGAGAAATTATTACCAACTCCAAAGTCATAAAAAATTTCCCGTAATAGTTTTATAGTTTAGGTATTATGTTTAAGCTTCTGACCCACATTTCGTTATTTTACTAAAATGGTATATGTAAAGTAAGGGTCTATCTTAATTAGTTTTTATGTGGATATCCAAGTTTCTAACATCATTCATTGAAAAGTCTTGTATTTTCCCCACTGCACAGTCTTGGTGCCCTTGTTGAAAATCACTTGACAATTCTAGAATTTATTTCTGGGCTCTCTGTTCCCCTAGTCTGTATGTCTGTCCTTATGCTGGCATGACACTGTTTTAATTATTTGGAATACCATTTTATCTCACATTTCTACAACTACATAATTTATTCACATGAGCATTAACTCTAAACATAAATCATATTAAAGTATACTGTTCTGCCTATTGTTGAAATTTTCTGAAGCTCCTGGTCAGTCTTTGGAACATAGCTCCTGTCATGTAAATTATTAGGCAGGTACCCACCTGCCTTTTAGAGAAGGTATGTTTTTAAGGACAAAAGACCCAGTGATTATTTAACTATAATATAGTTATTTATTTATTGCTATGTGCCAGGCACTTTGTTAGATATTGGGAATGTAATACAGATAAAATACTTGATTCTCTTTCAGGTCAGGGAACAGACATAAATATAATTATAGCAACATGCCAAAAGTTCTAAAATAGAGGTATATTCATAGTGTTGTGCACTTGGGAATCACCTGATGCAATAATACCAGATATTTGTCTATTTTTCTTGGTTTTATTTTTTCTCAAAAGACAGGGGTTTAGAAGATGAGAAAAAGATAAGGAAAGCTAATAGCATTTTTCAGTAATATATTTGGATTTTTCAGAGAAACAAAACCAGTAAGGTGTGTATGTGCACGTGCATGTGCATGCACGCATTAGTGTTGAAAAGGGATAGTAGTGGTGGTAATGTGTGTGTGGCGGGGTATTCTAAGGAATTGACTTGTGCAATTTGGGGTGCTGACAGATGTGAAATTCACAGGGGAGGGCAGCAATCTGGAAGTTCTGGTGAGTCTGAAGACTGTCGAGAGACAGAATTCTTGCCTCATTGGAGGGTCTCATTCTTTTTTCTTAAGTCCTTCAACTGATTGGTTGAAGCTCAGGCACATAAAGGAGAGTAATCTGTTTTACTCGAAGTCTGATTGAAATGTTAATCACAGCAGCATGTAAACTGCTGTTTGACGGAACTGAGTACCATAGACTAGCAAAATTAACACACAAAATTAACAGTCACAGGTACTTGTTCTTTGCTTTGTAGTGAATTGTAAGTTGGCAGGCATCTTTGGTTTTGGCAAAGTTAAATGCCTGTAGCCCTCTTCCCAGGCATTATGTTAATATAAAAAACATCCCCACACATTTTTAATGCACCCCACTTTATTTAGAGCTATTGGACTGTAGATTAAGACAACTGTAAAAGTGAAAGCCTTTAAAGCAGTCCTGTTAAATCTGCTCAGTAGAGGTCAGCACACAGTGCCTACCAGGTGCTACCAACACCCTACAAAGGAGAAAGTATCTGTCATTCCTTTCTGAATTTTACCATAGTTCTGCTTTCTCTTGAGTCTCAATAAATACTGTCATGTTTTCTCCTGGCTACCCATGATCCCCTACCAGTCCATTCAGATTCCAGATCAAGTTTTTCTATCATTCACATTCTCTGAGATCTTTAGACCTAGTTATTTGATAAAAGTTATTTAATTATGATTGAGTAATATGTTTCTATCACAATTAAAATTGGGATACCTATATGTCTAAAATCTGTAAGTGGTATAAAGTACTTTTTAAAAATTCCAATGCCTTTCTAGCTGTTCTTTGCCTGAGAGTCAGATATTTTACATGGAAAGAATGTGTTCTTGTTCCCAATTAATAACTCTTCTTTCATCTTCCATTTATGTAATAAACATTTTTGGAAATAGAAAATTATGTATAATAGGAACAAATAAAAAATCTGGATGTACAAGGTCTGCTCATGTATATATAATCTTCAGGCTTAAAGATCTTTAAGACATTATTTAGTATGTGAACTTTTATAATGCAATGTGTATGTGAAGCACCTCAAAAAATTGGGTTTTTATTCTGTTTCTCTCACATCCACTCCCATTTTCAAGGAATTAAGTTCCATCACATACTAATAATTACTTCAAGTGCTTAACAAAGCTTGTTGTTGAGAATTTTTGTTAGTGTTTATTGCATGTATGTTATATCAGTCGGACAAACTTGTTTCATGTGATATCATCTGACTGGCAAGTTAGTATTTTGAAGGACTATGAGGCTTTGCTCCACCCAAGAGTGTATATTTAATCATGTTCACTACCAGTACTGTTAAGGAGAGGTCTGAACTACTGATTTATTTTTATTGGTCTTGATCACTTCCAAAGTGTCTCTTTCCCATTCTGTCTTGTTCCACAAATAGGTATAAATATCCATATTTGTACTTAAATTTTTATAAATTCAAATTGGATAATGGCACAACTTGAGTACCTCTGTCTTTAGCCCCAGAACTCAAGGACTTTAGAGTGTCTGATTTAGTGTTAATATTATTAAAATCAACTAGTTTACAAATCAATGTAATTTTAAAATATAGAGAGAACCAAAATTAGCACACAACACTTAAAGTATAAGTTTTCACATTTTGAGATTCTATTTTAAGGTATCTAGTCATATCCATTCATGCAGATATATAAAATGTATCTTCTTAGGGAATTTTGGGGTAGGCAAAAGTTTACATCTATTAAGGTATCAGAATATAAGAGTAAAATGACAAATCATCTTCGACTCAGATGTTTATAGTCTGAAGTTTCAGATGTGGCATCACTTAACAATTGTTTTATTTTTTCATCTGTAAAATTAGGTATGTAATACCTGCCTCATGATAGTGTTGCCATTGTCTATGAGATAATATATATGAAAGAGCTATGTGCCCTATAAAATTTTTGTGATAAAGAGAATGAATATGGTAGGAGTTCAGAAAATAGATTTAGTTGGGTAAATAAGTCTCAGTTCAAGATATGTGTGCTTCCAAGAAGCCCATTAGAAGTAGTTGTTTTGTAGACCTTGAGCAGATAAAATAGATACCTTTCACAGACTTACCATCTCACCAGTGGGTCACATAATTGGTAAATTTTCTACATTTTCCTGGTTTTCTTTCCATTGTGATTTTTTTTCCCAGTCAAGATGCCTTTCTTGTGGTATGTTATTTCAACCATTCTTACCAGCATCTTAAGTCCATTGTGCATGTCTTTCTATTACATTTACCTCTTTAAGTTCTTATCTTTGAACAGTCCTGCAGCTTCTCTCTTTTTATATCCTAAAAATGCACTGCACATTATTGGTAGCCACTAGTCACATGGCTATTTAAATTTAAGTTAGGTGCAGTTTTAAAATTCAGTTACTCAGTCATACCAGCCACATTTCAAATACTCAGATAAACTTGTGGGATAGTGCAGATATATATAACATTTCCATTATTGCAGAAAATTCTTTTGGAAAGCCTTGCCCCTAAATGCCTAACACAGCAGGAAAAAAATTACATTCATGTACTTTGGTGTCATTGTATTGTCTCCAATCTCTGCAGAGCTTTTAGTTTAGTACCAGTTGTCATCCTTTTCTATGCTTCTTTTGAGCTTCCATTTCCTAAAGCAGTTATTCCAAATTCTCACTACTCAATTTCCTCTTTTACTCTTAGTAGACAGCCTTTCTCCTGCAGCACAGAGGAAATTGAGGTTACAAGCAGGAACCCCCTTAACTTCCTGTCTTTATACCTATTTTTGTACCATTACCACCTTTTTTCTTGTCTTCAGATGTGTCCCTTTTTCTTATGACTAATACAGTTTTACAGATATTTATTGGGGACCTGCTATGTCCCGGGCACAATTTCTAAGTACTCAAGGTACAGCCATGAACAAAACAAAAGAAAAAAATTCCCTGCCTTCATATAGTTTACCTTCTAGTGAGAAGAGAGAGACAAAAAGTAACTATTGTAGTATATTAGAAGACCATAAGTGCTACAGAGAAAAATAAAATCTGGTTGAAAACGTTAGTTGGAACAGAAAAATGGAAAGGCCCTAAAATGAAAGTATTCAAAGAATAGCAAGGAGACAGCTATGTGGAGATTACTAGAAAATAAAGGTAAATAAGCAGTGCTTTATAGGCTATTATAATAGACTTTCTGTTGTTGTTATGATTAAGATTTGAGTGGAAGCCTTTGGAGGGTTTTGAGCAGAAGAGTAATGTGATAAAACTACCCCTGCCACCTACCCACCCACCATGTAATTTGAAACATACAGACACAGAATAGTAAAATGAATTCCCATGTACCTGTCATCCAGCTTTCACAAGTACCAATGTATGGCCAGTATTCACATACCATATTATTTCATCTCTAAACATCTCTCGTTATGTTTGTGTGTACACATGCCTACATTTTAAAAGTGTTGACACATTTAGTCAGTTATACTTATTTATAGTCCTCATGTTCTCAAAAGTTACAAGTTCTCAGCAACATGAGGAATAAAAGAATTAGAATGTCATGTTTACTAACTTTCTTTGTCCTATATTGTGTAACTATCAGAATAACAATAACATTAGCGCCAACAGTATGATTGCTGAAAACAGTCTAAAATATAATTTTTATTGCAGTTTTTATTTTTAGGATGTATCCCTAGTGGGATATACTCATTCAGTTTTTGTGTTTAATAGTTTTGGAATTGCTCCTGTCTCTGCCTTCTATTTTAAAAGGTTTATCCCTGTCCTTGTACTCTGGAATCCATCTTCATGGATACCTTGCTCCATTTACCATACATAAAATCATTGTAAATAAACTAGATTATCCGAATTTTAAAATAAAAAGGTTCTCCATCAGACCTATTCTAGTTACTGCCTATCTTCACTTCTTACTTTCATAGACAGACTTATTAGAAATATAATCTGCCCCTTTATATCAATATTTTTCTTGCCTTCCAATCTTTAATTTTTGCAGCCTGGCTTCTGCCTTAACTTCCACAAAACTGATGATAACATCACTGAGAATCACTTTTCAAGTATATTATTCCAGTATCCATTTCTATCCTACTGAAGCTTAGCATTTAACATAGTGGATCACTGTCTTTGAAATTCTTTATTCTTTTTGCTTCTATGACATCTCTATTCAGATTTCTCTACTCTATTAATCCTCTTTGCCCACTGTTTTTTCTCTCTAGTTTTAATATTGGGTGCTTTTCCACAGTCTTCCTTTTTGGTATCTTCTCATTTCATTTACTAGTCACCCTAAGCAGTGTCATATTTCTAGTGCTTTCGCTTCGTTTAAAACTCTTATCTTTTGAATCTATAACTCTAGTCCAGACTTCCTTGCCATACTGTTATTCATTTAACAACTGTTTATATAGCATCTTCTGTGTGCCAGGCACTGTTCAGACAATATTTCCAACCCCCTGGAAGTTTAAATTCTAGAGTAGGCACAGTAGATAATAAACATAATAATGAGTAAGTAATACAGTATGGTAGACAGTTTAATTACAGCTACAACAAAAGGGAATAGTAAAGCAAAATAAGTGCAATTAGGAATGGTTAGAGGGGAGAGAGTCAGGTTAGCCTATTAAACAGGGTGGTCACAGTAGACAACTTTGTATCCGATTAAAACTCTGTTTAATCCGTGTTGCATTGATTTGTGTGTTAGTCTCCGTTCCAAAAGGCTGAGATCCTCAAGGACAGAAACTCATATGTATTGCCAGTCTCTTGGCATAGTAATTGACATCTGGCGTTCAAAATCTTGATGAATGAAATATATATTTTACTCATATGAGAGCCTCTTAGTCCCACACTCAAAGACTATTTCAAACACAATTCCAACAAGCTGTCTAATCTGTTTTCTTCTACCATAGCATATGAGAAGCCAAAAGGAGAATTTTTTTAAAATATGACGGTGGTAGATTGGGAGCTTGACAGCACAAAGTTACAAATCAAACTTTGTGTTTCTGGACAGTTTAGTATAGAAGCAAGAACTTTACATAGATCAGTGTTTATGATTGTACCATAATACAGTAATCAAATTTAATGATGATAACCATGAGTTTTGATGAAGAGATGAAATTGTGTTTAGTATGTTATTTAATGAAGGAACTCTAGAAACTATATTTTCATTTAGAATTAGTAGGATTTTGATAAATTTTATTTCTATAAATTAGTCATCTTTAAAAAATTCCTTTTTTTGTAGATAGGAACTAAAATAAGCATTTAATATACCTCATTCAATTTATGTTCTCTTCCCTTTTTTTCAAAATTAAATGTTCTAGATAAGTTAAACATATTTTTAAGGATAGCAAAACAATGATTGAAAATCATTATGAAGTAAAGTAAGTACAATTAGAAATACTGTGTGTATGTATTATCTTAACAGTAGTAGGTAAATAAGATGTTCTTGTATTATGATACTTTGGAGTTGTAATTTTAACTGTCTCCATTTTTCTGAAAACTAAATCCATTCCTTATCTATTTGCATCTGCTATACATAGATTTCAGTGAAGAGAACCAGGCAGACTTAAATAAGTCATAAAAAAGACTAAGTCACCTGGCAGATCCAAGTCTTTCAGGTTATAGTACTTATTGATTGTTTCAGTTTGCACTAGATTGTATTGATAAAATACTTCAAGTTTAGAAGGTTATGATAAATAATATATTAGAAATAACAAAATCAGCCCCCAAAATTATGTGGGATGATATTAATTTTAAAATTATATCCTTTGCATTTTATATTTTTAAAATATTTTTAAAAATAAATGTTAACTATGTAATCAGGATAATTACTGACACAATTGCTCTGTATATGTTTTTACCTAGGAATTGTTTTTAGAATACTTTCCAAATAAATAAGTAAGCATATATTTTATTTCCTTATTAGGTTGAACCTCATTCCCTCTTTCCATAGCAGTGGGGGAACAGCATAGGGCAAGACTGCCACTGGTGGAGTGCTCATACAGGGCAAGGGAGTTATTTTTTTATTTTATTTTTTTAAACTTTGGCTGTTCTGAAAGAATATTTTCAGTTGCTACTTCAGAAAATATTAAACAGTTCCCGGGCCTTCCTGAGTTTGTTCAGTTGTAAGTTTGAGGAAGCTGCAGTTAGTAAATTGTGGTTGGCATATGCTGTAAGCAGGTGACTCAATAGGTTGAACTCATGATGACTCAACTGTAAAAACCATGCCGATAAATAGCTTGAAAAGAAAGATTGCCTTCCAGACTTTTGAACTGCCATAAAAAGTTCAAAACTATTATTAAGGGTATCACAAAGAATATTGACATGTGGCTTGAGAAGGAAACACATTTTCCTTCTAGTGGTTTTAAAAGTTTTAGTTAAGTGTTCTGATTTTTGCTCTGTGGTTGTTGAGGGGCATATACTAATGACTCTTAGCAAATTGTATATTAAAAATGCAGAAATATTATTGGTCTGCAGAAAGTTTATTCATAAGAGTATTTTTTTAGAAGGTTGATTTTAGTTGGAAGATTAGTAAAGAAACCCAAATGGTAATTATTTTTGATTAATATAATAAAAATAATCTAGTTAGCTTTTTATTTAACCTTGATATGACAATAAATAAAAAATACATAGCAAGATACGTAGTCCGTCTCCTATGATTTATGTAATAGGGCATGTATATCCTGGTCAAAAAAACTTTAATGATTTGATCTGATAAATAATGGAATCTGATGTTTTCTGATATCCATTTCAAATCTTGGAGTATCATATTCTGTGCATCTATTTTAATTTAGCAAACATTGTTTTCTGTATCTTAAAATAAAGTAATTTGGTCAATTGGGTTTCATTTCACTTTATGTGATCATGTTAGTAATATAAGAAAATTACTGAATTCCCAGCAAAAAGAGTATTCAAAATTTTGATTAAGTGCATGGATTGGTAAAAGGTATGTGAAAAGGGCTTTGACATTAGGCAGATCCTTGCTGATTTGCCTTCCAGCCATGTGATTGAGGGTAAATTACCTAATCTTTGGATGTTTCCTCATCTGTAAAGTGGAGAGAATAATATCAAACTAGCAAAGGGGGGTTGTTAGAATTTAATAAAGTTAATATGTGCAAAAGTGCTTCTCTGTCAATTAAAAAATATTGTTTAAATTATAAGTAATATGCTTACTCCTAAATAGATATTTTTTAAAGGCTGAAAAAAGATTCATTCCATAAATCATACACTGTTAATTTAGGATATATTTAAACTGTATTGAAACCTAAGGATACTTACTACTCCTCATCTAGCATGATTAAAGAGTAGTAATGTCAGCAATCCAGAGTCTTCAGATTTTGGTTTTGTATTGTTTGTGGGCTGGAAGATATGACTTTCATCATATTAGCTTCATTTGAGTTAAGTTGCAAAGCCTGAGTATTAAATGTGTTTTTTTCAAGGGTCACAATATAGAGATGAACTTTGTAACAGTGAAAGTGCAGCTGGTCAAGGATAGGTATTTTCTCTGTGAATAATTGGGAACTAATGAAAGTTTGATTCACCACATTGATTTTCTTAAATTGCTCTATTGGCAAAATACTTAGAAAAATAGGCATTTAATCCACAAGTACAGTATCTGAAATGCTGCATTAAGTTTTTTAAGGGATTATAAAATATGATCTATTTTGTTTGCATGGTGCTTTCTAAATGATCTTTTCTAATAATTCAATTGCTTATGTGTGCTATTTTTTTCCTTAGAAGTTCACCATCAAATGCATAGTAAAGTGTTTCTTTGTACCACAGTCTCTTAAATTAATGAAAAAAAAAAGTATTTCTTCTAGGTCAGTGAAATTTGAGTTTATGACCTAATGTTTATCTAACAATGTTTGATAGGATTAAAGGTTTTTATTTTTTTAAATAGAGCTCTTTTTTAAATAGGACATTCAGTTGAATCATACTTGGTATAATCAATGACATTAATAGAATTGCATTAAGTAACATTCTTTTAACATTCTTTTTATTAACTAAAAACTTAAGTAGCAATATGTTATAATTTTCATTTTTTGGTGATTTTTGTAAAATTATGCAAGAAGTTGATATAAATAAGGATATTAAGAGAATGGAAAAAGTATTTTCAAGTTTATCAATATCAACCAAATTTCTAAACTAGCTAAATTGTTCATTGTACTTAACTATGAGATTTGTACTTTTCTCGTTATTGAAACAAAGTTTCTTCAGATGGACTCTAATGTATAACATAGGAAAATAGTATGAAACACATCACTTCTGTAATTTTTTTCTCTTCCTATGTCATTATCAATCATGTATCTACATAACATTTTTACTGGCTCTATTGTATCCTATTGGTGGTCATATTAGCAACTAAAAAAACCTATTTTCTGTTTTAAAACATGGAGACCATTCTTGTACATACATTATTTGTTTTGGTTTTTCATTTATTACTTTAGATTCTTGAAAGTTAGATTGTGGGTAGAAAAGTATGTATTTAAGATACAAACATAGCTATACATGAAAAATCTCATATTCCACAAAATTTCACGCTACAATGACAAAAGATTTTGAGAAAATTAACGTTAGAGTAGATTATTTAAAGCTTATGCAAATTTTTAACAAGAGTACTAATGTAAACAATAATCCTATAAAATACTAGTAGACTTTAAGAAGACATGTTGTATTTCTATTAAATAAAGTTAGATAAACATATTGCTTTACCTGTAAGAAAAAGGTGAAGGTTACTTGTTATTAATAGTTATAGAAGAATTGAGATTATTGAATTAAGGAGTCAAAAGCAAAATAAGATTGAGGCAATCTAATCCACATGAACTTCTGAGTCAGCATGCAGTTATATTAAATTAAGAACAAAGTGGAATGTTTGAGTATTGTGTCTACTATGTGAAGATTCATTTGTATATTTAGAATTCAGCTACTCATACTAGGTAACACAAAAAAAATAATGAACCAACAACATTACTAACTTGTTTTACTGACATCATTCACTTTTTTCCTCTATGTCCTTATTAGGTAATTTGAATTATAGAAACCCCGTTTTTTTCATGTATGATCAAACTGCCTTGCGAGAAAGTTTTTCTCCTTCCAATAGTGTTTAAGTATGCTTTAATTTTTGCCATGCCAACACTGGTTTTTAAGTTTTCCCACTTTGATTAACCAGAAAAAAAACCAAAAAGTGTTTTGTGGTTCTTTAATAATGGTGAGATAGGAATTTTTTTCCAGTTTTTCTCATATTTTTTTGTGACATACCTTTTTGTCATTAGCCCTTATGTATATTTGGGTGGTATTCCTTACAGTGTGTAAGCTTTTTACATTTGAAGACAATACTTATTATGATAACTACAATATTTTTTCCAGTTTGGAACTATCTAATTTTATTTTTGTTTTTTTAAGAAAGTACTTTTGAATGATACCCTTGTGAAATCACTTGATTCAACCAGAGAAATTTTATTGACTTATTGATTACCTGGTTAATAAATTCTTAGGTAATTGAAATAAAAAGACAAATAAGAATTAAGCACTTCAAAATGCTTGGTAAAGTCAAGGAAAATTGTAATACAGTGTGATATGAAGATAGGAGTATCTTTAAGACAGAAAACACAGAGGATGGAGCAAAAATTGTCCAAAGTATTCATATTTTAGAAAAGATTTAGTTAACAATTTGTCTTTTTTTCCCTTGATTTTTGAATTATATTTTCTTATTAACATATGCTCTTTATAAAAAATACAGAAAAATTAGAAGAAGCAGCATAATATTCACCCATGACTCTACTACCAAGAGAAAACTACCATTAAAAATTTTGACACATTCCCTCCTGGGCTTTTTGTGTATGTGTAGAATTGTTTTTTAAAATATATATATATATTTAATGATCATTTAGATCTCTTGTCAGCAAACTATAGCCCACAGGCCAAATCTGAACTATTGCCTGATTTTTACTACTTGCAAACTTAGAGTGGTACATTTTTAACCTGTTGAGCCAAAATATCAAAAGAATAATATTTCATGGCATGTTAAAATTATATGAATTAAAGTCCACAAGTACAGTTTTATCAGAGTACATTCATATACATGTGTTTATCTGTGGCTCCTTTTTATGCTAAAATGATAGACTTGGGTAAGAGAATATTGCCTTCAAAACCCTAAAATATTTACTCTCCAACCCATTACGTAAAAAGTATATTGCTCTCTCACTTAGATGATTTTGTTTTTGGAGCTTAATTTTACATCAGCTTTTTTTGCAGTTACTAAAAATCATGTAGATGGCAATGTACTAATTCTCAAGATAGAAGTACCATCTTTTATCTATTGCCTAATGTCTGGCATTTAGGTGTTTGATTTTTTTCCCCGTTTTAAGTGCTGTGGTAAATATTTATGTTAATTTGTGTGTGCATTTTGCATACATTTTTGTAAGATTACTGCAACAAAATGCATGAATATTTAAAATTGCCTTAAGCCTTAAACAATGAGTTAGACATTCACTGATGGATGGAAAATTCATTACAGATCATGACCAAATTAGAGATCATGCAAAGGCAAGAAGATATTAAAGGAAATGCTGGTATATTGTGGTAATTAAATGTGTGAAGTTCAAGTTAGACTTCTGCTTTTGTGCAAATTCATACACTACTATTTATGATCTGTGTAGCCCTGAACAAATCTGTTGATTTTTGTTCTACAGATTGGGGATAACAATACTAGCATCACAAAGTTATTTTGAGAGATAAGTGCCAATAGTGAATGTAAAATGTTTAGCTCAGTGACTGTCAAAGTATATATTTATGAACTTTGCAAATAAGTCTTTGATCTTTAGAAGTGATTGGGAAAGTAATCACACTTGAAAATGTATTAATCTTTCTGATTAAAAAAATAATATAGAAAAGGAATGTTATTGTGATTGAATTTGTGATCTTTTCAGTCAAGATACTGTATATTTAAATTTTGTTTGCCTGGTATGTTGCGATTTGAGATTTGTTTTTTGTTAGACATGAAGTCTAAAATTTGGTTCTATTTTATTTAGTCTATTTTTGTCAGTACTAATGTTACAGGCAGTGTTTTTGTCTGAGTGAAAACGATTATACTCTTATTCCTAGGGAAAATACATTTGCAAAGTAATACAAATTATTAATATGCTGAGAAGTGTTTGAAAAAGTAATATTCCATTGAGCATATTAGTTCATATGTATACTTGGACACATTTTTAGCTATTTATAGTTAACTAAAATTATGGTGATTGTTACTGAGTTCAGATTAAATTAACTATACAGTTTTGGTTTTGTTTTTTCTTTTGTATTGATAATTTTTGGTGAAAACCTTCAGGCCATAGTCACTTTTCCAAATCAGAATGTTGTCAAAATTAGCTGGGAGAGAGAATAACTTAAAATATTCAATGGAAGTAAACATTTTGTAGTTAGAACCTTTCTCACTTCATATGACATTTACAATAATGTTTAAGTTCTCAATAATTAAGGATGGGCAAATATGAGAACAGAGGAAATATTTTTTTCAAAGAAAATAAACTTTGAAATTTATCCAACAAGAATGTATATATAATGCAAATAATATAGGGATGTGGTTTCATCCTGTATTTCAGTTTGTACAAATATGGGAAGGCAGGAGTCCAGAGAGAGCTCACAAAACTAACTATTCATGAAATTTAAAATCTTGAGACTTTTTAAAAGTTTAGAAAATTTTCACAGCTTTCATAATTTTTCATGATATACATCTCTTAAATTAACCTTAAACCATTTCCATTTTAGTTATTTATGATATAAATAATGGCAAGTAATACCAAATGGAAATTTCAAGGAGAGATTCCTTAAATATTTAGATGGCTATATAATGGCCAGTTACATTATTTCAAAGGACCAAATACAGTTGTTTTATTTTTTGAGTATGTGTTTCATAAAATTGATTTTCTGAAACTAGGAAATATGAGATATGGTAAATAAAACAATATAGAAAGGTTGGTAGGTTATTTTAATTAGGACAGCATCAGAAAGGAGATATCCTTGAAGGTTAATGCCTTTGTTTTATAGTTAATATATATATTGACAAGATGGTGGTTAAAGATTATGGCAGAAAGACCTTAGAAGAAACAGTATAAGAGTTAAGTCCTTTAGATAAATAAATACATATAAGTATAATATATAAGTAAATATAGTCTGTCTACTTGTTCTATGTATGCTCTGTAATCCACAGCATAGGACCCCACCTCTAGATTCACGGCTGACCTCAGGCTTGCTTGCTGATTTCTGCAGCCAGTCAGTGCCTTTGATTGTGTTTCCAAAGAACTTCCTAAAGCCACCCAGACTAATTTGTAACAGGTCATTGGTTCTAAATCTTGCTTTTTTAAAAAAGTGAAACTAACTAACTGCCTTTGAAGTCAGTTTTCTCTAAAAAAAAAGTCACAAGGTTGTGAGTGAATCCTATATACCAGCTTAATTCTGATTCATGTTCATTAAAAGTTTTGCATAGTTTTTTTGGTTTTTAGTGTGGATACATAAAATCTCCAATTCTCTTGATCCTAAAATACTGATGTTTGGTTTTTATAAAAGGAATCAAGTAATTCCTAAATAAGTATAATAATTCAAAATTCTGCCTAAAACTTATAATTTTGGTAGTGATACAAATTGGAAAATTTTAGGTTTTATTATGTATTGTGAAGAATCAGGTCACTGAAATCAACAATATGTATTCAGAATTATGTTAGAAACATTTTAGAACTAACATAGCTATGTAGTAGAAAATATTAGGTAAAATAATTTGAAAACTATCGATCATTTCTCCCAGTAGTATCTGGAGACAATTTTTAGGCAAGAAATAGTGTTGAAATTTTCTTTCTCTTCAACTCTAATTGTTTTCTTTTTCAGGATGTCTTGCAATCACTATATATTTGTCTCCTTGTTTGCATCTCCCCCTGTACTGTTTTCTTTTGTTTGTTTTTGTTGTTGTTTTTAATATCTGTATTCTTTAGGAGACAGTATAAATGAGGTCATTAATTTTTATCTTCCCATAACAGAGTTAAATTAGCTTTATATGAAGAAAATACTGTTTTCTATCATAACTTCTAACCAGAGAGTTTATGTATACCCCCCCCACACACACACACAGACACACTCCTATAAACCAGCACTATGCATATAACTCACAGCTCCCACTGAATTTACAGTTCTTATTTTATGAAAAGGACAAAATATTTATCTCTTGGAACCTGTGTGTAGAGCCTTATTGAAATTAGGTAATTTAATACATTTTTCTATTCTTATGATTAAGTGATGATACTATGAAATTAGATGGTATTGGAAACATGAAAAATGTGGGGAGACTATGGCAATTTTATTTTATGCATGGACAAATTTAAAATGACATGCTCATTAACTTGCTAGGTATTATAACACCTAAAGGTATCGTAAAGTTATCAACTGCCTTTAGACCACAATGTCTGATGAAGATACTTAAGGCAGTATTATTTTTAGGGAAAATATAATACATCAAAATATTTCTGATTTAAAACTATTAAGTGAAAATTGCTTTGTTTAGATTTATGTGGGGTCAGTGTCATTCACCACTTTATTTTTTTTCTATTTGTGTTTCTAAATAAAATTCTAATGCTGAGAATATTATTTGAAAGCATGTATTTAATATAATTACAAAAAATTGAAATTTTGGATTTTGCCATTTTCCCTTGTACAACTGAATCATATTTTAACCAGTAAAATAGACGTAAACATAATTGAAATTTTCTGGACCTTTTCATTCCCATTTTCTAGAACAATTTCCATTAATAGTATTAAACAAAAATAGAATTTCATAGTATTGACTTATTTACATTATTTCCATTAAGAGATTACATTTTTCTCATGCGGTTTCAAAATGTAAAAAATTTAGAATAAGCATGTATCACATTCTCTGGCTTCATTACATGAATGAAAAAAGAATTCTTTGGCTTTGATTCAATCATAGTTTGAAATTCGAAGCTTCTGAATTCACAAAATCCATCAGGAATTATGAAATTGTGTATATATGAAACTTATCTGTCGCCACTTTTTATGTAAAAATTGTGAATATGTCTGTCTTTAAAAGATTATATATGTAGAGAAGTTTAAAACTTAATCTGTAGTGTTCTTAATAAATCAGATATGTAAAACATACAATTAATTTTGGAGCACTATCTTTAGAAAATTTCTTTTTCTATGCATGTACCTATTTATATTTTTTTATGGAGTTGAGAGAAGTGAATGGTATTAACCTCTGTATAAAATGAATATAATCCTCATTGACCTTAAAGGAGTAAATCTTTCAAAGTTTTCCATACTACAATCAAGTACATTATTATATTTGGAAGGTTAAAATGGTATAGGAATGTATTGGGAAAACTCAGTTTACTTGTGGAAACCTTAAAAAAATGATGTATCTTAAATTATTTTTTTTATTTAATTATTAAATAAAAAGGATTTGGTAATTGATTTCCTATGTTCATGAATATATATAATTCAACTATTTATGGAAGTAAAGCTTGTAGTGATTAGCTATCAAATTGTATTGCATTGCATTGATTAGACGTGTTTAATCTTGCTTTGTACCAGTAGTTATATGTTCTTGTTTTAAATCGTGGTTATACAAACTATGACCACGGGTCAGATCTATCATGCCTCCTGTTCTTTATAAGGACTTTTAATTTTTAAACGGTTGAAGAAAACCCAAAAGAATAATATGACGTGACATCTGAACATCTTACGAAATTCAAATTTTATATAATGCCAGTAATAAAGTATATTGGAACACAGCCAATATTTATTTGTTTAAATATTATTTATGATATTGTTTGACTGTTTTGGTGCCACAGTAGCAGAGTTGAGTAGTTGTGACAGAGATGGTATGATCTATAAAGCCTAACTTATTTACTCTACCCCTTTAGGATGAGTTTGCCAAGCCTTGCATTAAAATCATAAAAATATATCGAAGCCCTCAATGGTAGCTGCACTTAAACTGCAGTTGATTTAAACAATTGTGTTTCTTGAAGACCTCTGTAGTAGCTTTCAAATTAGTAGGTAGGTTCCCTGTCTCAGTAATCCTTATTAACAACATATATTCTTGAATAGTACATACAAAAATTGGTACGATAGCATTTGCTGTCACTCTTGACCTACATAGACTTACATATATTCATGTTTTTAACTGTTAGCTAGCAACCCCAGGGATCTAAGGACTAGCAATCATTTGTAGTTTTGCTGAAACATGAGCTTAAATTACAACTGTGGCAAAATGGTGTAGCAAAACCATTCAGTCACCTAACCTGACATTCAAGATACTGATAGTTTTTTAATGACAACTCTTATAAAATACAATCATGTATGATGTTGATGGAGGAATTTGTATACTGGGATTTAAAATGTCACCACAAAGATCAAAGGTCTTATAGCAGGGGGCAAAAATCATTCCATTACTAAGCCATCAGTATCAGTTTGAAAGTAAGCATTAGGTCATTCTCCATCAGAGACTGACCAGAGGGAGAGAAGCTGCTCCAGTTTTGTGATATTTCTTCTATCCTAAAATAAAAGTGCTAATCTAGACATCAGTTAGGACTTTACAGCAAATCCCTTCTAATTATTAAGCCAATTAGCTCAATCATCCAGGTAGAAACTAACATCTGGTTTATTATTACCTAATTCATGCATCTGCTGGCTCTTCTGTCCATAGTTAAATCCAGACTACGTGTAACAAAATAATCATTGAACTAGTAAGGAGATTTTGTTATGGTAAGACATATTATCCTAGAAAATGTGTTACATGTATTTTGAACACTGTCATAATATTGCTGTAATCAAACCTAGTGAAAGAGAAAAAAAAGATTGTTTTTGAGGCACATCTAAATATCTTAGTGCTCTTTTAAAAAATACTATTTGTTATTGTTAATGTTTTTCCTTTGAATGAGGATAAAGTAGATAATCACTTGAAAAATTAGGTTAGTACGGTAGTCCTACTGTCAAAGTAAATATTCCAACCTGATTATAACTTTTGTATTTTAAAGAATGCTTTTTTTCCCCTTTCAATTCCGTCATACTCATCTGTATACATTTTTTTTAAAGATCTGTTATTCAGTCATCACAAACAGTAATTCAGGGTACTGCTTATCTGGAAATAGAACATTTGGAAATTTGGAGGTCATGAATAAGTTACTTTGCCAACGCGATTATCTTTTATGCTTTCTGATTATAAGGCTACATGTTGTTAGACTGTTTCTACATATGGAATTTCACATAACCAATGTAAGATTACAGAAAGATAACTTCTACCTGATATTGTTTTAATTCTTTTTTATTAGACCCCTTGTGACTTTTGCCTCCTACATATATAATGTAATGTGTCAAATTTTGAAAGTCAGTGACAGTAAACAGCCTATTATTTATTATTTTGTTGTTGTACTAGTTCAAGAAAGAAAGTGTAAATGAAAAGAGCTTGAGATCTAGAGTGACAGAACTAGATTCAGAGAGTCTCCATCACATCCTAAACTATAACCATGAACCTCTCTAGGTATAACATATAAATAGGGAATAATAATTTCAGCCTCACAAAATTGTTGCAAAAGTTAATTTGTATGGAAACAACCCAGCATGATATCTGCCATAGTAAATGCACAATCATATTAACTATTTTTCTTTGTTATTATTTATATGAAGGTGCCCCACTAATTTACTAGAGCTAAACCTTTTTGCCAAAGAAAGAAAGCACACAAGTAAATAGTATAGCTGATAATATTGTTCAAGGCATTGTTTAGAACTTTTTCATATTTTCTGTATAAGTTTCTAATAAAACAGATCCGATACTGATATTTTCTCCATTAGTTGTTTACAGTTATAGCCTCCCATTACTGAAGATTGTAACTAGCAGTATAATACATTGGACACAGTGTATGGAAAAGAGGATATTCATTTGCTATCCGGGTGATTTATTTAGGGGAAATGAATTCAAAGAAAAAATTATTTGTGTAAGTAACCTCTGTAGTTAGTGAAAAGTGTAGTCCTGTGCAGTTGTTTTTTATCTCAAACTCTGAGGCACAGCTGAAGTTCTTTATTAGTTATTTGCATTCTATGAAAGATAGTGAATATTTATAACTATTTTTAAACTTCAGATCCTTATATTCTCATTGCTGTGAGTCTGCCTTACAGCTTTTTTTTTTTTATGTTGACACTGGTTTTAATGAAATTCAGTATGCTTCAGGTGTACAAATTAGCAGTTATATATATATACACACACATATGTATATGTGTGTGTATATATGTATGTATGTATATGTATAACATTATGTGCCTTTATATCTGATTTTTAGCACTTTTCACAATTAGATCAGTAAATACAGGAGGGGGGGAGTTCATTTGGCTGCTTGCTGGCAACTCTTAGAGGATCCTTTTGTGATAAGTGATAAATAAAGCCTCACAGTGGAATGATGACTACAATTTAATAGAAATACCTGTACCTTTCAGAGCACTATATATAAAGGAGAACTTTCAGCAACAATGCGACTTTCAAAACCAGGCATTGTGTTGGGATAATTCTCATAGGTATTAATTTAGAAATTCATGTCCTTCAATAGCATGGATAATTCATAATTGGAAGTTTTAAGAAACTAGTTTAGGTAATTTTTTTAAAATCTTTAAAAAATGCTAAGATGGAAAGAGGCAGTTATTAGGAACTCTGCTTTATAAATGACGAAATTGATACACAGAAATTTGAACTTACATAAGGTCATTTCACTAAATAGACTCAAATTATCAGTTTTAAATGGTATGCTTTTTTATTAGAAATTGATAGGTCATTGTTAAAATATTGGTTATATTGTCTTAGTAATCTTGGAAATACAGTTCATTATTTTAACTTGTTCAATAAATGTCAAATTTTATTTTTCAATAGTTTTAATTTTAATACAAGGACTGGTTTTATAATCATACGTGTACCTACCTATGAAGTATTTGCCATGCTGCTTCCCTTCCCCCTTTATTTTTCCTCCTCTCTACTTCCAACCCTAACCTATGGATGTTGCCATTTCCCCTTAAGATCTCTGAAGGTGGGGCGTCTCCTCCCACAAACTCTTGTACTGGAGCCTGCCTGGTGCACCTGGGGTATGGTCTGTGGCTCCACCTGGGGCACAAACTTATGTACTTTCTTCATGGAAAGCAGACATGCTAACCACTACACACACTATGGAGCCACCCTGCCGTGCTGCTTTAATAGCAGTTTATACCTCACCCCCCCCCAAAAAAAAAAAAGAGAAAGGGAGGAAAGGAAAAAGGAAAGGAAGGTTGGTTTAAGAGTAGTAGACCATAGTAAACTTGATGTAAGTCAGCAGTGACACTCATGTGATCATGTGGTTTTCTAGGTGAATACCCATCTTCTTGTTCCCAGTTACATGTCTAGAATAACCGTGAGAAGAGCAGTTGTAATAAAGGCAAGTGTTTAGACCAGATAAGACTCGGGTCTACAGAAACCAGAATTTAGATGTTTTGAAGGACTATCAAGTAGGAAAGCAATTAGGCTAATGTTTGACTCCAACGAGTTAAGCTTGGATCCGTTTTAGAAGTTTTAAAGTAAGAAAGATTTTAAAGAACTTGATAGCTGTCAGAGCTATCTGGAAATGGTAATCATTTTTCTTGGAAAATAGACTTTCCTGTGTTTTTTTGTATTATAGACTAGACTGTCACCTGGCGTGTATCAAGGAGGTTAGAGTCTTTATCAAGAAGGTTACAGTCTGAACCTTCCATGGTATTTTTTATTCCTAAAATGATGAGGATATAACTAAGTGTGCAATATATTGTTAAAGGGGGGCGTAGGATGCAGAAAATGGATTGCTAGAAAGTTTCTTTACAAAAAGGAAAACATGTCATGGTCATTTTTTCCCCAAAATGACAGATTTTGTCTCCCTTTTTGTATGACACTTTTTCACTCTAGTATTTCCATCTGTGTAAAGTAGCATTTATATATCTTTCCATGGAACATAGTTGATAAATATAAAGGCAGTTACTTCACCTATTTGTGTTTGCTAGTTTCAAATGAAATACCAGAGTGTTTACTGCCATGTTCTAAAAATACAAAATAGTCCCTAAAAGCAGTGATGAGATGAAAAGGAAAAGCGTTACTTAGGTAAACTTTACAGTAGAAGAGTGGAGTGTGACCTGCTTGAGTAGGGGTCCTTCTTTGTGCTTTTCAGTCACATTTGGCTTTTTTTAAATTGCCAAATTATTTTTATTTACCACATATAATTTCCTTCATTTAGCTCCTTTCTATTCACTGGTTTCCATGATCTGCCAGTCCACTTTTAAAAGGGCCGCCAATTGACAGTGCTGCTTTGTTGTTCTTCCCAGCTCTACTCTAGGGCTCCTGCCGCTGATCTCAAATGCAGGAGCAGCAGAGGTGCTTTGAAAGAGAGAGAACAGAATGTCAAAGAGTCCAGCGGGGGACCAACAGATTGTGGGAAACCATGTGACTGTGTGATTCACATCTCCAAGGAGAGAACCGGTTGTTTCTGTGTCTAGTTCCACCCTGTTACAAGGATAATACCATCAATAATGTAATTTTAATTGCCTGGATGCTTTGACACTTGAAAAAATGAAACTTTAAGCAGGGAAGTTACTGGTCAGATGAGTTTGACATTTAAATCAAAATAGTGGAATAATGACTTTTGTCATTCAAAACTAATGTTTTAGGCTTTATGGGAAGAGGGTAACCATCTATGTATTTGTATTGTCAATAAAATATTCAACTTGATTCTTTTGCTACCAACCTTAGCCCATCTGTTGCTATTTGGTTTGTATATTCTAACAGTGAAATCCTTAAAAAAGGTAATTTGTGTATAAGGACTTTAGGTTAGAAAACACTTAGTAAATTTTCAAATTTTGCCTTTAGGATTTGTTGTCAAGGATCAAATTTTACCATGGATTAATTTCTTGTTGTGCTCTGTTGTTACATAATTGCTAATGAACTATAACTTGTAAATTTGTGTTTTTGCATACATTTAGATCAAGGAATTTTCTTCAGTCCTTAGAACATATAGGAGGGAAAATCAGTAATAATGTTAGGACATCATAACATGTACTTTTCTTTTAATCTGTAATTCTAGGACGACATAGACAGCCTAAACCCAGTTCTCAGGGACAATCCGCAACTTCAGGAAGAAGTCAAAGTCTGGATAAAGGAACAAAAAGTTCAGGAGATTTTTATGCAAGGTAACTATTTTGAAGTTATGCATAATTTTGATTATTTTTTGGAACTGGGCAACTTCTCATGTTTGGTTTCAGATGTTCAGTTATGAGCAAATAAATAGAAAGCCCAGTCTAATATTTTGAGTTATACAGTCCAGGGAAAATAATAGCAAAATTATACTAATTTCAATAGAAAGTTGATAATCTCACTAGTTTATAAACCAATTTGAGTAAACTGCCTGGCACGAAATTATAACCACACAGATGTTTTCTTGATAGGAAATTTTCCATATTTACAGAATGCATTAGGTGTGTCCTTCCTGGAAAGGGAAGCATTGTTTGTAGTAGAGGGTTGCCCAAAGCCACAATTGATTTCCTTTGAAGAATGCTGTTGGTATCTGATAAAAGTGGCCTATATCAGTTTGCCTTCTTCAGCCATGACCATAATGCTAGTCTTAGTTTTGTTTTTGTTTTTTTTTTTAGTAAGTTACAAGTTTGTCTACAATGTAATTACTAAAACCAGGGAGGTTCTGTAATTCTTAGTGGTCATGTTTTCTGTTAGTGAAATCATTATATAAATGTAGTTAAGCTTTTTGTGAAATTGAATTGAAACTGGGACAGTATGGCATGAAGTATTGATATTATGTGGAATGTGCATAAAAAATTTTTGTTAAATTCCCATATTTGTTTCAACTGTCAACTTTATGCCACTTAAGCATTAATAGAGATAATTCCAAAGTTATGTCTTGTTTTGCTTTGTATGTGAATATTTATAGCAGTTCATCATTTACTTATTAAATTCTTAGGCTAAATGTATTTTGAACTTTTAATATGGAGAATTTGAAGCATAACGCACGCGGAAATAGAATATTTCCTCAACCCACTAAACCCAAACAAGTATAAAACCTTGGCAGTTTCTGCCACATCTATACTCCCATTTATTTTTATCAAATTTTAGACATCACTGCATTCTATCCATTTTTAAAGCCATTATGCCAATATTCTCCCTCCCACTAAAAATAAAAAAAGTTGGTTCCTTAGTATCAAACATTGGATAATCTGACTCAAATTTTCATTTGTCTCATAAGTGTCTTAAATGAGTTTTAACAGAATTGATTAATTAATAAATCGGGAGATCCAAAAATGCCCACAATCTAATTGGTCAGTGTGCCTTGTATTATCTCCCCCCCCCTTGCCTTTTTTCTTTGAAATTTATTTATTGAAGAAATCAGGCTAATATTTTAAATAACTTTTTGTTTCCTTATCATATTCTTAAAAGATGAAAATATTAAAACAGTACAGTTCCCATCCATTTTATGCTGAATTATGTGAAGCTAACTCCAAATTATGTTTGGTTATGGGAAAAAGGCAGTTAATATGGTATGCTAATGGGAATTGAAAATTGGTCATTATTTGGAGTTAGTCTGTAAGCTTTTTCTATATTCAGGAAAAAAATAATTAGGAGTCTTAATCTTTAGGAGTTAGAAATAACTAGAGCTTTATAATCAGTTACGGCTTTGAATATATTTAATTCCAGGACGTATGGGATGCTTTCTAGAAAAGTGTTAGTTGATTTATAGGCTGATATTGGCATAATTTTTTAATGGCAAATATTAAACTATTTATCATTATGTTAAATGTCTTATAACTGTAGAAGAGAACCTAGGAATCAGAAAAAAAAAATTCAGTACTTTCACTTAAAAATTTATTTAAACTATTTACCTTACATTCTTAATTTTTGTTTAAGGGAAAAACAGTACCGAAGAGTTCGAGAAAATTAAAATAAGCACTTGTAAATTTTGAGAGCACTTTGTAAATTGTTGCTGTATAATACTACAATTAAGATGCACTAGTACAGCTTCTCCATACCCCACATACAGTTTGTGTTATCCTTTCAAGTATTTGACATCGTTTTAGTACTCATAAATTGAAGTAATTTTTATCTCCATTACACTCTTCTATGGAGTGACTTTTATTTTAATAGGCACATTTGAATACATCTTTTATTTTTTAATTCTTCTCTATTTTCTAGAGGTTATTTACATATAGATATCTTTCCAACTTAAAATATTTTATTTTCAATGAGTTAGGAAGTATTTCTATCTAGTAGAGTGTGTTTAATGATAACTTCAGTGATCTGAGTATATTACTCATCTATAACATAGAGCTTATGTTTCTCCTTAAAGGTAGTTTTTATATGAAAATGTCTCCATTTAAGATGTCTCTTTCTTGTGTGTGTGTGTGTGTGTGTTTTTAAGGTCCTTATTCCTTAAATGGTTACAGAGTGAGAGTGTATAGACAAGACTCTGCCACCCAGTGGTTTACTGGCATAATTACTCATCATGATCTCTTCACTCGCACCATGATCGTTATGAATGATCAGGTAATAGTCCATCTATTATTTTTGAAAAGAGATATCTACAATTCCAGTATTACATGTTCCCCCTAAAAATGGATCAACAGGTTGACAATAATTGTAATCTGTGGGGTTCTTTTAGTCATATAAATCTAATGAGTTTAAATATATTGATATTACATTGAGGCCTTTTAAGTCACACGGAGATAATGATGCCAATTTTATTTTAAGATTATTGAAATTAGTCCCTGAAGTGGAGACATCATACTTTTTTTAATTGATTTGATCTTTTTTTAAATCCCTAGGTCAGCTAAAATGTTATTCTTAAAGTCAACTTTGCTTTTCTCCAGGAATAAAAATATTTTCCAAATTTTTTTTACTAATGAAAACTTTACTGTACATTGTAATTCTTTTTACATAACATTTCAGAGTTTGTATGCTACCTTAAGTTTTATGGTATTAGGGATACAAATTTCATATGGAATTTTAAGTAACAGTCTGAAAGTATGGATTGCAAATCTTTTAAAGCCATAGTTAATTTTCCTGGGGAAAAAAGGATATTTATACCCTCCTAACTATGTAGATTGTAGATGGAATCTGAATAAATGAAAGTTTCCTTATAAACAATTCAAATACACTCCTTAAAATTGTAGTCAAGGTGACAAACTTTCACCTTTAAGTGAAGCACAAAATTACCTTTAGTTTTTAAAATGTTCTCTAACTTGTTTTTTAAAATTATTATCAGTGTTATTTACAAATCTTTTGTTCTTCCTAAGCTCTACCTTCTTAGTTTTATTTTATAGCTGTTTTTTGAAAATTATTTTTTATTTTTAAAATACATGTTATGTCTTGGCATTATTCTCCTCATCTTTATTTTTCAAGCTGTACTTGAATTAATATATTTTTGCTTTTTAATTTTTGGTTAGCAGGTGAAACAGTGGGTTTCACAAGGTTAAAAGGGTAAATTTATCTTTAATGATTAAAATTGATTAAAGTATGGTAGTATGTTATAAATTAAGGTTCCCAAACTGATTTCTAGATATTTCTACTCAAGTAAAGAATATGTACCTAATATCACATTGGCTAGCTGATTGAGTTTAATTTTTGTTCTTGTTTTGTTTCATTGACTAGGTACTAGAACCACAGAATGTTGATCCTTCTATGGTTCAAATGACCTTTCTAGATGATGTTGTTCACTCTTTGTTAAAAGGTGAAAATACTGGCATTACATCACGGCGAAGGTCTCGTGCCAGTCAAAATAGCAACGCTGTTCACGTATGTATGTTGTTAGTTCTAGATTATAGTAAAGTGTTTTTCTCTTAGATTACTTAGGATCAGTTAAACAAATTCTTATTAACCGGTTATTTTTAGGGTCATTATACACGTGCCCAAGCAAATAGTCCCAGACCAGCAATGAACTCCCAAGCTGCTGTACCAAAACAGAATACACACCAGCAACAGCAACAAAGAAATACTCGTCCAAATAAGAGGAAAGGCTCAGAGAGCAGTATACCAGATGAAGAGAAGATGAAGGAGGAAAAATATGATTATATAGCACGAGGAGGTAGGACCAGTTTGTTTTTTTTATTATGGGAATAAGAACAAATAAAATATATATTTAAAATATACTTAATATTTAACTATTTTTAAAATTTTACAGAAAATCCTAAAGGTAAAAACAAACAGTTGATGAACAAAAGAAGGAAACCTGAGGAAGAAGAAAAGAAACTAAGTATGAAAAGACTACGAACTGACAATGTTTCAGACTTTTCTGAGAGCAGTGACTCAGAAAATTCAAATAAGAAAATAATAAATAATTCCTCAGAGCAGAAGCTAGAGAATGAGTTGAAAAATAAAAACACTTCAAAGATAAATGGAGAAGGAGGAAAATCCCAGAATAATGAGAAGACAGGAGAGGAGAGACTAATAGATAGCCAGCCTCCCTGGGATCAAACACAAGGAGATAAAAAACATGAAGAAGCAGAGAAGCAGAAGTCTCTTGACTCTCAGCTTCAAGAAAAAATGATTATTCATTCATCAGAACAGGCCACACTTCATAATCATAATCCTAATGATTTACTTCTTAAAGAATGCAATATGGAAAAAAAACATACAGTGGAATTATTACCAAAGGAGAAGTTTGTGTCCAGATCACCCACACCAAAATGTGTTATTGATATTACAAATGACACTAATTCTGAAAAGGTGGCTCGGGAAAGCTCAAGTACTTTTGGCCTTCAGACACTTCAAAAAATGGATCCTAATATTAGTGATTCAAAGCATTCAATTGCAAATGTAAAATATTTGGAAACAGCAAAACAAGATTCTGATCAGACCTGGGTCAGCGATATAGTTAAAGTAGATTTAACCCAATCACATGTTAGGGATGCTTCTTCGGGAAATGATCATCTGAATATGGAAAAAGAAAAAAATCAGTATGTCTCTTACACGTCTTCTCTAAGTGTGGTTTCTGTGATGGAAGATAAGCTGTGTAAGCGAAGTCCACCCCCAGAAGCTATAAAACCTAAACTTAATACTTCAGTAGATGCTCACAAGACAAAATCCAATCCCTCACCTGAAGTTGTTAAACCTAAAATTACCCATTCCCCTGATTCTGTAAAGTCTAAGGCCACTTATATGAACAGCCAAACTGCTGGTGAAAGAAGACTGGCAAATAAGATAGAACATGAATTATCAAGATGCAGTTTTCATCCAGTTCCTCCTCCTAGAAGCAGTACATTGGAAACGACAAAGAGCCCTCTTATCATTGATAAAAATGAGCATTTCACAGTTTATAGAGATCCTGCACTCATTGGGTCAGAAACAGGAGCTAATCACATTTCACCTTTCTTAAACCAGCATCATTTTCCTCTTCATTCTTCATCCCATAGAACTTGTTTAAATCCAGGTACCCATCATCCTGCCTTAACTCCTGCACCCCATTTATTGGCTGGATCATCCAGTCAGACTCCATTGCCTACCATTAATACTCACCCCCTCACTAGTGGTCCACACCATTCTGTTCATCACCCTCATTTACTTCCTACTGTGTTACCTGGAGTGCCTACTGCCTCCTTACTTGGTGGCCATCCACGACTAGAGACTGCTCATGCTAGCAGCTTAAGCCACTTAGCACTAGCGCACCAGCAACAGCAACAGTTGTTACAGCATCAGTCACCACATCTTCTTGGACAAGCCCATCCTTCTGCTTCATATAATCAGCTTGGTCTTTATCCAATAATTTGGCAATATCCAAATGGAACACACGCATACTCAGGACTTGGTCTACCTTCTTCTAAGTGGGTTCACCCAGAAAATGCAGTTAATGCTGAATCTTCACTAAGGAGGGTAAGTTACACTGTGGTTTAATATCCTATAAACCTTTTTAGACTTCTGTATAAAAAATGTTAGAATTTTTCACTTATTTTTTTTCAATTATAATGAAACTTAATGCTTAGTAACTTTTGAGCCCTGGAAGCTAAAATCTCAGAAAAACCTATTTATTTAAAAAAGCCAATCTAAATAAGTAAAACTTCTTAGATTGTTTCTGATATACCTGTTATGAAGAATGAATATCTTCATGGCTAACTGTAGTATATATTCATGATTGTTTAGCTCAACTAAATTTCTAAAAGTTTCTGGATTAAAATTGATATAAAAGTATAAGGCTTTCAATATATATTATCAGGTTATTTAAAAGACATTGTTATATTCTTCAGCTTGCTACATTGTATTAATGGTATATTACAAGCTATGACTTTGATCCCCATTATTCTCTTAATGGTGCTAAGATTGGAGGGTTTGATATTTAGGAATAAAGTTAGGGCTTAGATTCTCTCTACCTAACAATATTATTGAATGTGGTGGTGTAGAGCTCTTATTCCTTCATGGGCTGTGTGGGTTTTCTAGCCACATTGCATTCTAAGAAATTGTTGTTGAAGGCATTACTAACCCCAATATAAAAAATGGGAAAATGGATATCCCTGTTAAACTTCATGTGACAACTTAGTTCTTGGAGCAGCCCAGGATGCTCTTCAAGGATCCCCCAGAATCCATTTAACCAATTTATATTTCGGTTTAAAAAAAAAAAAAAAAGCTTAACATTAAACTTAACATCCTAGCCATTTTTAAATGTATAGTACTGTTAAGGGTGTTCACATTATTTTGTAACAGATCACTAGAACTTTTTCATCTTGCCGAACTGAAACTTTATTTTCTTTAAACATTAATTTCCTTCCCTCTTCCCCAGTCCTTGGCAACCATGTTTCAGCTTTCTGTTTCTAGTTTAGATACTTCATTTGTCCTTTTGGGACTTTTTCCATGCCTCAAAGTTTATCTGTTATAACATATAACAGGATTTCCTTTTTTTTTTTTTTAAGCTCTTTTAATATTCCATTGTATGTATGTACCACATTTTCTTTAGACACTATTTGTTCATGGACTTTTGGGTTATATCCACCCCTTGGCTATTGTGAATGTGCTGCAATGAACATGGGTATTTTCTCAAGTTGGGCACAATCCATAGTAGATATGTTGGAGGTAGCAATTTGGAAGACAATACTAGTGACCTGCTCATTTACTTCAGGGATAATACTCTTTCATAGAGCTATGTTAGTGCCAATAAATGCAAGGCTTGTGTTCCTCATGCCAAGTTTGTCAGAGGAGCTGTTATATTCTGGGTAGCGATGATGACATAGACTGGTCGTGAATCTTTCCTTGATTCTCAGGTTGTGATTGTTGACCTCTGTGGTAAGGAGCATCAAGGTTAGTGGTGCAAGACAGAGTTGCAACAACTTTGAAGGGTATTTCTGAGGCTTATTCCCATGACAGACATCAACTCCTTTTCACTCCACTATCATATGACCTTTTGCTTTCTTTAGCGTAGTCACCAGTGAACTCCACAATTTACTCTTTACCAGTGTCCCCGCATTTGATGTTGGCAGGATCTCAGTTCTAGAATTGTGCTCGCATTGATTATAAGCTTCCTATTCCCATTCTTGATAATGCCATTAAACTTGCATTGAAAAGTTTTTTATTTTTGATGATAAAAATTGGCAAATGAATTTTATTATAATTTCTTTTTCTGGTGAAATGTATTTTAGGAATAGCATTGTGTTTTTTCCTATTAACAGTATATGCTCTTTTGATAGAATCTCAAAATTAGATAGTTATGTTCTAATTATTTAGACATTAAAGGCAATGATCTCAAGATCTGTATTTAGTAAAATAATTCCTGGAAATTATTAATTTAATGCTGATTAATTTTTGACATATGGAAATATCCATATAATTATGTTGGTTACTTATTTGTCTATTACTCATAAGATACATGTAGAAAAAGTTACATGCATCATAAATATACTGCTATTAAAGTCCTACTGTGATATTGATTAGCTTTTTCTAGTAACTGAAGTCTGATTTTCTTTTTTAAATAGAATTCTCCTAGCCCTTGGTTACATCAGCCCACCCCTGTGACCTCAGCAGATGGTATTGGGTTACTTAGTCACATTCCTGTCAGACCATCCAGTGCAGAGCCTCATCGGCCTCTTAAAATTTCAGCGCATTCCAGTCCACCATTGACAAAAAGTTTAGTAGATCACCATAAAGAGTAAGTTCACCAGTGCTGAAAATTTACAGATACCTTCTCTTTTATATACTTTTCAAATTCACTTTTCGAGTAGGTAATTTTAAGTTAATACATGTCTTAAAAGTAGGCTTTGAATTAGTACTATTTTTTGTTTTAATAGACCTTCTAATTTACTCAATTATATTAGAGCACATGCAAAGTTGTATTTTACTTTCATGATAGAACAGTATTACATAGAAACTATCTTTGTGTCATGTAAGAATAAGTGGTTACAGAAACCTTTGCGTGTATTTTCTTTACAGAGAATTGGAAAGGAAAGTTTTTATTGAACCAATACGTTCTGTTGCATCCACATCAGCAAAAAATGACCTGGATCTGAATAGGTCACAGACTGGAAAAGATGGTCACTTGCATAGGCATTTTGTTGATCCTATGATGAATCAATTACAGAGAACACCTCAGGAGAGCGGAGAGAGATTAAACAAATATAAGGAGGAACACCGTCGAATCCTCCAAGAAAGTATTGATGTTGCTCCATTTACAACTAAAATCAAGGGTCTTGAGGGTGAAAGAGATAATTATTCCAGAGTAGCCTTGTCATCTTCTAGCCCTAAAAGCCATGTCCTCAAACAAGACAAAGATGTAGAATGCTCAGTATCAGACCTTTATAAAATAAAGCACTCGGTTCCTCAGAGTTTGCCCCAAAGTAACTATTTTACTACATTGTCTAATAGTGTGGTCAACGAACCACCAAGGTCATATCCTTCCAAAGAAGTTTCAAATATTTACGCGGAAAAACAGAATAGTACCCTTGCAGCAGCAGCTAATTCTCAAACTCTGACTTCATTTATATCATCTCTTTCAAAGCCCCCACCTTTGATTAAGCACCAACCAGAAAATGAAGTTTTAGTAAGCAAAATACCAGAACATCTTCCCCATCAAATTGTTTCTCACCCAGTAACAACATTCAGAAATGATTGTAGGAGTCCTACCCATTTGACAGTTTCTTCTACAAATACCCTCCGGAGTATGCCTGCTTTACATAGGGCGCCAGTATTTCACCCACCAATTCATCACAGCCTGGAAAGAAAGGAAAGCAGCTATAGTAGTCTTTCTCCTCCAACTTTAACTCCAGTGATGCCTGTAAATGCTGGTGGGAAAGTTCAAGAATCACAAAAGCCTCCAACTCTAATTCCTGAGCCAAAAGACTCTCAGGCAAATTTTAAGAGTTCTTCTAAACAAAGTTTGACAGAAATGTGGAAATCTAATAATAACTTCAGCAAAGAGAAAGCTGAATGGCATGTAGAGAAAAGCAGCGGAAAGTCACAGGCTGCTATGGCATCTGTCATTGTACGTCCACCTTCTAGTACAAAACTTGATAGTGTGCCAGCAATGCAGTTAGCTTCCAAAGATCAAGTTAGTGAAAGATCTTCAACTGGGGCAAATCAAACAGATTGCCTCAAACCAGCAGAAGCTGGAGAGACTGGAAGAATCATTCTGCCAAATGTGAATTCAGACAGTGCTCACATAAAATCTGAAAAAAACTTTCAGACGGTTTCACAGGGCAGTGTTCCCAGTTCAGTTGTGTCTGCTGTAAATACATTGTGTAATACCAAAATGGATATATTCACATCTGTTGCCACTACCACCAGTGTTTCCAGCTGGGGTGGTTCTGAAATAATTTACTCTTTATCAAATACCATTTTGGCCTCTAAATCCTTAGACTGTACCTCTTCAAAAAGTGTCAGTCATTCAGTAGCGCAAACACAAGAATGCAGGGTCAGCAGCACAGCTCCAGTTACACCAGCCAGTAGTACAACAGGAAGTGCTGTTCAGCCCAGCTCTGGGTTCTCAGGCACAACTGATTTTATTCATTTAAAAAAGCACAAGGCAGCGTTGGCTGCAGCTCAATATAAAAGCAGTAATGTTAGTGAGATTGAGCCTAATACTGTGAAAAATCAGACATCTTCAGCCGCCCTTCTCTTGGATAGCACTGTCGTCTGTAGTACAATAAACAAAGCGAACACTGTAGGAAATGGGCAAGCATCCCAGACAAGTCAACCAAACTACCATACTAAACTGAAAAAAGCCTGGCTTACTAGACATTCAGAAGAAGATAAAAATACTAATAAAATGGAAAATTCAGGGAATTCTGTTTCAGAAATTATTAAGCCATGTTCTGTCAATTTAATAGCCTCTACATCTAATGATATACAAAATAATGTAGATAGCAAGATCATAGTTGATAAATATGTAAAAGATGATAAAGTTAATAGGAGAAAAGCCAAAAGAACTTATGAATCTGGCTCTGAAAGTGGAGACTCAGATGAAAGTGAAAGCAAGTCAGAGCAAAGGACTAAAAGGCAGCCTAAGCCAACTTATAAAAAGAAGCAAAATGACTTGCAGAGGAGAAAAGGTGAAATAGAAGAAGATTTAAAACCCAATGGGGTTCTCAGCAGGAGCGCCAAAGAAAAAAGTAAATTGAAGTTGCAGAGCAACAGTAATAGTGGTAAGTAAATTTATTACTTTATTTTTTATCTCTGGTAAAATAAGCTGTATGTTGCAATAATGATGTGGTTTTCTAAAAATTAGTGAACTTAAAGGCATCTTTTGAGTTTATTTGTATGCCTCAACATAATGTATGTGCTCATTTACCTCATTTCTGTATTTCACAAGTACCTTGTAACAGGAAATGAGAGATGTATCTCTTTTTAAGAGGCGTCTAGAAATACTTTTCACCTAGCACTTACATTGGGAAAAACCCAATGTGTAGTTAAGTAGTTAGTTACTCAGCTTTTGACCATTTCTGAAACATGTCAAAAGTATAGTTAGAGCTATGGATTTTTAATATTTACCTATGACGATATGGTTAAAAACTCATATTCACATATACTTCTTTAAGCCACATATTTAGCAGAGAATTACTTTCAAGTAGTGTGGATATGACCTATATCTCATTCTTCTATCTCAACAAAATTGAAAGCTTATTGGAATTATCTTTTATTTAATAATGTTACTCATTCAGGCAGTCCTTAACAATGAAAGTTAAATAAAAGCAGGCGTGGAGGATGTCATGGTTTTGTATGTTCATGTCTATATTCACGAACATCCATGAGAAGTAGAAGTTTCAAAATTGATAATTATATTTCATTTGTAGCTAGAGCAGGGCAAATAAGTGATATTTGCCAGTAATATTCACTATGAAGTGTTTATATTTTTACCCGAGAAGTAGATTTTCTCAGTTTGCCTATTTCTTTTTAGATATGTTGCACAATGCAGAAAGCACTTAATAGTTTCACTATATCTGTGTATTCATCCACATAGAATGTGTGAAATCTATGACAATGTGGACATTCAAGAAGTACTTTCACAAGCATTTGGATGCTTGAAGGCTCTTATTTGGGCCTTTTCATTGAATGAGGTTTTCCCACCTGACTGTGTGAAAAGCAGAGGCAAAGTAAAGGAAAGAAAAACAGGAAGATGGTATAGAAAAGGACAGTCAGAAAGTGAAAGAACGAAGGAAAGCAAGCTCAACTAGATACAGAGAGGCTGAGAGACTGAAATGCAAATATAGTCAGAAGAAAGAGGAGATTGACAATGAAGAATACATACCATTTATTTGAGTATTGCACTGTGTTTCTTTTTCTTTCTCACTTGTTCTACTTTCTTAGTGAATTCTTAAGAGGCTTACTGTGGTCAAGAATTGTTTCTCTTGACCTTCACATACATTTCCTTTGGGTATTTAAATACTAAATACCTAAGTTAAACTTTTAGAAAACAAAGATAGGAACCTTCCAATTTTTAATACTTAGAAAACTCTTACGAAGTTAAATTTATAAAATTAATTTTTAATGACATACACAGTCTGTTTTCATTTTGAGGTCAAATGTACATGTTCCCATATAAGTTCAAAGACAAAAACTGGAATCGGCACCGTGCCACCCCCACCCCAATTTGTTATGCTTCGTCACATCTCCCCTACTAAGTACATAGAGGCTATGTTAAGTCCCATTTATTCCCAATTCCAAAATAATATTAAATTACTGTTAAATACTATCTATTAATTATGAACAGAATTGACTTCCTGGTACTGTTCTGTACTATCTAGAAAACGTCTCTAAATTGGGAGTTAATAAATCTAATTTCTAAACCTGAGTAGATTATCTACTTCATGAATTAAATATGACCTTTAACCTTCTGATGTTCATCGTGGTTGTCATCAGTCATAGTAGATTAAAAAGAGTGAGTTAAGTCTGCACTTACAGAATGCAATGTGATTACCTACACTATTGGACACAATTATATACACTAATATACATATAATAGTTTGTTTCTTAGTACATTCTAAAGCCAGGTGTAATAGGTTTTGCTTTATCCACTATTTTGGAATGTCTATCTGCTGCTTTTTGTTACTGATAATTAAAAGTTGGCTGCTTTTCCATGGCTAGTTTTTTATATAATTTTATTTTATGAAATGAAATTGCCCATGAAATTTAAAAATATAAGTCCTATGGTAAACAAAACAAGTTGTTTAATAAGAGTTAACTTCTATATCTCAAAAAATATTTTTTTAAGGTGATGGCATATCACAAATTAAAAGTTAATATGTGTTTGTCTCATTTTTTTTCTTCCTAGTTTTCTGTTGCTAGAACAGGTGTTTGAGGGCTTGCTACTAAATTGAGAACTAAGGTTGCAAAGATCTTAAGATATAAGATATATAGAAATGATATATAGATATATGCCAATGATATATAGAAATGAAAGATGAAGTTTTGTTTATTGTACACTTATAGTAAAATTTATAAAAGGAGTTAGCTAGTCTTATATGGCTTAGTCAGATAACTAGGCTTTGGTGTTTTTGGTAATTCATTTATTCATTTAAAAAAAGAAAAGCTCTCAATGTCTATGTCACAAAATTGAGATTTGCTTTGAAATGTCTATTTTTTTATAATATTACTGAAATTGTTCACAGTGGTATCGTTATCCATACTCTTTGAGCTATTCCATTTTTTGGAACGTAAAAGCCTATTAAGAGTTTTCTAGTTAAAATAGAAATAGGTTGCATTTAGTTTAGTGTAATAAATTTAAAAAGTAAACAAGTAATTGGAAGCAAGTGTGCCAAATAAAAATTTATCAGCAGTTTATCATTTCTATTGTTCATTCTGTCTTGACTTCTGAAACTGAATTTTTTATGCAGTCCATAGGAGAAAACTTACACACAATAGAGGAAATAAACTTTTTACACAAGCATGAGAACATTTTTATTCCATTAAGTGGTGTGTGTACATGCATGTGTTTCTCTAGTTGGATTAAACCAGTTGACTCCTTGCCCTAAATTAGAGACAGAAGAGGTGAGAACTAGCAATTGTAAAGAACCCAGCAGCAGTCCTAGAATTGCTTAATAACTGGACCTGATTTTAAATGGGCCACCTTGAAGTTTAAACATAATACATATATTTTAAGATATGTAATCTTGCTGTAATTGAACTGCATATACTATCAACAGGTAAGTGATAGTGGGAACTCAGGACAAGAGTTCTGTTACAAGTTTCTGCAAGAGGTATGTAGTCTCAGAATCATCGTATTTCCTCATATCCACAAAATGGGCATGCTTGGAAAACACAAGGGTAGGAAATACAGGGTATTCTTTCAACATGACAGAAATAGTAAATGGTAAAAATCTCATGTTGGATGTATAGATACATTAATGTGGGCAGTGTAAACACACTTAAAAGACAACAAATACTTGTCCCAACATAGTTTGCTTTTAAATTAATATATTTGTGAAAATGTAATAAGCAAACTTTAAAGATTTTTTTTGTTTTGAGTTCTACCTGCCCTCTAGATGACTGATTACTTGAACCAGTGTTATTACAACAATTAAGTTCAAGTTAATAAAAGTTATGGAGCAACAATGTCAACTGTAATATAATTAATATACATATATAATTTTTTCTGCAAAGTTTTCTTTAGACTTCTGATGCCCTTTTTCTTTCTATCAAAAAAGACAGCCAATAATGTTGGCTTTTTATGAAATGAAATTGCCCATGAACCTCCAGAACCTTTTTAATTTTCTAAAAGATATTGCTTTTATCAATATGTTGATATGAAATGGAGGGCATTATAATAAGAGAAATTAGGATAAATATGTTAGCTTCTCTTCTACCAAATATTGGTATTATAAATCATCTCTTGCCTTAATGAGCAACATTTACCTTAGAGAATCGGATTAAGTATTTCAAAACATAAGAATGTTGAAACTAACCTGATATTTGTAAAATAAGTATTAACTTTTAGTTTTTAGGTTCTTCCTGTGGATCTTGAAAGGACTTCGTCTTAAGTGCACCAAATTTTTGTGTAGAAGAGCTGTATTTTTAGCTAAATTTACATAGAAAATAAATGATTTGCTATTACATAGATATTTTATATGTAAAGATTTCAGTCAGCTAGAAGATTTATTCATCTCTACATTTCCAGAATACTGACATGAGTTCATTTGGTTTGTAGGATAATAAGTAAATAAAAAAGTGCTGCTGTGAACTTCTTAGTTATTAATGAGTATCTGGAATTATAATCTCTTTGCTGCTTTTCTACAATCTTAATATATTGTCACAATGTATAAGTGACTTGAATTTTATCTCAAGGAGTATACTTTTCTAAAAAGATATAATCTTGCTAATACCTTCCTACTGGTTTTACAGCTGGCATCCCTCGTTCAGTATTAAAAGATTGGCGTAAAGTCAAGAAGCTGAAGCAAACTGGGGAATCCTTTTTACAGGATGATTCCTGCTGTGAGATAGGGCCCAATCTGCAAAAATGCCGAGAATGTAGACTTATTCGGAGTAAAAAAGGAGAAGAATCAACTCACTCACCAGTATTTTGTAGATTTTACTACTTTAGAAGGTAAGTGAAAATAGGTAATTGGAGGAAAGTATGTTTATTGGATATTGGAAATTATACTGTCATTCTGAGGTTCCCTTCTGGAGGCAGGAATGAGTGTTTAAGCTTCCTTGTTTCTGAAACATTAAAAAATATTTAACTTTTTTAGTGCTGAATTTAACAATAGCTGACTATTTGGTAAATTCATATTTACATTGCTAAGTGTGTTTATATAGTATTTCTCAGTCTGAGGGTTATTCTTAATGAGAAAATGTTAATATTTTTTCCTGGAAATGATAGGAAATGGCAGTTTGTTAGATAGAAAGATTTTTTAAATGTTACGTTGGCTGAAACAATGTCACATTTATATCTGTGTCACATTTATTAGCTTACTATTACAAATAGTCTATAAATCTAAGTAAATAATATAGGCATCAAAATAAAGTCAGACCATTGCATTGGAATACCCATACTTTTATCTTGTTAAACATGTAGCTATAAAAATGTGAGTTATGATAAAGATTTGTTAGTATTATGTTAGTTTCACAGATTTTGCAGTACATATAAAAACAACTTATAAAATCTATATACTACAATATTACTAAATAATGTTGTAATGCTAAAAACTTATAGACTTATGAGAGTTCAACTAAAGAATGGTTGAACAACTCGGCCAGTAGAGACTTGTGTCTCATTCTAGAATCAACCATTTCTGGGTTTTAGTCCTAGCTCTATCCCTTAGTTCCTGTATGATTTTATTAACTGTAGTAAAAAAGTAGGACTACAGTTAAGCCTGACTCATCTACTTACCTGCCTAATCTGAATGATAGTAATAACCTAATTCAGAGAGGTTTCATGAAGATTAAATGAAAGGAGATTCACAAAGTCTTTAATGTAGTATCACGCACATGTGAAATGCTCTATTAATGTTAACTGCCATTATTTTCCCAGTCATCATCATCATCTTTCTAAGAAGTTAGGAGATGCTTTGCTCTGGCAAATAGACTGGTGGCCCAGTAGAGACCCCAAAAGCAGGTATTTTTAGGAAGACACGTTCTATTTTTAATTTCTTCTTCATGGTCTTTCTAGCCAATAATCCCCCAAAATAATCATACAAGGTAGTGCACATGGAAGTGCAGAAAGATGAAAAAGTAATCAAGAGGAAAGTAGGTTTGGAGAGAGAAAAATCTTAGTAAAGTTTGAAAAAAAGAAATGTTTGTGTAGAGATAATAACATAAAGCTGAAATATGATGAATTGTAACAAAGAGAGAAATTTGGTTTTAAAAAAATGAGGTAAAAGGGCAAAGTAAAAGTATTAGAAAAAGGTGTGAAAGGAATGTTGTTGGTGGCATCCATTTGAAAAATATGGAATGACTTTTAGTGAACTTCCGATATCCCCAGTTTGAGAATTACGAAGATATTTAAGAATCACACCAGCAAGTCAGGGAATAGCAATTTTGCTTTCCATTTACCCTAAACTTCTCTTAATTGAATAGTTACATTAATTGGGTTTCTAATAATCATCTTTATTCTTCTAAATCATATTAATAAAATATTTTAATGAAAAATATGTATGCTCCCAGTGAAAGTCTTAAGGTATTTTAGGGCATTTTCAACTTTAGAGGTTCCTGATTTAGATTATGTATAACATAACAGTATTGCTCTGGGCAGCATTTGGCTCACATTTTAAATTTTGTCCACATCAAACATTGTGACATAGTTTTCTTTTGATTGGAGTAAGTGTAAGTGATAGAGGAACTCTTACTTGAAATAACCTAAAATTGGTGCTGTTTATCATTGCCATTTGTGTAACACTATGGGACTCATCTAAGTTGGTTAAATTTAATGAAGTGTTTATATGGGAGTACCATTTCTTGTTTTTTAATTGTAGATGTAAAATATATATTTAATATAAAATAATTATAAATTTAAAATTTTTAAAAATAACTGGACTTCTAAAGACAGATACCAAGAGATATCTAATGCTTTTGTATTTTAATGTTTCAGATTGTCATTTAGTAAAAATGGAGTGGTTAGAATAGATGGTTTCTCTTCTCCTGACCAATATGATGATGAAGCTATGAGTTTATGGACACATGAAAATTATGAAGATGACGAATTAGACATAGAAACTTCAAAATACATCTTGGATATAATAGGAGATAAGTTCTGCCAATTAGTAACATCTGAAAAAACAGCTTTGTCTTGGGTGAAAAAGGATGGTAAGGAAGTTAAAGACTTAAAACATGGAATTATATAGATTTCATTTTAAGAATTTTTCTTTGAAATATGTTTTGTCTGTAGAAGTCCCTAATCTTACCTAAACTTATTACTTTTAATTTTGATGATGACACTTTATGTACAAATACACCTAATATGTACTTAAGGTAAATAGATTCTTTCCAATTGAGGTTGAATTGAATGGATTAACAGTTTGTGAAATAACAGTAGCATTTTGCTCTTTCTGCCATTATGACATAGTTTAACATGATAAAGATACTTTGGATGTGAAATTGGGAAATTTCACCATTTGCCATGTAAAGACATGATCTATCCCTGTTATGTAAATTTTTAATCCGATGCGGTCGAATTAGAGAGATTGTATTTGAATCTCAACTTTATACCTAATTTAACTGTATGACTGTAAAATGGGAATGATAACTACCTCACAGATTTTAGAAAGTAGGCATGTTAATTGTTTACTTATGTAAAGCACCTAACATACTAAGTGCTCTAAATGTTAACTTCTTTTCCTTCTCTTAAATCAATAGTTTGTCTCCAAGCAACATTTGGCAATAACTAGAGACATTTTTGTTTGCATGAACTGAAAGGTGTGGGGGGTAGAGTACTAGCATCTACTGGGTAAAGGCCACAGATGGCACTAAATATCCTGTAATGCACAAGATAGTCCCTCCCTCACAGTAGGATTTTTTTTTTAAGTCAAAAATGTCGAAAGCGCCAAGATTTAGAAACCTTAAATTAGATACGTGCTTTCTGAAGGGAATTACTAATTACTTCAAGAAATCTTCTGTTGCTCTATAGTTAATATATCCTTCAAAGTTCTTGATTTCCTTTTACATTTTTGTTTTTGTGTATTTTAGCTAAAATAGCCTGGAAAAGAGCAGTCAGAGGCGTCCGGGAGATGTGCGATGCATGTGAAGCAACATTGTTTAACATTCATTGGGTCTGCCAAAAATGTGGATTTGTGGTTTGCTTAGATTGTTACAAGGCAAAGGAAAGGAAGAGTTCTAGAGGTCGGTTTATAACTTTACATAAATTTAAATTTTCATAATGTTCTTTTACTCTAGGTTCACTCATCTGGAAAATTAGATGTGTGGGGTTCTTTTCCTACCTTAATTATGGAT
This sequence comes from Cynopterus sphinx, assembly GCA_030015415.1. NCBI lineage: Eukaryota > Metazoa > Chordata > Mammalia > Chiroptera > Pteropodidae > Cynopterus > Cynopterus sphinx. The sequence goes on along the minus strand of CM057382.1, from coordinate 38,088,873 downwards.
ATATTACATTAAGTTTTGTGCTTTGTTTTTATAAAGGACTAAACCACAACTTATTCATGGCTAGATGTTCTAAAATAAAACTTCATCTATATTTTTGTAGCCTGATTAGTAGATTCACCCTGACCCTGTCATTTCAAGCAGATAGTTTCTTAATATAGTCCAAATTTATTATATTTATGATTCCAGTGGATAGGAGTCTGCAGTCTCTTCCAGAATCTATTAATTATACAGTCAAGCACATAAGTCACAGTTGAATACTTACTAGTGTGACTTGCTTTTTCTAAATATGGTTCATAAAGTTCAAATAAAAATGTTGAAGAATATGCCACTTAGCACTTATTCTCTAGTTTTAAAGAATGAAGAAATTTTTATTATATATGGAATCAGCCTTTGAAACTGTTATCTCTAACTTCTACATAAATAAAATTGTCTGAAAACAGTGTTTTTCATGTTAATACAGCTGGAGATAGAAAGTTTAAAAAGGAAATCACTAAAATAACACCTTTTTTCATGCTAAAAGATTTTAGAAAAGTGTATTCAAGGAAGTTTTGGAAGTAGCTACCTAAAACTGGTAACCTTGAAAGTACAGTTATTTGTTTGGGATAAAGTCAGTGAAAAGAAAGATTCAAGTTGTGTAAGTATTAGAAATAAAATCATATTTAATGATAGACAAACCATGATTTTTAGCCATCAGTATCTAATCAGTTTTCTAATGAAATGATTACTAAGCCTCATCCTTTCTAATCCCTTTTCTTATATACCCAGCACTTATCAGAGAGCCCTGAGCAAGTGGGAAAATGTGTTTAAACATCTGCTGTTCAGTGTTTCTGTGTTGTGCAAGAGATATTAGACAGGAGTAAAATCTGAAATAAGATGCATTTTAGGAAATTAAATATTTTTAAAACCATAAAAATATATTTGGATAGTTTCAGTTGATGTAAATAGCTTCAGTGCTATAAAAATTTCATGACGTACATTTTCTTGTTTTATATTTTGTTTTCTCTTTGCTAAATTAAAATTTTATTTTATATTTTGCTATATTTTGTGCATATATGTCATATATACATTTGTGTGTGTGTGTGTGTGTGTGTGTGTGTGTGTGTGTGTGTGTGTGTGGGCATGAATTCTTTTTCAGAAAAGAATAGGTTATATAATAAACCTAAACTGTTGTATTGCTATCGATTTCCATAGTACTATTAATTTTGAAAGCAGAGTCTTGTCGGTCACCATGTTATTTCTTTGTGAGCATAATGTATGTCTTGTTATCTACATATCTCTTATTTCACTGTTAAATATTGTAATGCGCTCACATTGACTAGATTATAGCTTTATATAGTGGCAATTAACTAAGTGTCTAAAATACAGGGAGTTAGAAAACATTTATAAGTTACTTTGTAGACCTAGAGGGGGAAGTCAGAAAGCTTTTAAATAGTTTTAGACTACATTTGAATTTTATTTAGTATGACACTTCATGAAATAATGGTACTAGATTTTTTACGCTGAATTTAATGAGCTTTGTGATACTTTCTGAAGCTCTTAAAGGCATATATCATAAGTAGCTCTCTGTGTCATTAAATTTATAGGGGAGATCTCCTTGAGATCAAGGTGTTTAATAGTTTTCCTGTGTATGATATGCCTCATACTGTGCTTTAATAGGTTTACAACTTACATAGGAATGGAGCCTTATTTGAAGGCAATTGTAGCAATTAAATACTATTATTAAACAGCTGCTGGGCTAGATAGAAATGACAAACATGCTACAGTCTGGAGTTGAAGGGCTCTTTTATAGATTATTTTTTGGAGAAGAAAGATTTAAGTTGATGTGAAAGAATTTACATTGGCTGCAGGTAAGAGGAATGGGAAAAGTGGAAGTGGGGTCAGTTGTAGAATAGGTGCACAATCTGTAAGGAAAAAATATTTTACTGTACTGCTTTTGATTCGTTATGAGCAACGGTCCGGTAAGTTCATGCATAAGCAGGATGCAGTGAAGTATAGTGATCAGTACAAAGCTCCATTCAGGAATATGAGCAGTTTACTGTTAGTTGGCCCACAGCTATTAACCTGGTTAAACTATTATCAATTTCTCTCTCTGGTGTATTGCAACTTAGGAATCAATTTTTCTTCTTTCACTTTGTAAAGCAGTGACTTTTTTATATCTCATGACAGTTCTATATATCTGAAACAAGGAAAATGACTTAGGAATAGTGTCAAACTTTTATTAGTCTAATGTACTAAGATTAGGCAAAAGCCATGTTTGGCACAGAAAATAGCTAAGAAAGCAAAGATTAGCTACAGAGAAGCTAGAATCAGGGAAGATACAAGTGACTAAACATGAACGATGATAAAAAACGGTCATTTTGGAAAAGGCTAACATCAATTTTATATTCTGTTTTGTAAAATTCTTAGAATGGTAGAATTGTCTTTTTTTTTAAGAACTATACATTTGAAGCCTACCATTGACATTTTCTATAATCATTAAGCTCTTTATATACAAGCCATCGATTTTATATAATTTTAAAACCACGACTGATTTAAAAGAACATATGTTATGATTTTACAGATAAAGAACTATATGCTTGGATGAAGTGTGTGAAGGGACAGCCTCATGATCACAAACATTTAATGCCAACTCAAATTATACCTGGTTCTGGTAAGCGTAAACACACATTATTTATGTAATAGTGTAACAGGTCTTGGTTGCTCTAGAGTATTAGAACATATGTAGGACTATAATAGAATGAAGAAGTAAGGTTTATCTAATCCAGAATTGTTCTTGCTCCATTTTTTTTTTATATTAAAAAGTTTCATTTATTACATTAGAATTGTCTATGTAATAAAGCTAGCAAGATAAGCTCAGCCCAGTGACTAAGAAAGCCTTAGAGGAAACATTTGAGAAGGGAAAAAGTAGAGCGTAGTGTAAGTTTTTATTAGATTTATGATGAAGGGTTATTCTAGTTTTTTTGAGCATAGTGAATTTTTAATAATAGAGGTAAGAGAAAAGAATAGAGGACATGAACTTAGTTTAATGACCAAACCTGAAATACATGGAAGGAATGAAGATAAAAATGGAAGAAAAGTCAAAAGGCACAAGAAAAACTAGAAAAAAATTCAAAATCTTAACTAGTTATAGCCTTTTTATTAACCACTATTATATTTTGTAGTTTTAACAGATCTTCTAGATGTGATGCACACTCTTAGAGAAAAATATGGTATTAAATCCCATTGTCATTGTACTAACAAACAGAATATACAAGTTGGTGATTTTCCTGCAGTGAATGGTGTGTCTCAAGTGAGTATAAATCTCTAATTATTCAAATAAAATGCATTGTTAAATTAGCTTTAATAGTTGAAATCCAGTTTAGGATTTGTGTTGTTTTCTAACTGTATAAATATAACTACTAATTTTAACTGAAAAAGTAAAGAGAGTATTTTAAAAATTTAATTGTTCTACTCTTATAGGTTTTACAGAATGTTCTTAATCACAGTAATAAAATTTCTCTGTGCATGCCTGAGTCTCAGCAGCAAAATACCCCTCAAAAGTCTGAGAGCAATGGTAGCCACAGTCCAGGGAGTGATGTAAGCACCGACAGCAAGTCAACTCCTCCAGAATCCCAGTCACCACTGCACTGGTTAGCAGATCTTGCAGAGCAAAAAGCCAGAGAGGAAAAGAAAGGTAAATACAATTTATTATCTAAATATACAGTTGACCCTTGAACAACATGAGTTTGTATTGCGTGGGTACGCTTATGTGTGGATTTTTAAAATCGATACCTGTATTGTTTTCACTTCATGGTTGGGAGTCCACTGATGAAGAAGGCCATTGAACTATACCATTTTATATGACTTAAGTATCCACAGATTTTAGTATCTTTGAAGAGGGGTGTCTTGGAACCAACCCCCACAGATACTGAGGAACAACCAAGTTTTGGGGCGGGGCAAAAGTTATACACAATTTTTCAACTATATAGAGGATTAGTATCCCTAACTCTCCCCACCCCACACATTGTTCATGAACTATGTAATACAGTATTAGAATATAACCAACAGTGTACTCTTATACATTAACTGTTCACTTAAAACAATGTATGTATGTCTTGTGCTTACATTATGGCTTAAATTTCAGTAAAACCGTTGTCCTTTACTAAGAACACAGCTTCCTGTGATTGCATTAAATTTATTTGCAGAACCATTTGTGAATGGGCATATCAATAAAACCAGGATACTAGATTTATTATATACCCATATTTTTCCCCTGTATCAGCTGTAGTATTTTCATTTGTGACAGGTACAGAGTCAGCTACCTTTCTAAGATATTGAGAAAGGTCTTTTCATATTCAAACCGTTTTGACTTTATTTTGAAGAATATGACCCATCCTTTGGTGTGTGTGGAGGTGAATAAATCACTAGTGCTGCAGTTTTACCTTTCAATATGAAATGCAGGGAACCAGTTTTGTCTATACTTTGGCAGCATGCTTAATTTTATTTGAATTTTATAAAATGTTTTATTTCAGAAAACAAAGAATTTGCCCTTGAAAAGCAAATTAAGGAAGAGAGAGAACAAGATAATCCTGATTCTCCGAACAGCAGAACATCACCTCCTGTGTCCCAGAATAATGAACAAGGCTCAACTTTACGGGATTTACTGACCACAACAGCTGGCAAACTACGTGTGGGTTCTACAGATGCTGGCATTGCCTTTGCACCAGTATATTCGATGGGAACCCCAGTGAGTGAGATGCCAGATTTTTGACTTTTCTATGGGCCTTAAGTTTAGATGATTCACAGATTTGCCTGTGAATTGCACAAAAAATAGATGCAGATGAAATCAAATATACCAGGTTACTAGGCTATTCCTAATTGCATTATAACTTACAACTTAAAAGTTCGAGATTTTGTTTTTTGTTTTTTTTCACGGTGAAAAAGATTGGGGGAGGGGCATTTTGATTTCACAAGAGCTGTTAGATATTCCTTCAGAATTTGAAAACCATTTATCTAGTGTGTGGGGGGGTGCAGATGTGGAAGTACATGTTTTGTTACTTAAAATATTTAGAAATCAATTTTTGCTTTATTCACTAGAGAAAAGTAATAATAGAATAATTGTATAGATAGACATAAATTTTTAGTGACTTTTAAAAGCATGTGGGAAATTCCACTTAGTGTTCCCCTCTCCTCTGCCTAGCCCTAGAATGTGAAAAGTAGGAAGGCCAGACAGATGTCTTTATGGTTTCTGCAGATCTGGCCTCACGTGAGGACCACTAAAGTTCTGGTTCTCATCTCTATGAACAATGAACAATGTAAGCACTAGAGATCCATATCCACTGATAACAATTACATATTCTTGAAGGCAGGTATATTATTTGTGTTGATTGCTATGTTGGTGGTAAATCAAAGTGAAAGTTTAAAAATGTATATATTTCTTCTCAAAATATATTTTTTTCCCTAATAGAGTAGTAAAAGTGGAAGGACTATGCCAAACATTCTTGATGACATAATTGCTTCAGTTGTTGAAAACAAAATTCCACCAAGTAAAGCCTCTAAGATAAATGTAAAACCAGACCTTAAAGAACAGCCTAAAGAAAGAAAATCTGCCATGGATGAAAACAATAAATTGTACAGTGATATACCACATTCTTGGATCTGTGAGAAGCATATTCTTTGGCTTAAGGATTATAAAAATATTAATAATTGGAAGCTTTTCAAAGAGTGTTGGAAACATGGACAAGTGAGTATTTTAAGCTGATTTAGTACACTGTTAGTGGAACTGAAGCTGGTTGAACAGGGAAAATGACTCCTTAGGAATAGAAAGAAAAGGGAAAGATACTACTTAACACGTGAGGCATGGAAGATAATCAAAAACACCAAAATGGTTACCAGAGTGAATTCTTATTTTTGGCCAGATTTATATGAATTAATAGGAAAGCACTGATTTTTCCATTTACCAGTCAGCAGACTTTTAATAAAACCATATATTTACAAAGTTTGGTACCTCTTTTTTTTTTTTTTAACATTTGTATTTTAGTCCAGTTAACAGATTCGCATCTGCTGTTAAAGTATAATACCAAAGCAATTTTCTTGAACTGACAAATGGTTTAATGCTTTTTGCCTTTAATGTTTATCCCTAGAATATTTTTCAGTTTATCAGATCTTGAATGACAAACTCCATCATTTTATTCAGTGCAAATAAAAATTATTTTCTGTTAGATCAAAATGTTGATATAATATTTGATACACATTTCAGATGACAATTTACTACATTAATACACATTTAAGATGCCAGCTTACAAATTATGAACAGAAATTGCATGTCTTAGTATTTATCATGTTCAGTTTTTTCTTGCTTTCTGAAAAACATTACTATTTTGTTGTACTCTATTCATTTATGAGATAGTTACTGAGCACTTAAATAAAATCTCTTTTATGCTGGCTGTTAAAGATATAACAATGAGTGCAGTATGAGTAAGAGCCATTTTAGTACAATAGTTCTCAATCTTTTTTTAGGTCACTAATCCTTTTCAAAATCTGATAAAAATTTGGTTTCTCTTTTTCCAGAAAAAACATACGTCCATGCATTATACATACAGTAGTCTCTTGGTATATGCAGGGGATTGGTTCCAGGATCCTCCTGTTTTCAAATTATCTAAATTACTTATGATACCTTATACAACATAAATGCTATTTAAATAGTTGTTTACGGTTTTGTTTAGGGAATAACAACAAGAAAAAATAGTCTTGTATGCGTTCAATACAAATGCAACCATTATAGGTCTTACCTACAAAGTACACACCAGCAATAGTGTAACATCTTTTTTCCCCTCTAATATTTTCTTATGGTTGATTGAATCTGTGGATTTGGAACCCACAGAAACAGAAAGCTGACTGTACAATGTTTAGCTTTTTTATTATTTTGATTGGCTCTTCAAACCCCAATGTCATCGCTGGGTCACATTTTAGACTGCTAATTTTGTGTGGACTCAAATAGTCACCTAAATATTTTTTAAGCATGTTAAATAGTGTAAGAAATTTATTCAAGGTACTGTAGAAACCTAAAAGAGGAAATGACTAAACTAGAGTACTAATTTAAAAAGGCTAGTGTGAATTAATGCCTCAGGGATTAAATGAAATTTTTCTGGATAGATAAGGGGCTGGAGAGAAAAGCATCAGGTATTTGGGGAATTGTTAAATAGTTTTTGTTTGGAACAGACGTAAGAGTTCTGTAGGGTAATGGTGAATAAATGAGGGTGATTAGGGTTACAATTTTGAAGGGCCTTTATATATCAGGCTAAAGAGTTTACGCTTTATCCTATGGATAATAGTTTTAATTCAGGTATCAAAGTGATCAGATTGACATTTTAAAATGACAGCAAAGCAGATTGAGAATTGAATTAGAGGGGAGTAAGACCAGAGGCAAGGAGTCAAATTAGGAAGGCTTTCCGTATTTCAGGAAGATAATGATAATGGTACCCTAAGGATTCTGCTTCAGAATATTCTAATATTATAATTAACTTGCCTCTATAACCTTTTAAAAATCTGTTTACTTTTCTCAAGCTTCTAGTCACCATAAGAAAGAGTGACATAGGGAATATTATTAATAGGTTCAGTAGGGGCCAGGAATTAATATGTGAATTTCCAATAATAGTTAATTAATAGCTGAACTGTTTTAATAATAGTTGGATATATCATTAAGCCCATTGAAAAGTAGTTTAATGAAGCAGTCACCCAAGTTGTTAAGCAGATTCCACTGAAACCTTTGTTTAATTATTTTTCTTTTGAGATACCTTTTGGGATAAGAACCCTAGCTGGAGGTTATTCTCTTAAGGTTCCCAAAATTTAAATATCTTTTGAAATAAGAATACTAAATATCTTTTACAAGAGACTCTTAGGTCACAACTTTCTGTGTTCCCTATATCCCGGACTTTTACTTCATTTATAATGAATTTAAAAAAAAAACCACCACCACCACCTACTAAGAATTGTACATCAAATTGCTTTAGAGGTTTTTTTTAACATCAGCATTGGAGTTTTAAAAGCCACGAATCTTCAATTGTTGCTTTTTAGTTTAGAAATTCGCTTTGAGGGAATTTGAATTCACATGATTTCAAAGGAAAGTATCACTTTCAGGGAATCAGTCATTAAGCTTGAAATTTAATGTTATGCCTACTTGTTCAATATTTTTATCATGATCTTTGTGGAGTTAAAGAATGTATGCATGTGTTTTAAGTGATAAAGACTCAGAATATATATAAATTGTTTTAATGTCAAGGACTTTATTTAAAATACTATATATTATATACTAATATATAAATAGATTATGTTGTCTATAAAAATTAATCTATAAATAAAGCATCCTAAAAATCCATATTTATAACCATTTAGAAGTGAAATTTTTAATAGAGCCTTTCAGACTTTTTTGAGAATTAACTACATGCATTAATTTTTATTTTGAAAGATGGTAATGTATTCTGCATGGCATTCTGTCATCACTTTTTCTGTTTGACAGCTATTGTGAACATCTTTTCAGGTCAAGGACTATTTTTAATAGCCTCTCATTCTCACAATTTGTCATTAGTCCCTAAACTTAACATGTTATTCATTTGTTGTGTGTGTGAAATCAGATTTTGGAAGTGTGCATATACCTTTTAACTTTTATTTGTGTATTTATTTATAAGCCTGCAGTGGTTTCTGGTGTACATAAGAAAATGAACATTAGCTTGTGGAAGGCGGAATCAATTAGTCTTGATTTTGGAGACCACCAAACTGATCTCCTGAACTGCAAAGACAGCATTATTTCAAACGCCAATGTTAAGGAATTCTGGGATGGTTTTGAAGAAGTTTCAAGTATGTTGTTTTTTTACTGTACTATTTTGTTAAACGTAGCCCTCCAAAACAATAAAATACATATGACTTAAACTTCTGTTACTTTCTTGTCTAATAAGAAACAAGTACAGATGCTCCTCAATTTATGATGTGAGTTACATACTGCTGAACCCATATAAGTTGAAAATACTTATATGTCAAAAATGCATTTAATTCACTAACCTACAGAGCATCATAGCTTTAGCCTAGCCTACCTTAAATGTGTGCAGATTACTTTTATTAGCCTACAGTTGGGCACAATCAACACAGGGAACATACTATAGAGTAATGGTGTTCTCTTGATGGCGTGGCTGACTGGGAGCTGCAGCTGCCTGGTATCACAACAATATTGCACCACATAGGTAGCCCAGGAAAAAATCAAAATCAGAAGTACTGTTTCAGTTGAATGCCTGTTGCTTTTACACCATCAAAAAATCCTAAATCAAACTATCATAAATTGGGGATTATCTGTGTTTGGAAACAAGAGACTAGGTCCTAGTCCTGGGACTACCCCTAATTTCCTTGGACCGTAAGCAAGTCATTTATTTATACTGTGTTTCCTTATATCACATGGGGAATATGTTTGGGAACCCCATAAACCTTTGAAAATTGAATCATAGTTTATGTTTAAACACTTGGAAAATTGAAAGTTAAAATTTAAGGCTGATTTTAATAATTTAGAGATGTTTTAAATTTTTTTTGCAATATTACAAATATCTATCGACATAAGAAAAAGTCCTACTACCTAAGTACATCATAAATAAAAGCCAATAAACAAGCATTCATTAGGTACCTGTTATGCAACAGTTGATTCATTCATTTTATATTTCTTTCTCTCCAAACATTAATAAAATAAAAAGGCAGTGATTAGCTTTTTAGTAATTAACTGCATCTTTTATAGAACGGCAAAAAACGAAAAGCGGAGAAACAGTTGTTTTAAAATTGAAAGACTGCCCTTCGGGAGAAGATTTCAAGACTATGATGCCAGCAAGGTATATCTTTTAAAACTTATTTTGACTCTTAGCTTTTTAAAATTGATTTGATATTATCTCCAGGAGTAAGAAAAGGAACTAAAATTTGATCTTTAGACATTTTCTTCCTCAGTTAAAATTAGTAACCAAAAACAACTGAATCTCTAGTCTCAGCAGAGGGGGAAGTCTATATACCTTAGGGCAGTAAAGGAAAGAATTATATCAAAAGACAAGGGGCCTTAAGACTTCCTTTCTCTTTGTGATTTTAATTTGCCATGATTAGGCAGAATTGCAGTTTTAGTATCACTTCTGTTCTGCATTTGCCCATGTGGTATGCATTAAACTTTTGAAGTCAAGGAAAGCATACCTGTCAAAGGCTTTAAGGGAAAGTAGTCTTGTGTTTTGAACAGCTTGAAAATTACATATTTGAAAGCACTTAAAAATGTACGTCTGTATTCAAAAGAAGTCAATGTTGTTATTTTTCAGATATGAAGATCTTTTAAAAAGCCTGCCATTGCCAGAATATTGTAATCCAGAAGGAAAATTCAATTTGGCTTCTCATTTGCCAGGATTTTTTGTGCGTCCTGATCTAGGACCCAGGTTGTGCAGTGCCTATGGTAAATATATATTTGCATTTTGTGTGTGTGTGTGTGTGTGTGTGTGTGTGTGTGTGATATTGGTTAATGAATATATTTGCATTTCTCTCAGTTTCGAATTATATGGAATTTTAACTAACTTTTGTCCAAGAATAAATTATCTATTTTTAGATTCTACTAAATTGTTTTTTTTTTAATAATCCATTGAAATTTTTTTCTAAATCAAGTTGTACATTAGGAGTGTATAATCAATATATAGTTAAGTATCTGCTAATTCTTTGTAAAATATTTACATTTTCTATTCATTTGATTTTTATGGGACATGTCATGGATTGGAGGCAGGTTTTAGAACAAGGAGACAACTACTCAAATTACAATTAACAAATTTTCCTCATAGAGCTGATTTTTAAAATATGTAAAGTAGTCCATCAAGTAAAATTTTATTTCATACACAGGTGTAGCTGCTGCTAAAGATCATGATATAGGAACAACAAATCTCCATGTTGAAGTTTCTGATGTTGTAAATATTCTAGTCTATGTTGGCATTGCAAAAGGAAATGGCATTCTCTCAAAAGCAGGTAAAGAAAACTTGGTGTTTGGAATAATAGTTGAATAACCATACACACTAGTGTTATATGGAATGATAGCCTCAAAGTTAACAGCAAAGGTTTCAAAAAGAATTGCAGTGGATATGGGGATATTCTGATCTTAATTACTTGAGTAATTAATGTATTTACCTATCTTTTGCTATAATACTAATTTTAATTTTAAAAATGAATATTGTTTATTTGCTCCTTTCCTGTCATTATATTCTATAGTAGTGAAAATAAACTGTTCAGCTCACTTATAAATATTAAGTAAATAATAGAAGGTTTTGAGGCTCTGAAGATGGTTAAGACATGGTTTGTGCCTCACGGTTCTTCTTTTTTTATTCTCCAGTGTCAGAAAGAAGAGGCCTTTTCTTCTAAACAGAAGTAACTTTTCTATCCAGTATATTAGTTTCAGACTCCATCTTCTAGATTTCTTTCTAAAACCTTGTTTCATCTGTTACTCCCTTTTGTTATTCCCTTCTTTATAGATATGGGCCTTTAGATTTTCCCTCTCCAATGGCTTCTTTTTTTCAGAGTAGTAGACTAAAACTGTTCCTAATTTGTCAAAAGAAAACCTCCTGCAAATCCTGTCTTTGCCACCATCCTATTGCTCCTGCTCTCATAACAGATCCTTTTTTGTGTCTGTCACTCCTTTTACATGTAAACTAGATGCAGATTGTCCCCTATGTCTGTTACCCCACTGAAATTACTTTCTCACAATTGGATAATTTGGTGGTTCCTTCTGGTCCTTTTTATAACTTGCCACCTCTGTAATAAATGGCACTGTTAATAACTATGTTGTCTTCATATACTGGGCTTGGCCTCTAAGACATTATTCCTTGGTTCTTAACAACATATGGACTAACAACAAAGACTTTTCTAGAGTTACAGACTTTATTTTCTACCCATGTGAAATTCTATGTAAGACTTCCCACCATCACTTAGATCACCGATTCTTTAACTGGAGCCCAGACTGTATCTACAGCATAATGGCTAGGTGCTGAGAACATGGGAATTCATTATAGAATTCACTCAGCTTTTCTGTATATTTGACAGCTTCTGTAATACCCAGCCTAACCTCTCCCAAACTATAAGAATTTATGTTTTTCAGCTTCCTTAACAGACACTCTTGATTATAATAGGTAAAAAACCCCTTTTCTCTCTTAGTCCCAAGAATTTAAGTCAAGCACACTTGAGTTATAGTCCCTGGCTGCCATAGAAATGTGTGACGTGTTTCAGATTACTTATCCTTTCAAAACCTGTGATACCACAGGGTTAATTATCTGTTTTGTACTTCCTTGTACTTTGTTAGAATCATCCCCTGTAGCACTTAATCTAAAATGCAGAGGTTACACCTGCTTTTCTCCTCTACTGTTCATTCATGTCCTTACATGCTGGAACCTCTTACTCATCTTTGTTCCTACATTCCTCCAGTCCCTCATTTGTAGCATAATACCTGGCATTTTTGAGAAAACATTCATTAATATTTTTAATTCTTTGACAGGCTTTCATTATCTCAAGCTTTTGCCAAGTTTTATAGCTGATCACAAAAAGGAATGTGTTTAGGTTTGTGATAATGCTTAAAAACACATCAAGAAATACTGACCTACTTATTTAATGTATGTGCTTTTTCCTCCACCTACAATGGCTTTTTCCTATCTCCTTCCCAGCAAATTTCTATACTCTTCCTTCAGAGTTTAAGTCAGATTGTCGTCTCTCTCTGGAGATCTTCATTAAAAAAAAAAAAAACTTTCACTTCCTTATGATACATCCTCCTCTCCCCCTTCATAACTTACAGAGCAATAAAATTTAAAAGAAAAAATAATTGGAAAACCTGTTTAACTTTGCCAATTTTAAGAAAACACATTTTAAAACTATCAGCTGTCATTTTTAAAGAGAACATTTTAAGCATAGATTGATTACACAATAACATTTGAGAACTGAACCAGTCTTCGTGTACCTTTTCTACTCGTGATTGCACTTATTATGTGATATTTTTTATTTGCCTACATATGCCTTTTTTTTACTCTGTGAGGTTCTTGACCAGGTCTTTCTTAACTCTAATTACCAGCATTCTAGGACAGTGTCTGGCACATGGTAAACACTCAATAAATGTTTGAATTACGACATCTAGCAAAAAGAAAAAACGAGGAAGAAGGAAAAAAAGAAATTCTTGCAGCCAATTTTAAAGATAAAAAAGCTTTTACTGTCACAAATTAGGAAATGTCTGATCTATTCAGTGTGGTGGACAATAGATTATTTTTCACTTAAAAGAACATGTCTTTAAAATGTTCAATATAGTAAAATCAGGGATTTGAAAAAGAAGACCTTCATATATTTCACTCAGAAATAACCGCAGTTAATAATTTTTCCTGTGTTGTGTGTGTGTGTGTGTATTTAATTTGTCAACAATTTAGAATGACCTGATATTTCCTCAAAACAAGCACCTGAGGCATTTGCACATGATTACAGATTAACTGATAATAATTATATCTCCTAGAAATTAGAAGACGTTTTGTTCTGTCTTTCATTAGTCATTGTAATGAACAAACTCATTCATCTCATTGAACCTGTTTACTCAGATATTAAATAAGAGGTCATGATCCTTACCTACCTTACTAAGTGGTTACAGAGGCCACCTGATTAATATTAATCATGAAAGTCCTTTGTAAGTTATGAAATGCTATATGAGTACGAATTGTTGTTATGACCACTCCCTTGAGACAGAAAGAAAAATAAGTTTGAGTAGAAGCCCTTGAGTTTTTATCTTGTTCCTTGATTTGCAGAAAACAAACCAGGAAAGGTACTTGTGTCCCCAGTTACACAGGGTTAATGTTCTCTGCTCTTATAGTTCTTACATTTGATATATATCTGGGTTCATCTCCTCTGTAAGAGTCCCAATCTAGTCTGGCGCTGTGCTGCCTCTGATCAATTTTTAGGAGAATTGACTTTCTGTTGGTATTCTCTACTGACCAATTTGAAAATATTCTATTGTGTTTCAGGAATACTCAAGAAATTTGAAGAAGAAGATTTGGATGACATTTTAAGAAAACGATTGAAGGACTCAAGTGAAATACCTGGTGCTCTGTGGCATATTTTTGCCGGAAAAGACGTTGACAAGATAAGGGAGTTTCTTCAAAAGGTATAATTTAGGTTGCAAATAGTTTATCTCTTCACCTTGAGCAAGGACTCACTAAGTTTTAATTTAACTTCATTTGTCATTCAGCAACATAAGAGTAAATAATGGGATTTTTCTTGTTGTAAGTCAAATGCTCCTTTCTCTTCCTCCTCTTAAAGCTCATTTCATGTTGAAGGTTTTGAATGGCTATTCTCAGTTACTAATGCTCCCCCATCTTCTTATAGTAAAGAACTAATCTGTTGATGAGTCAGATATTACCCTTGGTGAAAAGTAACGACTAAAGAATATAAGATCTTTTTTTTTTTTTTTCCTGTTCACCTAGGGAATAATTCTACTTTATCACATCTGATTGCTCTGTGATACTTACTTGAATAGACAGAAATTTTGAGAAATTTATCTTCTGTTTAGTTAAGACACTCTAAATGAAAGTGATACATTTATCTGAAATTACTGGTTTAAACCCTTTGCTCATCTTATTATTAATCTTCCTTTTAAAGGGACTTAAGGTTTGCCTCTGGCCAATGCAAAATGGCTATAGCCCTGTACCTACTATCTTATCCCAGATTACCTTACCAGTGTTCTAATTAAAAATGTTACATATTATGCTTTTTAAAGCTGATTATTCCCTGGTTATAAAGGGTCCCTTGAAATTGATTAGAAAACTTAGGAGTATAAAGATATTTTTGTATCTACCTTAAAAAAGATGATCAATACTTGTTTATGAAATCAACAATGAATAAACTGATTTAGAAAACTAAACTTTTCCTCATCTGTTACACTCTTGAAACAATTGTAAAGTGGAAGGAAGAGACGAGAAAGGAATATGATCCACTTTATTAATAGTAGCTCACAGTATTCAGTATTGTTTTAATATCCTTTGACTTTTTAAATTGTTGTGGAATATTATTTTTTTAAATTGAGTTCAGTTATCATTCCATAAAATTCTGAGAACAAATGACTATTATTGTAAAGAAACTTGAAATACAGGATTTGCTATTTCCCTTATTTGAGGAGTATATTTTAATTTTAATCCATATATTTTAGATTTCTATAGAACAAGGCCTTGAAGTTCTACCGGAACATGATCCAATACGTGACCAAAGTTGGTATGTGAACAAAAAGCTCCGCCAAAGGCTGTTTGATGAATATGGAGTAAGAACCTGTACTCTTATTCAGTTCCTTGGTGATGCTGTTGTCTTACCAGCGGGAGCACTTCATCAGGTATGCAAAACCTGTTCCAGCTTTGGGTTAAAAAAAATTCTTCTGAGTACAAGTATAAATGAAAACATAAGAAAATAACCTGCACCAGTGCGCCTTTATTAAGAAATCACCAAAATAGCTTTTCAGTGCTTGAAGAGATCTGACATAATTAAATTCTTTGAGAGCTTAACTTGTTTAAACATCAGCTATATTTCTATTTTTGTATTGATTTAATGGATTGAAATCTAATTTTTAAAAGTTTTATAGGGGAAAAGATACAGCAGATCTTTGAATAATATTTCATTTTGCTATAGCAGTTTAACTTTTGTTTATATCAGTTAGCCTATGGAAAAATTGGTTTCATTATAAGTGGAAGGTTCACTTATGTTTCACTTAAAGTCACAGAACCTGACATTGTTAAGTGAGGATTTACTGTACTTATGTTCAGTTCTTAATAGTTGAGACTTAACAGTAAGAGGGGGGGGAATATTAAGACTTAGAGATCATACATCTTCTAAGGCACCAAGTATGAATAGAATGAATTATGGGCTAGACCATTTAAAAATTGGGACTTTCAGATGTATACTCCTTGAGTCTCTTAAGTTTGCTGACATAGCAATTACATGTCCAAAGAAAGATGGCATGTTAATTTTTAGCTATTCATCCACAAAACTTAAAAACTGAACTTAATCTTTGTTTCTGTGGCTTAACTATATGGCACGTGGAAGAATGGTACAGAATAAGGTATAAAGGATTGGATTAAACATACAATGGATTCCTGTAAGTAGACTGGGGCTACACAGACCAATTTAGCCCTGTTGTAACAAAGTGTGCAAAGTATCTGGTATATGTACTTTTACTTAGGAAGTTTTCCCACATTTTATACAACCATATATACAATTCCTTTTAACATTTGTGACAGGATTATAATAGCACATATAGTCCTTTAAGTGATAGTAGTTGCTTAGCTTTTAAGATGTCAAGTTCAAGGTTAAATTTATCATTCTTAGATCTCAAGTTGCAATTAGAGCAAAATAGGAACTAATAAATGACATAACTTTTTCTAATAACTTCCTGGAGGTAAATATTGTGTTAATAAATTAATATTTATGTTAAATTGTTTTATTTTTCCATGGATTTACATTGATCATTTCAGAGATGTTAGATCATTTATGATTCAAGTTTAATTACAGTTCACCTCCATGTATTTTTTTTTTTTTTTTTTTTGCCTTGTAGCCTCTTATTAGAAGACTAATCTGTATCTAAATGTAAAATATCCTCAAAGGAGTAATCTATTTAAGAAAATAGTACAGTAAATCTTTCTGTAAATAGAAGTAATTCTTTGATAATACAAAACAGTATTCCTTGAAAATTCTTACATATTCAACTTATCCAGTATCCATTTTCTTAATGTTGAACTGACCAATGCAATTTTTTGTTTTGGGGCGGTTTTTTTTTTTTTTTTTTTTGAAGTATGATTTGCATTTAGTAAAATACACCCTTTTTTGTGTACAGTTCTGTAACTTTTGACAATATAATTAAAATATAGAACACTTGTATCACTCTTAAAAAATTCCCTCCTGCCACTTTTATAACCTCTTCTTCCATCTAACATTGCTATATTTAATTCTTTCCTTTTCCTGTAGCAATGCCTTTATAAGAATGTCATATAATTATAATCATACAATACATAGCATAGCCTTTGAGTTTAGCTTTTCTTATTCAGCAATACATTTGCATTTCATCTACATTGTGGGTATTAGTGATTGTTTCCTTTTTATTGCTGGGTAGTTGTTCGTTATATAAATGTACCAGTTTTTTTTTTTTTTATCTGTTCACCAACTGAAGAATGTTTGGGTTTTCAGTTCAGGGCAGTAATAAAGCAAGCCACAATTACCGTTTACATACAGGATTTTGTATGAACATAGGTTTTCCTTTCAGTTGAGTAAATATACCAAGTAGTGGGATTGCCTGGTCATATGTAAGATTATGAAACTGCCAGGCCATTCTCCAAAGCAGTATATGTGAGTTATATTTCCTCTACTTACTGTCAATTTAAGCATTTGAGTAAGTGTGCATTGGTGTCTCATTGTGGTTTTAATTTACATTTTTTAACTAAATATGTTGAGCATATTTTCATGTGCTTATTTGCCATAGTTTATCTGTTTTAGTAAATGTATGTTCAAATATTTTGTCTGTTTTTGTAATAACAGGGTTTTTTCTTACTGAGTTTTGAGTTATTTATCTACTCGTAAGCCCTCTCTAACTATTACTTGCTTTGCAGATATATTCTCCTACTCTCTGGCTTGTCCTTCCATTTTCTTAATGGTGACTTGCAAAGAACAGAAGTTTTAAAATTTTGATGAAGGTCATTGATCGATCTTTTTTTTATGTATCCTACTTTTATTGTTATGTCTCTAAATTTTTTGCCTAGCCCAAGATTACAAAGACTTTTCTCTTACATTTTCTTCGAGAAGTTTTATAGTCATTTAATCTTTCATTTAGGTCTATGGTCCAATTTTAGTTGTTGCAGTATAAAGTATAGATCAAGATTCCAGTTTTTTGTATATGGACAGTTGTTCTGGTACTATTTATTGAAAAGACTGTTTTTGAATATTTTTTTGAAAATATAATACATTCATATGATTTTTAATAAATTCAAACAGTACAGGAGGGTTCACAGTGAAAATTTAGTCTTTTTCATATCTTTGCCCCCAGTTCTTCTCCTGCTGAGGCACAGTTACTGTTACAGAGCAATCTCATGTTATGTGCATGTCTCTCTGCTGCTTCTGCTTTCTTGGGCAGAGAAGGAAAAGAGCTGTGGTTTCTCAAAATAGTAGGGAAAGTGATCCTTTTTAAAAAAGGTTTAGTTCACAGATCACTGCTCAAAACCTCACAAGTTCCTAAACAATCTGTAATTGTATCCTCTCTGAATGGACACATGCACACACCGACCCCTCACTGCCTTCTTTCCATTGCTCTTTTCCTTACTTCTCTTGCTGCTTTTCTCCCTTTGTGGTTTTCACACATACGAAGCATGTTCCTACCTCAGAGCCACTGTGTACTCATTAATCCTTTTGCTTGAAATTATTTTTCATTTAAGATATCTGAAGACTTGCATCTTCTCATTCTTTAAGGCTTAGCTCAAATGTCACCTTAGTGAGGTCTTCACTCTCATTTAAAACTGCAAATTGTGTCACCCCAACTGCCTGTCATCTTCCCTATTTCATTTTGCTCCATTCTACTTATAACCTTCCATCATGTTTCATAATTAACCTGCCCCAACTGGAAAGTAAACTTCATGAGAACATGGTTGTTGTTGTTGTTGTTGTTGTTGTTGTTTTTTATTTGCAAAAGTATAGATGAAAACAAAATTATGACTTTCTATAATTTTACTGTGCTCTTTGTACAAAGATGTATATTTTGCCTGTTTCTATATGTGTCTTCTGGCTATTTCAGAAAGTTCACTTATGTTGCACTCTTTACTTCCAATTATGATTATACACATAAGTACATAGGAAAACATGGTTTTTTTTTTTAGAAATTTTACTTAGATTATAAAGAGCACATTTCACCTGTGATAAAAAGATGTTAGATGTAAATAGACTGAGGCAGCATGTATGGCCTAAACTGGCAGATTCTATTATGATCTCTGCCCTGAAATTAATGTGTTTCAAGAAAAAACTTCTCTGCTGCATATTTTAGCACAGAATTGGCAGCTATTAGAAGAATTTCTACCTTCCTTCCATTATGTGATATGATAATGGCAACACAGTTTTTACTTTTTTTTTCCTTTTTGCACTCTTGTGCTTTTTACAGCTCAACAAAGGGGTGGTAATGTGGTTTTGAGAGAGAATTGAGAGGAAGAACTGTATTCACAATATTGACTTGAATTTGAGATGCATCATTATTTACAACTTATTTAGTCCTTAGAGGTCCTGAAAAATTTTCATTGATGGTTTCAACACTTCCAAGAGACTACAGGTGACCCTTAAAATAATCCCAAACTCTAATAAGTCAGTACTTCTCATGCTGTAGTATACATCAGAATTTCTTGAAGGGCTTGATTAAAAAAAAGAAAAACTGCTAGACACTCTTTCCAGAAGCTGATTCAGTGGGTCTGAAGGAGGGACCTGAAATTTTACATTTCTAAGTTCCTAGGTGATACTGATGTTACTGTGCAGGGACCACGCTTTGAAAACGAAACAAATAGCAAGCCCTTGTAAACCCAAGACACTGACAGAAAAACTGATTCGACCAGTTGATTCTGCATGACGGGCCAACAGTGCTAGGGAAGAAGCAACATCTTGTTCTTTGCTTTGTCACCAGTAAGCACTTTGAGAAGCCAGGCTTAAGGAGCAGGAGGAACTCTGTCTGTCTGTGCATGGGTGTTCAGATGAATATCTTAGCAAGCTGAGCGAGGGAAAATATCATAGCCACAGCCGTCTTTATATTTTAATAACTCTAGAATTGCAGACTGAAAAATCTCCTGTTGGCAAAATGACTTAAGGCTGTGAAATCCCTGTGTGTCCCTTCACAGAGCAGGTAGACACTGACCTCCAGGACCTCTAGTATTTACTTTGTCTCATCTCTAGTACTCTGAGGTCTAAACAGCCTTTATTTTAAACAGCAACAATTTTTTTAAATTAGCATAAAACCTTTAGTGATAAATTTGCCCGTAACTATTAGCTTAATTGATTGTGATTGGTTGTTCATAGTGAGCTCATAATATAAATGTAAATTCTCCACATTCAGATGACTCAGACTTTGGCAAAATCTTTCCACTCTTAAGTTCTCATAAGTTGTTACGTACATGGGAAATCACAGTATCAATATAGTAACCTTCCTACTATGAACACGAGTTATATTTTCTTAACATTACCTATTTCCAATTACACCTGATCCTTAAGACAAGTATGAATAAGATAGTTCATCAAGGAAGTGAAATGTAAATGACTCAAACTTGGCCAAAGAAAGGGTTAAGTGGAATGGAAGTTCACATGTGTTCTACTTTAAAACTGGACCTTGCCCCTTCAAACTAACCCTTAAGCCTTTAAGCAAAGTAAATTAGGTTAAGGTCATTAGTAAACAAAAAAGCATTTTGTTAGTAAGCACTCATAAAAGTCACTGTTCTAAAAGTGATAAACAACAACCATATACTGGCAAAGACTGACAGGATCAGCTTTTCAGAACTCAGGAATCTAATCCAAGACTTAGATCAACTAGAGGACTGCTTAATGAAGAAAAGAGCAGCTGATTTTTGGTGTTTAAGGAGCTCTCTGGCAGGTTACTGGCTGATCATTGAAATAATAGAGACTTTAGTGAACAAACCTAACAAGGATTGAGGTCTTTGCAAAACTAGTTACCAAAAATAGTTTGGAAAATTCACAAAAAGATCAACAGCGGCAAACCCTGAGACAGTGGGAGAATCAGATTTCCAGTTACCGCATCATGTTCAGGTGTCCAATTTTCAAGAAAAAGTTACAAACATATACAAAAACAGGAAATTGTGACCTGTTTTTGAGAATAGACAGGAGCTATTCTCAGGGAGCCCTGTGATTATTAAATATTAGACTAACTAGACATAGATTTTAGGTCAACTACCTTAAATTTGCCCAAAGAGCTCATGGAAACCAGAAAAAAAAATGATGTGTAAACATCATTGCAATACCAATGAAAATAGAAGTTATAAAAACAAAAGGGCTAGATGTACTAAAAGGTACATGCTGGAACTTTAAAGCTATGTTCTGGCAAATGAAAACAAAGAGAACAGGACATCTGAAGACTAAGCCAGTATGACAGAGTTAATGTAGGACTGTGAAGTATGTGAGATAAGATATCACAGGAGCTGGGTCCCTATTGACTTGGCCATTTATTGGCTGATTTATCTTGGAATAGGCGCTGAATGTCTTATCCATAGTTTCCTGCTGTGTGAAATAAAGCATCTGCTGTACAGACACATAATGAAGATCCAGTGAAACTACAGCAGTGCTGAAAATGTGAGACATCCACTGTGTTCATTGTCCAGAGGAACCAACAACCTAATGATTAAAAAAGAAGAGAATGTTTCATTTAGATTAGATTAAATACATAGATACATAGATAGATAATATATACTGTCAAATTATCAATAGAGGTATATAGTGCTTACAGTTAAAAACTACAGACTTGAGCAGTTGTTCATATGGTCATTCTGCCCAGAAGAGGAATTCCAGACCCTTTGGAATCTATTACTCTTGTCATCAGATTTTTTTTTTAATTTTTTGTTTTTCATTAAATGTATTGGTGTAACTGGTTAATTACAACTATATAATTTTCAGGTGTACATTATCATTTGACATCTATATATTCTATTGTGTGTTTATCACCCAAAGTCCAGTTTCCTTCACCTACTATGTATTTGATCACCTTTACCCACTGCACCTTCCCCAATCCCCTATATTTGACCCTCTTTACTCTGTCTACCTCTCTCCTCCTCCCTTCCCCCTCCCCTCTGGTACCCACTAGTCCATTGTCCATGTCCCTGAGTCTGTTTGTCTTGTTCATTTGTTGCTTTTAGGTTTATATCCCACATATAAGTGATATCATGTGATTTTCTACTTTTTCGGTCTGGTTTATTTTGCTTAGCATGATTATCTCAAGATCCATCTATGTTGTCGCAAAGGGCAGTATTTCATCTCTTCTCATGACTGAGTAATCTTCCATTTTATATGTGTACCACAGCTTCTTTAGCCACTCATCTATCACAGGACACTTTGGTTGCTTCCATGTCCTGGCCACTGTGAATAGTGCTGCTATAAACATGGGTGTGCAAAATATCTTTTCAGATATGGGTATTCAAGTCTTTGGGGTAAATACCCAGTAGTGGGATTGCTGAGTCATATGGTTGATCAGTTAGTTTTTGAGGAACCTCCATTCTGATTTCCATAGTGGCTGTACCAATTTGCAGTCCCACCAGCAGTGTATGAGGGGTCCTTTTTCTCTACATCCTCTCCAACATTTGTTATTATTTGTCCTGTTGATTATAGCTATTCTAAAGGTGTGAGGTGGTATCTCATTGTAGTTTTGATTTTCATTTCCCTAATAGCTAGTGATGCTGAGCATCTTTTCATGTTTGTTGACCATTCGTATGTCCTCTAGGATAAGTGTCTTTTCAGGTCCTTTGCACATTTTTTGATTGGATCATTTGGTTTTTTGTTACTGAGTTGTACTAGTTCTTTGTATATTTTGGATATTAGGCCCTTTTCAGAGGCGTTGCTTGCAAATACATTTTCCCATTGAGATAGTTGTCTCTTTTACCTTGTTGACGATTTCTTTTACTGAGCAGAAGCTTTTTAGTTTGGTATAGTCCCATTCATTTATTTTTCTTTAACTTCCCTTGCCTTTGAGGTCAAATTCATAAAATCCTCTTTAAGTCCAAGGTCCTTGAGTTTCCTTCCTATGTTTTCTTCTACACTTTTTATTGTTTCAGGTCTTATAATCAGGTCCTTAATCCATTTTGAGTTAATTTTGGTGTCTGGTGACAGACAACAGTCTAGTTTCATTCTTTGGTGGGTAGCCTTCCAGTTTTCCCTGTACCATTTATTGAAGAGGCTTTCCTTTCCCCATTGTATGCTTTTGGCTTTTTTTTGTCAAAAATTATTTGCTCATATAAGTATGGGTTTACTTCTGGACTCTCGAATCTGTTACTCTGGTCCATATGTCTGTTTTGCTGCCAATCTCATGCCATTTTGATTACTGTCACTTTGTAGTATAATTTGAAGTCAGGCAGAGTGATTCCTCCAGCCTCATTCTTTTTTCTCAGGATGGCTTTGGCAATTTGGGACCTTTTGTGCATCCATAGAAATCTTATGATTTTTTGTTCTATTTCTTTAAAAAATGCCAATGGGATTTTGATGGGGATTGCATTAAATTTGTATAATGCTTTAGGAAATACCGTCATTTTAACTATGTTGATTCTTCCAATCCAAGAACACAGAATATCTTTCCATTTCTTTGTATCTTCTTCAGTTTCTTTTTCTATTTCTTTTAATAGTTTTCATTATATAGGTCCTTCACATGTTGCATTAATTTATTCCTAGGTATTTTATTCTTTTTGGAGCAATTGCAAAAGGAATTATTTTTTCCTCTTTTTTTTCTGACACTTTATTATTAGAATATAAGAATGCTGTGGATTTTTGAACATTGATTTTATATCCAGAGACTTTACTGTATTTGCTTATTGTTTCAGGTAGTGTTCTTGTGGATTCTTTACAGTTTTCTATATAAAGAATCACATCATCCGCAAATACTGGCAGTTTGACTTTTTCATTTCCTATTTGGATGCCTTTTATATCTTTCTCTTGCCTGATTGCACCCGCTAGGATGTCCATTGTTACATTGAATAAGAGTGGCGATAGTGGCCGGCCTTGCCTTGTTCCTGATCTTGGAAGGTTTTTAGTTTTTCACCATTAAGTATAATGTTGGCTGAGGGTTTGTCATAGATGGCCTTTCTTATGTTAAGGTACTTTCCTTCTATACTGATTTTGTGAAGTGTTTTGATCATAAATGGATGCTGTGTCTGGTCGAAGGCTTTTATTGATAAGATCATATGATCCTTGTTTTTTAATTTGTTTATGTGGTGTATCACATTAATTGATTTGCATATGTTGAACCATCCCTGTGCGCCTGGGATGAATCCCACTTGAATATGGTATATAATCTTTTTAGTATGTTGCTGTATTCATTCGCTAGAATCTTATTTAGGATTTTTGCATCTGTGTTCATGAGAGATATTGGTCTGTAGTTTTCTTTTTTGTATGTTATCTTTACCAGGTTTTGGTAACAGTAATTTTGGCTTCATAAAATGAGTTGGGAAGTATTGCTTCCTTTTCGATTATTTGAAAGAGTTTGTGGAGAATAGGTATTAAAACTTTGACTGTTTGGTAGAATTCACTGATGAAGCCCCATCTGGTCCTGGATTTTTACTTTTTGGTAGGTTTTTGATGATTGTTTCAATTTCCATACTGCTGATTGGTCTACTCAGGTTTTCCATATCTTCTTGATCTAGTCTAGGAAGATTGTATTTTTCTAAGTACTGATCCATTTCTTCTAGGTTCTTAAATTTGGTGTTATATACTTGTCATAGTTTTCTTGCATGGTCCTTTGTATTTCTGTAATGTCAGTCATAATTTCCCCTCTCATCCCAGATTTTGTTTATTTGTTTCCTGAGTCTAGCCAGAGGTTTTTCAATTTCATTAACCTTCTTAAAAAACTAGCTCTTTGTTGTATTTATTTTTTCTATTGTTTTTGTTTGTTTGTTTTCAATTTCATTTATTTCTGCTCTGATTTTGATTCTTCTGCTGACCTTATTTCAACTAGATTTTTTAACAATCTCCATTCCCCACTTAACTATCTTCCACTTCTCAATCCTCCCAATTAATCTGTGTACTTTAAAAAATTAGAATAAATTTAGGAGCTTGGTATTTATTTATTTCTCCTTTCTCAGGAATTTTCTCAAACATCGCAAAATCCAGATTGGACCAGCTTGGGCCTTTGTCATTATACTAAGCATTAAAGCAGTTCTAAGAAATAGCAAAGTGTGGAGTCATCTTGTAGATGCTGAACAAATAACATTAACTGGCGTCTTATGAAAACCATTTAGTCAGGAGAGAGACAACTTGGAAAACAGTTTTATTGTACCCACAAGAGAGTGAAGGTTATCTTTGGTCAGTTTGAAAGAAGGGCATAAACAAACAAAATCCTAAGATAATTTTAAAACTCTTGTGAGTAGATTTGTCTGGAACTATAGTTTTTTATCCCAGTTCCTCACAGGCAATCAAACTTTTCTTTACTCTCTGATATAAAAGTTAACAGTGAAATGGTCAAAATGCTGAAAGCCAGCGGAGCAAATGGCAAACATCCATTTTGATATAAAACAACTACTTTCCAGTTAGCCTTTTTTTTTTAAGTAACACCAAAATATGCCATGACAAAACTGATAATTTAATATTATCCGCCTCTCTGAAGGACTCCAGGAAAATTTTTCTTTTCATCATTTAAAAATATTCTGTGTTTACAGAGTTACTTGACATAAAGCTTTTCAGTGATATAACTTTCGTTCCTAAAGTGTGATTATCTGCTTTGAAATGCATTTGATATTTTGAAGAAAATAAGTTCTCCATTGTGTTTACTGTTAATAGACAACTTTTTTTTATCCCTAACTCCTAAAATTTACATTTCACTCCTTTTGTGTTTGGGGATAGGTACAGAATTTTCACAGCTGTATTCAGGTAACTGAAGACTTTGTGTCTCCAGAACATCTTGTACAGTCATTTCATTTAACACAGGAACTAAGACTTTTGAAGGAAGAAATCAATTATGATGATAAACTACAGGTAAGGGATGAGTTTTCTAACTAGCTCCTGTTCTATAGGCTTTTTATATCCAGAAATATGAAACATGCATAACAGCTAAGACAGTCATTGCCTAGTTTGTTACTAACACCAAAGATTAACACCAATACACATTTTACTTGTATGACTTTTAGTGGCCCTTATTTTAACTTTTGGTTTCACATTATTTAAATTTGACATTTATTTTTCTTCAATTTGGTTTTCTTCCATGAATTTTTTTTTTAATATAGCAGTTTTCATTTGTTTATCTTCAGCTGAAGTGATTAGAAATACCAACATCTCTTTCAGGTTAAAAATATCTTGTATCATGCAGTCAAGGAAATGGTGAGAGCTTTGAAGATACACGAAGATGAAACAGAGGATATGGAAGAAAATTAGGTGTGTTCCAGTTTGCTATTTTTTGGCCATGGAACGGGTGATATATTACTTACTCTTGAACGATGATATATGTATGCACACTGACTTAAGCTTCATAAAACCATCAGTGCCAAGAAATTCTCTCTGTAGTAATTACTTGTTACTGATACTGCAGCAGTACAGCCTAAGTCACAGCTCCTATGATTCATTGTTATTAAAACAAGCTACATTTAAAAAGCAGCGCTTCATAGCTGTTTTTGTATTATAGTGTATATGATGTTTGTGAAAATTCCAGATTTAAAATGATGTATTTATTTTTGGAAAAAAAAATACAAAATTCTATGCTATATTGTTGATCAAGTGTAAATGTGACCTTGTACAGTTTACTAAAATAACTGATATTTTTCACTACATAGAGACAGTTACTGTGAGAATAGGACACAAACACCAGCTATTGCCTGCATTTGGGAAATTGCTGAATCGCACAGCATTCATGTTATAATCAGAAAATTACTGCCAAATAATTGTAAAATTTGTAAAATGTAAAGTATATAAAGTAGATACTAAATACAGACACTTCAATATTTTGTTGAAGCTATTGACTGTACAATTAAACATTTTCAAAAGGTGTAATTTATTTAAAATTGTTTCATTTTGGTAAAATTTATGTGAACTTTTAAAGCTAAATATTAAACTTATGCTATGTAAATATATACATATATACATTTAATGATGTATTTTTTTAAAACATTGGCTGGCTTTTATTTGTTAAGTGCAAGTGTTACATATGGCTTTGTACATTGAAGTTGAAAAGGGTTTTACATTTTCCATTAAAAGGACTTTATCAAAAATTGGTTTGCTTCATCATCAAGGTGACCAACATTTTCTTGTGATATTATGTTCTTTTTTGGAACATTTCCTCCTTGTGTTGTACTCTTGTAAGCTTTTTTCAGCTTTCTGCAGACTTTATGGGCCATCACAAATAAGTTTCTCTGCTTGCTTGTCCTATGGCCCAACTAAAGAAAGGAATACAGATAACTCCAACTTTATTTATGAACACATTTAATTGAAAAGGAAATCTAGATGAATTTTAAAACCCATGATTATGAGAGAGTATGTGATCAGACAACTTCAAATAAGTCATTTTCCCAGCAAAAAGTTGCTATTATATTGTTGGAGGTTGCAGGGAGAAGGAAGAGAAGGGGGAAGCAGGTAGCACGGAGGAGCTGTAAATCAGCTTGAATTGAATAGGAATTCCGCTATTTACTGTATGACTTTGGTAGGTTGCTTTACTTTGGAGTCTTGATTTTAATGTAACTGCTAGTAGCAGCTGCCTGAGGCTTATATAGTCTTATTTGAAGTTTACTGGAAATATGTAGCCCTTCACTGACACCTACAGGATATTGAGGGGACAGCTGTTTCTCCTCACCAGGAAAGCACAGTCTAAAAAAGCGGTAGCCCAAGGTGTGACCTTACATGTTTTTCAGTTTTTATCCTGTTGCTTATATCCACCATCTTTTAGCTCCAGGCAAGATTCAGCCAGGGATGTGAGCAGTTACATTCTACCTTGTACAGTGATGCCCCACCTGGCACAAGGGCTAATAGGATGGATGACAACTACTTGGCTAGAAAAAAAATGGTTTAGGGATAGTTCAAATGATTATGTGAACCTTCTTTTGTAAGTTTTGAATTTTTTTTTTTTTTGCTGTGTAATCAGCGTATTAAGGAAACAAATTTCAAGAATTGCTTGAATTCTGATATCCACATTTAAGCTTGTGAACATATTTAAACAAAACTAAAGCTACTCATCATAATTTGCTATACTACCAATATTATGCTTCAGTTACTTTGGAGCATAAGTTATATGGTTTAAAGTAAGCTTCTAATACCTAAAAATAACCTTCCCATCTCATGCATTCAAATTACTTTTCCTGTAAAGGTCTCATCTCTGTAACTTGTAAGTGACCCTGCTCCAGAAGTCACTATTCTATAAGACTCATTCATGGTCCAAAGAGAAGGGGAAAAAATGTAACCAGTACTGTGAGTGAGTGAGTGAGTGTGTGTGTATGTGTTTTAACAAAACTGCAGAAGGGAATATAATTTGACAAGTGCTGCAAACCCTTAAGAAGGCAGCATATTATGATAAACCCCTTCTTTAGAAAGGTATCATTTCTGTCATTGATACCACAGGCTAAATTATGTAGCATACCATTTTCAACAAACAATTGAGGCAGTAGAGTAAACTCAGAGGCATCACATGCAATCTCACTTAATACATCTATACAGACCAGCACTTCTCTACAAATTCATTGTCTATTGCCAGTTTTCATAGCTTAATGAATTCTATACTGATGTCAATACATACATCCGGCATTTCAGTTGAAGCTATTGTATGTACATAGCTGAACTTGATTACAAGATATAACCTGAAAAAAGGCTAGGGGGAAATTATTTTTAAGTAGTTTTACAGGTAATAAGATGCACACTGAGTCATACAGGGCAAAGTCAGCATTTATATTTGATTTCATTTAATAAAATACTTCTGAAGCTGAATATTAAGACAAAAATAATATCAGATAGTGAGCATATTATGATTATATCCTTCACTCATTCACTACTGCATATAAAATGCCAGCATTGAGTCATCCACTGGCCCCATTAAGAGATCTGGCACAACAGCACCCCTGGGATGATGTTCATCATCAGGTGCTTCTCCATTGTAACAGAACTGCCTTTCCTGATATGGATCAAAGTCCACCGTTTCTACCTAGTCCATTTCGTCAGTTTCTTCTACTTTCTTCCTTCAGGTAGTTTCTCCAGCAAAGATAGTTTATAAGAAAGAGGGCCATTCTCAGAAAATTGTACCTCAAATTTAATGGTCAGGCAACCCTTCTCATTTGGGCTACAGTAAATTGGCATGCCTTCATTTAGCGCACATTTGACATCTCCATGCTTGACAGTCTTAACCTGGATGAGAGATGATGACTGTGGTTTGATTGTTAAGAGAAGAAACTGACTTTTGGAAGCCACATAATGGTTCAACCTGCTGTATGTCCATCGACAGGAAAAGATCAACTTGTCGAGTAAAAACAGCATGGCCCTTCCAATCTAAATGCCTCCAGTCCTGGTCCTTGGTGTCCATCACCATTTAATGTCATCTTCCAGCCATCTCTCATACCTTTGTCAGGATGAACTACTAGAATCTTCTATTGAAGTATCATCCTTCCATTGCAGCCTTTACACCTGTCTAGGAATTATCCGTTTATCTACAGTCCTGGCACACTCCATGCTTGCAGACTGAATTTGCTGAACCATGCCAGGTCCTCACTGATCACTTCTTGCATCTCATGCCTTGGCAACTGGAACAGGACTCGCCTGCTCCTTTCTTAGCACCTCTGTTTTCACGTTTTGTCACAAATCACATTCTTTTGCAGACCTAGTTTTCTTATCACATCATTATATCACTAAGAGCTGATGCACTTATTTTACCTCTCCATTTTCTCCAAAAAACTTAAAAGATGTCCACGGGGGTAGCCAAAATCACCACTTGCTCTACCTTTTAATTGCCTCTTCTTTGCTATATTATTTCCTTTCTCTGCATCAGAGCTTGAGAAATATGTTTAAACTTCTCTACATTTGGATTCTTATCAGGGTGGTACATCAAAGCATTTCCTTTAAGTCTTTTGCAATTCTGGTGGCACTGGGGTTTTGACCCCTAAAACATCGTAGTGGTTTTTTTTCTGTTTTCTACAGCCAGTGAGTGGGCGATGCCGTGTGGGAGAGCAGGAAGGAGTGTGACAGGCAGCCTGGACAGCTGCCGCTCCACCTCTGAGTATTTTGGAAAGTTACTAGTTTTGACTTTGATATCAGTTTTCATATGTACCTCAACTCAAATGGTATCTTTTGGTTAATGCTTGCATAGTTACATCTGATTTAATTTTGACATGAAATGAATTGAGTCCAATACATTTATTCTAGAGTAGAATACCTCCTGCTGGTCCCTTAAAGTCTGCCAAAAGGTGACATTTTTCCAAGAGTTTTTGACTCTTGCTGTTACATGAGCCACCTTTTAACCAAACTATAACTGGCTGCAGAATAGCTGAAGCTAAGGCAGATCAAACCCAGCAGTGTGGCTCCTTTCAAAGTAAATTCGCCTAATACCTATTCTATCTGTGGTCTGAATTCCTGCTAATGACCTAATTCTTGGTAAGGTGGGGGTAGAGAAAGAAAACCACAATGCTTACATCATTAAACACATTTGTTGACTCCTCAGAGGGCTTGGGGAGTTGACTGATCAGATAGAGCTCTGATGGAACAATTTCCCTGATCATTTACCTTGTTCTCGCCATCCTCTTGGTTTAGCTTATATGCTCAAATATGGAGACATCTGAATATGTCCATTTCCTCCAGGAAGTGATATAGAAACTTAAATATGTGGAATAATTTTAAAAAGGTCAAAGAGACTTTATACAGGGGAAATTGTGCTGAATATTTAGGTCCCTCCCATTTTAGTATAATGTCATTTGGACTTGAATTTGACTTCCTTTTCCTGATTAATGAATTACATTTCTCCATTTCTCTCTGCCATACGTTCCGGGATTGTAGCACCCATACAAATCATTGTCTAGTTTCCTGTTACTTCCCTTTGGTAGATCAGGTATCGGTTTAACAATATCTGGGTAAGATTGGTGAGCTTCAGAAGAAAAAGGTGCTCTCATACCTTTGGTGTGTATTTACACATTGTATAGACACAAACAGATTCAGTGTGTTTTATTTCTACTTGCCAACCTATTGAAGCTCTCAGACCACGTAAGGATTGTCAGCCACAGGAGAGGAAGAATGATTGCAGCTATCCAGTATTCTCTGTACCATGAATTGGGATGTAGCAAGTGGACAGGAAAAACAGCTATTTGCCACCAGGTCTGTCACCAGGATTTAGACTCAAGACTCCCTGACTGAAAAGTCTATGACATCCCTGGTTACACAATGACAGAGTTTGATAGGCCTTGGAATCACATGGAAGGTACAGAGAATGGAGTAGTATACAAAGTATTTTGGCTCTTGCAGTAATCTGGCTCTTTGAATGAAAGCAGTGACTTTCAAACAAAAATAAAATGTTGGCAAGCTCCGGGTCACTGGCTGCATACAAAGTGAGTTCCCTTTCTTGACGGGAGATTTTCACAGCTGACTTCAGCTGTTCAGTTCTCTGTAAATGAGCCAGCCAGCTGCAGCTGAGACTGGAAGATTGCCTATCTTTTCTGTCTGGTCTCTGAAAAAGATCTTGGCTTTGGGGTCAACGGAAAGTATACCAAGGATGTGTTGCATGTGTGGTTCAGAGCTGGACTCCTTTTAAGAGGATATACATTCTGAAGACAAAGGATACTGTTACCTGCCCCCTACTCTTTGACCCCAGATTTGACAGAAGGATGAAAGATTTGGATAGCTAGGTCAGTGAACAAATAAGAAATGAAGTGCAAAATGAGATGGGTACTCTTCCCAAGGAGAGCCAGGGAAGTCCCCTGGCAGTATAGTGTGGATGGTAACTGACTGACTTCCTTCCCAGCTATTGCAGAAAGTGGGTTTGTGTGTGGTAGTGGGGAGCATACGACCAAGGTAGGCCATGCAGGTTTTGTAAGTAGAAGGCATTTATGTTACCATGTTAAGGACCATGTTAAGGACCCATAAAGATCATTCCCCCCGCACATGTGCCTTACAAAGCATGAGGTAAAATATGGGGGTACCAGTGTGGGACAGAACTATCTTAATTTATTCAACACCTTTTACATGTTTGGCTCTGGTAATAGAAAATATTCCCTCAGGATTGTGCCATCAATGCTAAATACTATGTAACAAGTTATAAAGTACAGGAAGGGGAAACATGTTTCCTGGGGTGAGGGAGGGCCTCAGAGGGAAAGCAGTGTTTGCATAACCCTTCAAGTAACAAAAAACTGGAAAGCAAAATGTTGTGGACATCTTATTAAAATTGCCTTCTAGCCTTTTTCCATAGACACATTCGCTGTTTGAGACATCCAACACTTTGATAAGTGACTTACAAAATAATCCACTCTTCAACTCTTGTTCTAGAGGAGCAGAGTGGGAAGGAGCTGCTTCTGGAGCTGCCATTTATAAAAAGTGAATGTTAAGTAGACACATCCCTATCAATTGCCAACTTCCAAGATAAAGCAGTGCAGGCAAAAGCAAAACAGAATAGCCTCATCTCCCCATATTCTAGAATTACTGGGCAAATTATTTTCACATCAGGTACCTAGAGACGCTGGTAGCTTGAGGTACTTTTCTTGGGCAACTGAAACTTTAGCCAACCTATTGTTGTCCTCTGGTTCTTTGGAAATGGGTAATATATGTGGCATACAGTGTCTTTACAGATGTTAAATGAGTAGATTAAGCACTACAAATAAAAAAGTCACTTTACCCTGGAGAATACTGCAAGTTTGCACGGGAAGTGGGCATCAGATGGGTTGCAGCTTCTGACTGAGATATATGAACCAATGGAAAGAGGGTTCTCTGAAATTACAGGGAAAGTTGTAACACCAGCTGGAAGGGTGTGGCTCAGTCCCACCACGCAGCTGACGTGCAGTTTTCTGCGTGCGTTTTTTTCTTAAAGATAAAATTGCCTCTTAAGCAAACGCAAAGTTCACATTAGGCTCAAATTGTTCCCCATATATTAAGCATGTTGGGACAAATTTGTGTTTTTGAAACAAGTGTTAACAGCTGAACTGTATAAGAGATTTTTCAAATCAAAGCTTTCTAAGGCCAAAGCCATAGGATTTCAGAAACAAATTCTAGGACATTAAAAATTTGGCACATCTGGTTATCCCGTGACTTGATCCATCATCTCACATTCCCTCCCAGAGGGGAAATGAAAGTAGCAATTAACTCAGTTTAGATTGAGCCCAATGACAAATGGTTATGAATTCTAAAATGTACCAACTCCAGAAATAGTCATGGGGAGTTGCTGTTCATCCAGTTAGTGGAGCGCTAAGAACCTGCACAGGACGTGCTAGTACACCAGTCTGTTTTCACGCACGCCAAGCTAGGGGCCCATGTTTTGTTTTGAGTATTCCCTTTACATCTTTCCATCCATCAGCAGTTTATCAGAGTTTTCAAGTCAGATATTTACTTCTCATATGTCTAGTGCGGCTTGGTCCTTGGAGCCGCAACTGTCAACTGAATTTTGAGGAGAAAGATTTACTTAAAACATAAACAGGGGTGACCACTGAATCAA
Organism: Cynopterus sphinx; assembly: GCA_030015415.1. Lineage (NCBI taxonomy): Eukaryota > Metazoa > Chordata > Mammalia > Chiroptera > Pteropodidae > Cynopterus > Cynopterus sphinx. Next base: position 38,055,530 of record CM057382.1, on the reverse strand, counting down.
GTCAAAACTGTTTGAGTCTCTAAAATTTTGTTTTATTGCTTTATTTTTCTAACTTATCAAGACATATGAATACCAACAAATATAAAGAATTGGGACCAAGCGGGGGGTACTTGTAGTCACCCCACCCAGAGGTGACCACTGTTAATGATTTACTTCCCACAAATCTTTTCTACATAATTTTTCTATTTTACAGAGATGGTGTAATTATGTTCATTTTATTTTATTTAAACTAACATTATGTTGTCCTAACCTTTAAACTAAATATTTCTAATAGCTTTATAATCTCACAAATAGATTTACCATCATCTGACCATGGAAAGGCAATGCTGTTTTTCAGCTGAGCTGAAAAAACTGAGCCCACAGTTGAGTCTAAATCCCTGTCTTGCCTTGTGAGCCTGTTTACTGTTGCCAGCCTTCTAATAAATGAGCCTGCACTTCAAAAATTAAACAAATACCTCAAGTACTATACTGAAGCAACTATAAAACTAAAATGAAGGTCTGTTTGAAATTTACGATACCCAGTGTTGGTATTTAAACGAACGAAAGAAAACTAAGGATGAAAACTGGTCTATGGCCCTACCGTCTCACCTAACTTCTTGCTGCCTCCATAGTTCTGGTTTTAACCTTGAAAACAAGGGTTTTGTGGCAGTGGTTTACATGTTTCAAATAGCCGGGCCCCTCCTGAACAGCCATTTTCTCGAACGAACAGGGAAATACTTGATCTAAAGCCAACAAAAGATCTATTGGTGGCAATGGAGGCCCTGAGACTTCAAAACACTGAGGAGCAAGACTTTTCTTTGGGTAATTGACTTCAAGGGAGTGTAAAGATGTCAAAGCAAGGACCCCTTTCTCAGACAAACTTCCCTTTCTTGCCTTTTTCTAGAAATTATCCCTTTGGGAATGCTTTATAAGGCTTTAGACCTTCAATCCTAGTTCATTCCCTGATCTATCCTCCTTTGTCTCCCTGTACATCGGAAGCTGTAATCTTAAAGGGATTCCCATTGGTAACCTTGCTTCCATCACTCACCTTTTGTCCTGCCAGATGGGAGTACTCTGCCCTCTTTATCCAATTAATGTCTACAAGAGAGAAGCTAGGAACCGTTACAACTGGCATCAGCCTTCCCAGGGGCCTTTTGGCTACTGAGCAATCCTACACTTGAAGAAGACATTTTAGATATTTCCCATTCCTCAAGACCATGACCTGACCTTGGCCTCTCACTTTTAGGAAATGACAGGGCAATCACATGAACCTCCCCCAAATTTCCTGTCTTGCCTTGATCTAACCAAGCCTTGGTTCCTCTGCGCTTCTGACTCCATGCCTTTGTCCCAGCTTGTCTCTCCCCCACTCTCTGATGCCCTTTCCTCCTTCCATGAGGGCTGCACAGGCTATTTCATAGTTTTAGTGGCAGAAGATGGTGATTCATTGAGTAATCTGGCGACAGTATTCAATCGTGCTGATTTAAATTGAGGCCTTTCTTGCCTGTACATGTCTATAAACTACTCTTGAATATGAGAATATTTTCTAAATGCTGAAGTATTTAAATATTAGTGACCAACTGAGGATTTTTTAACTGCTGCCCACCATACTCTTGACCCAACAAGTTCCTCACCGTCCACTAGATGTCACTGTTTGTCAGCTGTAACTCAAAAGGACCTGATTCTAGCTGAGACAATAGACAAATCTGAAGAAACTCTTAAACTGTGCCACTTGCTCCCACAGAGGTCTCCAGTTGGGCTACACTGGAGTTGTGACAAAATATGATTGATAGAGATCAATTCTGATTTTTACATAATGTAGCCTACTGGTCTAGAATGATTCAATAAACAGCTATTATTACAGTTCATGTCTTCACTCTACAAATAAGATACAAACACCCTATGGCAGACTACCTCGCACCAACATTCACTTGATCTTTTAAAACAACAAAACTTTAATCACAACTCCTCACAAACGAGGAGGGATACTACAGAAAATGGACAAGAGGCTTCTTAACAATTGTATAAGGATGAATCCAGCTTATGCCAGGTGATCTCCAGCTTTCTGGGAAGCAGAGTAGCTGAGGTGCAGTGGCATAATGTGTTCCTGAAGAGAAATCTGAAGGACCAGGTCCCTCCTCCACAGTAGGAAAACTAGATAATTCAGACCCAGTGTGCTCTTGTAAAAACAGCACAAGACTGCTGGTCAGACCTTACTTTGGGCTCTGCTTCCAGTTTGGGGTAAAACACATAACACATAACTCAAACTTCTGGGCCTCAATTTGTTTCAGTTAAGGCCCTAAAAATAAGATATCCAAAATATATTAAAACAAAAAAGTCCTGAGAAAGTGTTAAAAGCAGAAAGATAACGTATTTAACATTTAGAACTGACTTACCTAGAGACAAAATAACCTTGAAGAAACACTGAGCCAGACAATGTTTACCTGTGGTTACTGTGGCAACATAGCTAAGGCTGTTACTACATACAACTTGCTTTCTGAAATAAATGTTTGTCATTCTGTGAAAAGCTGAAAATAAGAACTCAGCACCAGGCTTCCTGGCCTTCTTAATGCCCGGCTAGTTGTCTGGGTCCAGTAGCAAAAGGCCACCAGTAAGGAAGGACAAGACCCACTAAACTTCCCATACACGCACAACGCATTATTACTTGTTGGAAGCAAGCTTTAAAATCCACCTAGTACCGTGGTGTAGACAGAGAAGGCACAAGAACACTAAAAAACTCCAAATGGGGGTCAGAGGCCATGTTTCCAGAGGCCAGGTCCTACAGTTATTAAAACAATAATTTTTAAAGTATCTGCTCTAAGGAAAACACTGGGTTAGGATGCTGCAAAGTACATACATTCTATGAACAGACTAAAACACAACTTAAAAACCAGATTAAACAAAAGGAATAAGTAATGTGAATAAGAGCTTCAAAGACAACAGAGAGATTAGTGCATTCAACGCATTTGCTGGTGGAAATGCACAGGATGAGGTCCTGTAAAATTCATGTTGAACTGCTAACAGTAATGGGAAGGCAGGGCGGGGGAGGAGGGAAGGTAGTGGCAGAAAAGGAACATGATGTTGCAAGTGTTCACCTCAAAACTTAAAGCACTTTTTAAAAAGAGAAATGATGAGGCTAATAATTTTTGGCACAAACTTATAAATTTTAAGTTTTACAAGGAAGCGTGGGCAAGCAAAATATTCTTCAACACTGAGATGGACAAATTAACAAAACTTTTAACAGCAGAACTCTTACTTAAGAAGCTAGTTCATCTTTTATTTCATCTGTGAAAAGAAGACACCAGATAAAATGGGACCTCTGCATGGTAACTTCGTTTTCTTCTACTTCTGCTCGTTTCATTACTAAACACATGAGCCCAACCCTACCCCTCAATCCTATTCCCTCTGGGAAGGCAATGGCATTCCTCCACATTTCTCTTTCTCCCATAATTCCACACAATAAACTAAGTCTGTGCTTTAAACTCACCAGTGGTGGTCTACAGCCATGCCACCCTGAACAAGCCCGATCCCATCTGATCTAGGAAGCTAAGCAGGGCCGGGCCTGGTGAGTATTTGGCTGTAGGCAGACAAAATAAATAAATAAATAAAAATAAGGGACTGTAAGGTGACAAGGTCTTTGCAACCTGTAAGGCCTTGCCTAAAAAAAAAAAAAGAAAAGAAGTCTAAATAAATAAACTCACCAATGGCTTGTAACCAAATGTATTTATTTCCCTTATGTCTCGCTTTCCCTCCCCATCCTGGAACACAAGTGGACAGCAGAGCAGTGCCTGCCCAGTGCTTTGCAACCACTATGTTCTGACCGGGTGGCAGGCACCCCAGGGACAGGCAGCGCGGCTGCCTGCAGCCTAAGCACTTTCCATACGTGCCAGGGCAATGAAAAGGTTGGGAACGCATTTAGACCTGAGGAACTTCCTGTTCTCTTTTTACCCTTGTTGCAGGGGAAGAAACTGACTACAAAACACTAGAGTACCTTTAAAGTACCAAAGTAATCATTTGATGGAATCTCTTCAAATTCATGTTCAAAATTTACAACACAGAAACTATATAAAACTTGCTTTTTAACTACCAACCACATTCAACAAAGGTATAAAACACAATTACTTTATTGATTTCATACAATCAAATACTGCCAACTAGCATTACTTCCACTCATGCATCATTAAAAACAAAAGGACATCTCCTTGGTATTTTCAAATGATGCATTATACAATAAACAAAGAAAGTTAGAACTTAAAATGCACCCTGATTAATTATGTAAACTGGTAATTTTTTAAAAAAGCGTAACTATTAATTTGGTTCTTCATAAAATGGAAATTTAAATATTTCTCCTGATAGTTTTGAGGTTATCATTATGTTATGAGTAGTGCAAAGTGTGGCACACAGAGTTTCATCTAGAAAGGTGTGTCTTACACACCTTATTAAACAAATGAAATGTGCATAACAAAATGCATACAGTCAATGCATGATAGAAAGCATGTTTCAAATACAAGGCAGCCCCTTGGGCCACCATATTATTTAGGTTTTGCATTATCATTTATGGCATTATAGATTAATTACATATAACATACTTTTATACATTTTAACCCTGAAGATAAGAAAAATAACTGTTGCTTGAAAAAATTATTCCAGGTAGCCATTTGGTTTGTATCAGGAGAAAGTGAACCTCCAATAGTTTAGTGTCTGCTAAGTCTGGAATCATTAGCTCGAGTCAGTAAATCAGATATGCAACATATTTCACAGTGACTGTTTTCCAAGTCCGGGCAATGCCTCTTGTCCACAGTATGCCAGATGATGAAGCATCTCCGGGATTACCCCTGCATGTGGTTTTCCCTTTTTCTTTTTTTTTTCCTGAAGTGTATTATTTCCTCTTCTCACCTCTTCTATGGCCTTCTATTTTAATTATTCATAAGTCCTTTCAGAATATCCTCAGAGATCTCCATAAGGGGAAGTTCTGGAGATGGAAAATCCAAGGGAGGAAGATTGGGTATTGGAATATCCTTGGCTTTCCCAGTATTTGCTGAAAACTTCTGCCAGGTTGAAGAGGCTGTAGCAGTTTCTGAATGTGGTGGCAAGCTCCATAACTCTGACTTTTCCACAAAATCAGCATCTACATCCAGCTCTTTTTCTACTGGGCCTTTTAGAAGCCTGGCCTTTTCAGCCTTTAGTTGTTTATTTTCTTTCCTTAATCTTTCATTCTCAGCCACAAGGAATTCCACATGCCTCTTCAAATCTGCAATTTTGGTTGCCTGCTCTTCTATAACTGTTTTATCATCTTTTGGGGCTTTGCTTCCAATGCATGGCTCTGTCGGCTCACTTTTCTGCTGAAGTAAAAACAGTAATGTGTCTGGATCCCTATCAAAGATCCCCTGAGTTTCAGGCCGGTGTTTCTCGGTGGAAGGGCTGTACTTCTGAGAGAGAAGGAGACTCCGGCCCTCTGCGTCTTCCACCGAGGGTTTATGAGATGCCTGAAGCTGGGCAGCCGCGTCTTTGTCTGTGCTCTGCTGGGCTTTCAATTTTTCCTCCCGCTTTGCCCTCTTCCACCTCTCCTGGATGAGGAGGAGCTGTTTCATGTGGCTATCCCTTTGCAATTCCAGTGATAAATGAGCCTATTAAACAGAAAGAAGTCCAATTTAACATTTTAAGTCTCCTTAGTAATGTCCAGAAAATAATATTCCAAGATCTTCCGTTTTGAATAACCCACTAACACTGAAGTTTAGATACTATGTTTACAATTTAGTAACATTTTTCAAAGTAACTAGGTCTTTCTAGGTAAGCGAACATTTTTATTCATAACACAATACCATTCTTCCAGAAAGTCAGAAGTCCTACTCCAGATCAACACACTAAATTTTTAGAATGTGCTATCTGTGTTCAGCTTAAAAGTAGACAACTCTCCTCTTTATAGACATGGATTCTACAACTAGCGAAAAAGACTTTTTATCAACTGGGTGTTCAGAAGGCTCAATGCGCGTCCACATTACGTGGCTAACGCAAGTAATTCTATACAGTCAAAGGGAAGTGCCCGTTGGGATATAACACAACTTTTGGGTTCTCTTGGTTCAGTCTGAGGAACTGGCATTTTTTTCCCTTGCCACTGCTGTCCGCTCACAGAAAGGACCTCCTTAATTCAATTAGACGTTTACCAAACACCTCCTATGTACCTGCCACTTTTATAATGCAGAAATCATCTTTGGATAAAAACTTATCCTTAGACAAAGGTATTTTAAAAACCTAGGCAGGACCCCCAAATACAAAAGACAATTTAAAGCCATTGGTGGAACAAATTTAAAAGTACCAGAATTGCTTAGGAATTCAGGAACAGATAAATTCAGATTTAAATGATCTTTGACAAGGAAAGGAAAGGCCAATTGGTTTCCCCTTGGCCAGGCCCACTTACTGTGAGCTCCTGGACAAATGAGCTAATGATCAGAAAAGCCTGGAAGAGGCATCTCTAGAGGAGACAGTTGGTAATCTGAGATCTCTGAGTAGCCATTGGTAAAAATGACAGATGCCCCTACGTACCATGTCTAGTACGTCAACAGTAGCTGATTTGGTTTTAATTTCCTTTCTAAAATACTCCCCTCTTGCCCATGTTACATATTTTGACTATAGTGCTTCGAGAAGGGTGCAATGCTTAATTTTATACATAGTTCAAATCTTTCCAAGAAAATCCTTCTAACCCTTGTTACAAATATTAAAAACTGTCTCACCTGCTCAGACTGTGTCAGCTTCATGGCTTCAGAAAGATATGCTGGTTTAAAAAAAATAAAGAGGCACATTAATATATGAGTGTCACCATTCTGTAATTAACAGGTCAAAGGAAGAGTTATAACACTCCTCATATGACAAAGAGAACTGATCTCAGAAGCTATTCTGCTATAGCTATCCTGTTCCTGAAAAGAAACCAAGGTGGAGATGTAAAAAGATGTCAATGACAATCAAATGTAGATATTTCCTACCCCACTTTGACGAAGTTGGTTCTTTAAAACTTCTTAAGATTTCACAATTAGGAAGTAAGGAAGACCTACCTAATCATAAAACAGGATTAGGGAGGATGATTAAAATTTAACAAGAACCCATCAAAACCCTATTATTCATTATACTCATAAAAATGTCAAAGAATGATTATCAATGACTTTTTACCCACATGAATGCCTGAACTAACATTTTGGCCTCCTATGGAACTTTTATTAACTTGTTTATTGTAAGCAAGCTGTAGTGTCATTGATGAAGACCATAAATGGGGTCAATAACTCGATAAATTCCCCTCTGATCTTAAGATGGGTTCCTAGAGGTGACTTAATTTGTTTGAATTTAAATGGTCACTATAAAAGTCCATAATTTTCCTCTTTGAGCTGGCTGCTAGAAAGCTTAAGGTCAAGTTCTATCAAATACGCAAGAACTCATGGTGTATTTTGTGAACTACATTATTAGTCCTTCCAGAACCATTTGATCTTTCTATGTCTACTTATTTTTGATTACATTTTATATTTTATTGTATTCTTCCATAAGTCCTTTTATAAAATATCTGTAACAAAATGAGGTATAAACAATAAGTATTATTAATAGATCATGCACAACCTCCATTTTTTTACCTCTTGCATACTATAAACTTTTCAGCATCTCTTGCCTGTACATTAAGTCCTTTTTTTGCAGATACTACAAGGCATTGCTTTCTGTCTAGTATTAATCCAAACACATTGATGGTTTTTCAAGTCCATGACTTAAACTGCTATCTGCCAGGTTCTACTGTAGTCTTTAACATATTGCTTAATTGGATGTCCTCTCACCAACAGAAAGCATAGAGTTGGTTATAAATAGTTTTTGCTCCAGCCATATTTACCTTTTTTCCTCAACCTTTTTGTCTTTTATTCCTATATTAAATCTGTAGAGCTGCATATAGACTATTTCTTTTCCTTCTGTTCATGTTTACCTCTGTTGAGACATTCTACCTATTGCTCTGATAGTGTGGATACATTTTCTTAGATATCCTTCCCATTATGTATACATATATTTGACTCCCAGTCTGAACTACAGTTTATTTTAAATCCACTTTCTTAAAAAATGAAATTATTTGGCAAAACCAAACTTAAAACAGCTGGAATGCCTGCTTCCCTTTGTAGAACCTTAAAACTATAACATGACAGAAGATATCATCAAATGACACTGAGTTCTCAAATCACAAAGAATTCAACAATAATTCTACTGTTAAAGTATTTTAAGATTTTGATTTAAAATCTGAGGTCTAAGGAAAAAACCTTTAACTAAATGGTAAGGAATTTGCTCCAAGAGTCACAACAGGAACAAATGCTCCACCAAGGCAGAAATTTAGGAAAGGAATCCTTATCTCTCACAAAAATCTAACAATTCTGGTTAAACTGCTTCCCTCAATTATGACACAAGGCTAATATTTAAAGTAAATATTAAGCAAATGATGGTGAAAAGAAACTTATAAATCTGAAGAATCTATTACTTCTTAAAATAATAAAATCATTTACTATTCTATCATGAATCTGTTAAACTGGTACCAGAATACAAACTGTATAACCTATCTTGACAAACAAAGCAAAATATTGCCTCTGAATGACTAAGACTGATCTGTTCTGAATCATTTTCATTTCACCAGTCTCACGGGAAGGTCAGGTCAAGGCTTGTTTTCAAACAAATACGTATAAACACTGTACTCTTGAGCTCTGGTCATCTGAAATGTTCGTTTTGAGTTCTAAGCACTGTTAATGGCTATTATCAACTTCCCATTTAAGCTTTTGCTTTTTGTTGTCTGTGAAAGAAATGAAATCCACTTAGGGAACTGGAGAGCATAAGACTAATAAGGGAGAATTACATCAATCCAGTTATGCCTTCTAATCAAGGGTTTAAAGCAACAGATTTTTCTAACAATGCTGAATCGTTGGGAGTTTGTGGCCTCTCAACCTTTTCCTTTTTTCAATATAGGGTGGTAAAATGTGAACACCTCCTAGATAGATTTTTCCTTCCTGAGATTTGGTATCTCAATTTATCTGTCAAATGAATGGATACTCATATGCTCATTTCACTGTCCACCTCAAGAGTACATCCTACCTTTCCCCAAAAGGAAAGAGAAATTAAGTAACTTATTTCAACACATTTACAAGACAAACTATCAGAACACTACAGATTTTCAGGCAAGATGGTGGAGGAGGTAAATCCTGTGCTCACCTCCTCTCATGACCACATCAAAATTACAAGTACAGAACCACCATTATTGAGAATCACCTGAAGTCTAGCTGAACAGAAGTCCTACAATTAAGGATATACAGAATAAGCCACCCTAGACTCGTAGGAGGTGAGGAGACACAGAATGGACTAGTCTCACACCCACATGTGGTGATTAAAAATCAGGAGGGGTATCTCGGCAGTGGAGGTTCCCCCAGAGAAGTGAGAGGTCCTAGCCCGACACCAGGCTCCCCAGCCTAGGGTTCCACTGCTGGAAAAAAGTTCCCACAACTTCTGGCTATGAAAAATAGAATACACTGTGGCTGGAATCCCAGATGTTTCTCTTAAAAGGCCCACACACAGATTTACTCACTGATGAACTCACCTGCCTTGAGCTCCAGCACTGGGGTAGCAGCCCAAAAGGTACCACCAGGGATATACAGGGAAGAAATGCATGCAGACTCAGGCAGGAGCCATATCTGCGTCTCCATCAAGCTGATTAACACAGGTTGTCATGCCCAGATGATTCCTGAGACCACATCCAATGTATGGGCCCACCTGAGCTGCCACCAGTGTCTTTTACCTACAAAGGGCCTGTCTTGACTGATGCTGTGAACTTTCCTAAAAGCTCTCAAAGATTCACAAATCCAAACAAGCAGCATCTGGCCTCAGCGTACCCTGTATCTCTTGCTGAGCAGCCCCAAGCACAGCACTAGTAGCAGCCCACTCAGTTTATGGCTTGGCTTCTCAAAGTACCTCCAAGCCCACTGTAGGTGGTAGCATCTGTGCATTATTTGGTGGCTCGTGCCAGGTGGCCCCAGGCAGGGGCCCTCTGAGGAGGCCCCAGTAATCAGCTTCAGACCTAGCCAGAGCACCACCCAGGGCCACATCCAAGGATGACATACACAAAGGGCAAACTAAACAGGCACCAGAGCCCTGCTAAAGCGAATCCTGCTCCAAAGGTTCAGCCCCTGCACAATAGCTTCTCCACTGTAGTGACTGCCAGTCCTCACAATGAATCAGTCTGAGGGTCAATCCCTCCCAATGATGTGCTAACAGCAACCAAGGCTCAACTACAAAAGGAGGGTACACACAACCCACACAAGGGACACAACTGGAGCACCTGGTCAGGCAACCAGGGAAATGCACCACTGGGCCCCATAGGACATCCACTACATAAGGCTGGGAAACATAGCAGCTCTACCTAATACATAGAAACTAACACAGGGAGGTAGCCAAAATGGGGGGACAAAGAACTAAACAAAATGGAGACAAGCAATCTACCAAATGTTGAGTTCAAAACACTGGTTATTTGAATGCTCCATGAATTTGGGGGGAAGAGCAGATGAACTCAGTGAGAACTTTAACAAAGAGATAAAAAACAAAAAATTGAGATAGAAAACAAAAAATGTCAGAAATGAAGAATTCAAATATTGAAATAAAGAACATATTAGAAAAAAATCAACAGGAGATCAGATGAGGCAGAGGACTGAATCAGCAAATCAGAGGATAAGGTAGCAGAAAGCACCAAATTAGAACAGCAATAAGAAAAAAGAATACCCAAAATGAAAATAGTTTAAGGGGCCTCTGGGACAACATCAAATGTACCAACATTCAGCAAGGAACTGAAAACCCATTTGAAGAAATAATGACAGAAAATTTCCCTAACCTGGTGAAGAAAACAGACATACAAGCCCAGGAAGCACAGAGTGTCCCAAAAAAAAGAACCCGAAGAGGCCCGCAGCAAGACACAGCATCAATAAAATGCCGATGGTTAAAGACAGAGAGAATCTTAAAAGCAGTAAGAGAAAAGCAATTAGTTATCTATAAGGGAGCTCTCATAAGACTGTCAGATAACTTCTCAATAAAAACTTTGCAGGCCAGAAAAGATTGGTATGAAATATTAACAGTGATGAACGAGGGACCTACAACCAAGATGACTCAGCAAAGCTATTATTTAGAATCACAGAACAGAATAAAGATTTTCTCATAGGAGAAAAAACTAAAAGTGTTCATCACCATCAAACCAGTATTACAAGAAATGTTAGAGGGACTTCTTTAAGAAAACAAGATCAAAAATATGAATAATATCAATTCCTTTAAATGTAAATGGATTAAATACTCTAATCAAAAGATAGAGTAGCTGAAATGGGCGAGAAAACAGTACTCTCACATACAAGAGACTCTACCTACAAGAGACTCACTTCAGAGCAAAATACACACAGACTGAAAAAAAGGGATACGGAAACAAAAAAGCTGTGGTAGTGATACTCATACCATACAAAACAGACTTTAAAACAAAGGCTATGGAGATAAGAAAAGACCTCCCCACACACACTTCTGAGTATTTACCTGAAGAAACTCAAAACACTACTTTAAAGGGACACGTGGATCCATATTCACTGCAGCATTATTTACAGCATTCAAGATATGGACACGACCTGGGTGTCCATCAATGGATGAATAAAAAAAAAAAAAGTAGTACATATATACAATGGAATATTACTCCGCCATAAAAAAGAATGAAATCTTGCTATCTGTAACAACATGAATGGACCTAGAAGGTATTTTGCTAAGTGGAGTAAGTCAGAGAAAAGACAAATGCCATATGATTTCACTTACATGTAGAATCTAAAGAACAAAATAAACAAATAAAACAAATAATCTCATAGAGAGACCATTCTGATAGCAGCCAGATGAGAGGGGGTTGAAGGGATGGGTGAAAAAGGGGAAGAGATTAAGAAGTACAAATTGGTAGTCATAAAATAGGCATGGGTATGTAAAGTATAGCATAAGGAGTATAGTCAATAATATTGTAATTAACTATGTATGGTATCAGATGGATACTAGATTTAGTGGGGTGATCACTTAAGTTATATAAATAGTCGACCACTATATTGTATACCTGAAACAAATGTAATATTATATGCTAACTATACTTGAAAAAATTAAAAATTTATTTTAAAAAAAGAACACTACAAAGTTTACAGGCTAGGAGTCCTTAGCTAAATAATCTCAGGGTAAATTTTTAGTCTCTAAATCTCCTCTAATCTTTAACAGTTGGACACAGAGGTCCCTTTTTTTGCCCTAAATTTTCACATTTCAGGCTTTCCTTCCAATTAGTCTTTCTCAGATGATGACCTTTCCCTGAAATCTGTAAAATGATTTCTAAATACTAAATTTTTTCCTCTCAGAAGACAACTACATCCATACATCCCAAAGATGTCAGTCAATTAAGAAAACCTTGAGCTCATTCCAACCATGTTAATATTCAAACTAACATCACATTCATAACTATTCTAAAATGTAACACAGGCTATTTTTAACAAGTCCAAACTCCAAATAAAACTGGCTCAGTGGGATTAACTAATCACTCTTAAATTCTATCTCCATAATTAAAGCTAATAGGATCTAACAGGCTACCTTTTTCTACTCCTGAGCATGTCACAGAATTTAGATGCAGCGAAATGAGGGAGAAGCATTTAAAGCCCAGCACTAGTTTTAAGTTTTCAAATAAATAGAGGAATATAGGTAGAATGAAAAAGACTTGTCCCTTTTATATAGTCAAAATATCCTACTGCTTAATGCACAACCTATGCTAATCGCTCCATCTTGACATGTTACATAGGTATAACCATGGCCACTCTAGGCTACCCAACTAAAGGTGTCATTTATCTGTGGCATTCATCGACAACAGGGTTTTCTTAAATTGTATAGTACATTGTCTTTTCTTTATAGTGACTAAATATTTAAAAATTTGATTCATAACATAATATGGTTTATGAACAAGTTAGAGCACTAGCTACCAAATTTAATTGTATAAAGCCCCCATAAAACCCACCATAAAAATTCACAAAGATTTATAGGGTACATACTATGTGCTCAGATCTACAGCTAAAGGGATACACCTCAGTGGCAAAACTAATTCTTTAAAAATAAGACTTGATATTTTCACTGAAAACCACTGACTTGTAGACAAAAATCACTGATGTAAGTGTCCACTGTGCGGTCTATATTTCAGTAGTCAGGTAACACACAAGGGGCAGACTCTGCTAGGAAAGAACATGGCATTGATATTATACTGGTCTAGAGGAAAAGGAAAGTGCCTTCCTCCAGCAGAAAGGCTGTATCGTTTGCTCTAAGAAAGGATGGCTATACCCATTTTGCATGCAACACGAGTAAAATATCTCCTTCCCCAAAGCTTTTAGGCTTTTTATTCACCCAACAGAAACCTGTACAAAACAGACTCCAAAGATCTATTTGAGTTCATCATATACTAGGTTGTGTGACTAAGATAGAATTAGACGTTAAATAAGAAGTCAAGTATTCTACATTTTATACCTAAAAGAAAGCAATCACCAGCATAATACTATAAGCATGAATCCATAGATGAAATATTCAGAAGAAATGGTAAAGAAAATCCACAGGAAAAGTTTTGATGGGTTTTATATTATCAACATTTTGGAAAACAATCTCAATGAAAAATAACTGGTCAGAATTAAACTGGTTATTACTTTCAGAACCCAAATAGTTAAATATTTGAAATCCAGACTCCTTTTCTAATAATAACTACGATGAACTGGCAGATTTCTTGCAATTTCTTCTGTTTTTAGGGATGTTTAGCCTCAGAAAGCTGTGTCCACGAATCATTTACCAATACAGCATATGCAATTTTCATGGTTTAGAAAGAAGACTGGGCTAAAAGGAACTACAAAATCCAATACACTTACAACATGTATGCTGATGCTCCAGCAGGTCAGTGGCGTCAACCCTGTATATGCAGGGCAACATACCATTACTGCTGTATTTTCATTATAAATAGCGTTGAGAGATACTTGAGAAAGGAAATTGCCCTGCAGTTCTGGATTTAATATTTCTTAAAAATACTCACCTGCAGCCTTTTTGTGACAAGAAATAGCCTCTTCGTATTTCCCTGCAGCTAATAGACGGTCTGCTCGTCTGCTGTGTTGATGAGCCTAGAAGACAAACATTCTTAAGTTGCCTGAATCATAAAAAAGGCCACTTAAAAAACTTTTAAGAAGATAAATAATGCTGTTCATTGCCACACATCAAACCATTACAGCTATATCTATAATGAAAACCTAATGGGTGGCTCCTTGAACTAAATAGCACCTGAAAGGATGGGCAACTTCTCTCAAGATTACAGATAAACCATTATTAACACCAGGCACTAAACTCCTTCATTGACCCAACATCCTTCCATTCTTCAGAGATTAAGCAGGAGTTATAATCATAGGCTATTACTCAAAATGTATATTTTCTTGATATTTAATAAATTTCTTTAAAAACAGGAGTTATTGTGTAGACACTTTCATTAGTTTGTATAGTTTAAAAACTATAATCCAGAAATTACTTACCACATAGTAAAATCCAAGCTTCTTTTGTATTAACTCATTATTTCTTTCAACATTAGAGGTACTATTTGTTTTCAAAATATAAATATGTACAATGTACAGTTGAGGAATTAATATCTACATTTTTTATTATGGTGAAGATATTTTTAGGTACAAGTCACCAAAACAAAGTTGAACTCAAAAGTTCTCAAAGCAAATGACTAAGTACTCTGAATGTAAAGATAAATGGATTAAATAAGTGGTCACTGGCCTCCTTACTTGTTATACTTTAAGAATGACTACAACTTTGTAAATATGATTCTCTCTTACACAAAGAAGACCAAAAGACTCAGAGGGGTTATGTATCTTACATAAGGTTATAACAGGCAAAAACGATGATAAATAATCAGCTAAAGTCTTCTAGCTAGTGTTATTCTTTTCCTCACTGAACTCAAAGATGATTACCCAAAGCTTTTTAAAGGTGAAAAGCATTGTATACCCATGTTTACAGCATAATAGTCAAAAGGTGAAAGCCACCCAAAATGCCCATCAATAGATGAAAGAATACACAAAATGTAATACGTGTGTGTGTGTGTGTGTGTGTGTGTGTGTGTATGGAATATTACTCAGCCTTAAAAAGGCAGGTAACTAACACATACTACATGGATGAACTTTACGGACATGAAGCTAATAATGAAATATAAAATAAGCCAGTTACAAAAAGGCAAATACTGTATGATCCCACTTATATGAGGTATCTAAAGTAGTCAAACTCGTATGAAATTGAAAGTAGAATGGTGGTTGTCAGGGGCTAGGGGGAGAGAAAAGTGGGGAGTTGTCAGAATTTCAGCTTTGCAATATGAAAGAAAAAGTTCTGGAGATGTGCTGCACAAAAATGTAAATGTCCTTAACACTACTGAACTATATATACTTAAAAATAATAAAGAGGGTAAATTTTATGTTATGGATACTTTATCTCAAAATTAAAAAAAAAATAAGCAAATCTGTGTTTGTCAGGTGTAATTTATCTAGAATGCTTTTCAAAAAAATGTGCCACTGATACCTCATAAAGATACTTCAGAGCAGCACTTTTGAGATAATTATTCTGAGAATGTTTATAAATCATGCTCAGTGTAAAATTGAGGTGAAGACAAAGTAGAAAACAGCACCTTCAGCTATGCATGTTGTTTACATTTTCCCACTTCTATTTTTGTAAGAAACAAGTAACACTCAAAAACAAGATTATCCCTTTCAATTATTTCAGAGGATTTTTATTCTTCAAACAGTAATTAAACAAATTTTGTCTCAGTCTCAATTTACACTGAAAATAATAACGGATAACAATAAATGTCGGGGTCTTAAAGTGATTTTAACCATGGAGTCTTGGACTGAGCAAAAATTTGCTCAAGAACACAGCAGTATTTTATAGTGCCCCAAAATGATACAGGTCTTTTGGGAAGAGAATGTATACGATCAATGTGATTTCTCTATAAAACTGTGTTCAGATAGTATAGTTAAACAAGTGGCACTCAAACAACAAGGTTCTGTAGAGCAGGGGTTCCCAACCCTTGGGCCATAGACTGGTACCAGTTGGTGGCCTGTTAGAAACCAGGCCACACAAGAAGTGAGCGGTGGACAAGCAAGCCAAGCTTTATCTTATCTGCAGCTGCTCCCCAGCACTAGCATCACTGCCTCAGCTCCACCTCAGATTAGGCATTAAATTCTCATAGGAGCACCAGTCAGTGGTTCCAAAATCCTTCAGGACCTGTTTTCCACCTGTAAAATGATGCAGTTGGACCAGATCTGTGCTTTTCAAGTTTTAATGGAATACAAAACACCTGGGGGGTATGGTTAAAATGCTAACTCTTAGTAGGTCTGAACTGAAGGCTTGAGATTCCACCAAAGTGAAGCTACAGCTGCAGGCTAATGGACACACTTTGAGAAGCAGGGATGAGCTGCTCTCTCAGGTTACTCACTCTAATACTATATCTCTAGCGTCTCTATCTTTGATGACATTAATCACTTTCTACCTGTCCTATATTTATGAAGCTCCCTAATAAAACTTCAAGCTCTGCAATAATAGAATTGTTCATCAAACAAACAAATGAGAAGTTCTCTAGTAGTGAGAACAGGACCTTATGGCTTTCCTGACTCACCTAAAACTTCCCCATGTAATGTTCAATCTACATCTCATCTAAAAACATACATCTACTCTAGGTTATTTCGCACCACAGCAGTCAAATTTCCTATTAAAATATCCAGTAGTCAAATTCCCTATTAAAAAATCCAGTTCCTACTAGCTTCTTTTTAGACACCCAGAATGTGAAAATTAAACTAGTTAAAAGACAATAACAGCACTTGGAGGTACCTACAATCGAAGTTTACAATGTAGCTGGAAAGACTAAATTAAATTGCCTTTTTTAATAGAAGATAATGAAGGAAACTTAATATCAGTAGTACTTCTTATTTTTAAAACAATCTAAGCTCTTTAATATTAAAATTGATGTGACAACATGGATGAACCTAGAGTGAAATAAGTCAGACAGAGAAAGACAAATACCATATAATTTCACTCATATGTAGAATCTAAAAAATAAACAAACTCACAGATACAGAGAACATTTTGATGGTTTTCAGATGGGAGGGAGAAGGGAGAGAAGAGTAAAAAGGGAAGAGATTAAGATGTGCAAATTACCAGTTATAAAAAGTCATGGGGATATAAAGTACAGCATAGGGAATATTGTAATAATTATGTATGGTGTCAAATGGTACTAGACTTATTGGGGTGATCACTTTGTAATTATATAAATGTCTAATTGCTATTTGTACACTTGAAACATATATAATGTTATATGTTAACTGAAATTGAAAATTTTTAAAAATATTAAAATCGATCTCTATATACTGTTTTTAATAGAAGCACAGCCTTTAAAAGTATTAAATTCATAAATCTGTTTCCTTGGTAATTCAAAATAAAATAGGAACAAAAAGCAACTGAAATGGGAATGTTGGGTAGGGATTCTAAAAGTAGTTTCGGCACTCATATTTTGTAATTCTGGTAACTGCTTCTCTTCCGTCAAGTATTCCAGGATGCAGTAAGATTTTATGGGAGAGACTTTGTCTTAATATTTCATATTTATTCAGAAAAGATACAAGACAGCCCGGGTCTTCATAAGTGATTTACTAATAATTAATGTTTAAATAATGTTTAAGCCAAGAATGCATCTATTTTGGATATTAACCTAAATAAACCTTGAATTTTATTTTCTTCTTAAAGTATCAGGACACTGTTAGGACAGAAATGGTAATGTAGCACACTTCAAGAACTTTAAATCCAGGAGCACCTAAATATATAAAGCAAATATTAACAGACCCTGAGAGAGAGAGAAAACAATACAATAATAGTAGGGGATTTGATACCGCTCTTACATCAATAAATAGATCAAAAGACAGAAAATCAGTAAGAAAACAGAAGCCTTAAACAACATGTTAAACCTGATGGACTTATCATGTATACATATATAAATATAAATACGTGTGCATATATATATGTGTGTATTACACACACACACACACACACACACACACACACACACACACACACACACACAGAACATTCCACTTACAAACAACAAAATACACATTTTTCTCAAGTGCACATAGAACATTCTCCAGGATGCATTGGATTATGTTAGGTCATAAAACAAGTCTTGATAATTTTAAGACTGAAATCACATCAAACATCATTTCAACCACAATGTTATAAAGCTAGAAATCAATTACAGAAAGAAAACTGGAAAATTCTCAAATATGTGGAGATTAAACATGCTACTGAAGAACCAATGGTCAATGAAGAAATCAAAAATCAAAATATACCTTGAAACAAATGAAAATTGAAATACAATATACCAAAAATTATGGGATGCAGCAAAAGATTCTAATAGGGAAATTCATACCAATAAATGTTTACCTCAAGAAACAAGAAAAATCTCAAATAAACAACCTAAGTTTACACCCCAAGGAACTAGAAAAAGAACAGAGCTCAAAGTTAGTAGCAGAAAGGAACTATCAGAGCAGAAATAAAGACTAAAAAGACAACAGAAAAGATTAATAAAATCAAGAGCTGTTTCTTTGAAATTAACAAAGTTAACAAACCTTGAGCTAGACTCACCAAGAATAAAAGAACTCAACATCAGAAACGAAAGAGGAGATATACAACTGATACCACAAAAATACTGAAGATAAGAGATATTACAATTATACTCCAATTGGACAACCTATAATAAATAAATTCCTAGAAACACGTAACCTTCCAAGAAAGAATCATGAAGAAATAGATTTGATCAAATTATTAGCAAGGAGACTGCATCAGTAATAAAAAAATCTCCCAACACACACAACTCCAGGACCAGCTTAACTATTTGAATTATACCAAACGTTAAAAAATACCGAACCTTCTCAAACTCTTCCAAAAAACAAAAGTGAACACTTCCAAATTCATTTTACAAGGCCAGCATCATTCTGATACCAAAACCAGACAAGGACACCACAAGAAAAGAAAATTACAGGCCAACCACCCTGGAATATATATACAAATATCATCAACAAAATATTAGCAAATCAAATTTGCAAATTAAAAGGATTAGATACCATGATCAAGTGGGGTTTATTTCACAGATGCAAAGATAGTTTAATATCCACAAATCAATGTGAAACATCAATTAACCAAATGAATGATAAAAATCATCTCAATACAGTCATGCGTCACAAAATATTTTAGTCAAAGACACACCACATATACAACAGTAGTCCCCTTAGATTACAATGGAGCTGAAAAATTCCTATCACCTACAGATGTCATAGTGGAACGCACGTATTGTAGTGCATACCAATATATGTGGTGATGCTGGTGTAAACAAAACTAATGCACTGCCAGTTGTATAAATGCACAGCACATACCATTACAGCAGTATGTTATACCATCTCAGAACATATCCCCAATGTTAGCAATACACGACTGTACAGTGTAGATAAGCTGAACAAAGGGATGACTCATGTCCCGAGAAGAAAAGAATGGGACAGCGTGAGATTTCATCACACTACTCATTAAAGCATGCAATTTAAGACTTATGAATTGCTTAGTTCCAGAATTTTCCATTTAATATTTTCTGTGGGTAATTGAAACTGTGGAAAGTTGAAACCACAGATAAATGCGGGACTACTATATATAGAAATCTGTTGTTTCTATACACGAATAATGAACTATCAGAAAGTGAAATTAAGAAAACAGTCTCATTTACAATAGCATCAAAAAGAATAAAATACCTAAGAATAAATTTAACCAAGGAGGTGAAAGACCTGTACACTGAAAATTATAAGACACTGGTGAAAGAAACTGAAGACAACACAAATAAATGGAAAGATATTCTGTGCTCATGGACCTGAAGAATTATATTGTTTAAACATCCATACACTCAAAGCAATTTAGAAATTCAATATAACTGCTATCAAAATTCCAATGGCACTTATAAAAATAGAACAATGCTAAAACTTGTACGGAACCACGAAAGACCCTGAATAGCCAAAGAAATCTTGAGAAAGAACAAAGCCAAAGGCATCACATTCCCTGATTTCAAACTATATTACAAAGTTATAGAATCAAAACAATATGATACTGGCATAAAAAAAGACACTTGGTTCAATAAAACAGAATTGAAATCCCAGATGTAAATCTACACATATATAGACAATTTATGACAAAGGAGCCAAGAATATATAATGGGGCCAGGACAGTCTCTTCAATAAATGGTGCTAGAAAAACTAGAGAGCCATGTACAAAAGAATGAAACTGGCCCACTATCTGATACCATACATGAAAATTAAAATGGGTTAGACTTCAATATAAGACATAAAACCACAGAATTCCTTGAATAAAACACAGGTGGTAAGCTCACTGACATCAGTCTTACAGATAATTTTTTTGGATATTACACAAAAAGTAAAGGCAAAAAAACGAAACAAAAAAATGAGACTACATCAAACTAAAAAGTTTGCACAGCAAAAGAAATCATCAGCGAAATGAAAAGGCATCATACTTAATGGGAGAAAATATCTACAAATCACATCTGATAAGGAGTTAATATCCAAATTATATAAAGAACTCAGAAAGCTCAAAAGCAAAAAAAAAAAAAAAAAAAGCAAACAATCTGATTTAAAAATGGGTAGAGGATCTGAATAGACAGACACCTTTCCAAAAAAGACATACAATGACCAACAGGTGCATGAAGACACTCAACATCGCTGCTCAAGAAATGCAAATTAAAACCACAATGAGCCTCACACCTGTCAGAATGGCTATCATCAATAACTCTTGAAACAATAAATGTTGATGAAAATCTGGAGAAGAGAGAACCCTCATGCACTGTTGGTGGGAATGTAAATTGGTGCAGCTACTATGGAAAACAGTAAGGAGGTTCCTTTAAAAATTTTAAAATAGAACTACCATATGATTTAGCAATTCCACTTCTGGGTATTTGTCTGAATAAAATGAAAACAATAACTTCAAAAGATGCACATACCACCATGTTCATCACATCATTATTTATAATAGCCAAGATATGAAAACAACCTATCGACAGATGAATAGATAAAGATGTGGTATGTACACATACACACAATGGAATATTATTCAGCTATAAAAAAGAATGAAATCTTGCCACTTGAAACAACATGGACCTTGAGGGTATTATTCTAAGTAAAATAAGTCAGACAGAGAAAGACAACATATGATCTCACTTATATGTGGAATCTAAAACAATGAAAAAAAAAAAAAGAAAAACAAAAAAATATCTAAGTTCATGGATACAGAGAACAGACTGGTGGTTGCCAGAGGTGGCGAGTTGTAGGGTGGGCAAAGTGGGTGAAGGGGGTGCAAAAGGCACAAACTTCCAATTATAAAATAAGTCATGGAAACGGTGACAATGGATATTACATATTTGAAAAGCTGCTAAGAGAGCAGACCTTAAAAGTCCTCAACACAAGGGAAAAAAAAATCAGTAACTATGTATGGTGATAGGTGTTAGACTCTCTGTGATAATTCTGTAATACACACAAATCTAGAATAATTATGTTGTATATCTGAAACATGTCAATTACACCTCAATTTATAAATTCTTTTAAAAAGAATTTCAACTCCATTAACCTATTTTCATTTCTCTAGATTGGTATATAAATGAACTCAGTTTTTTTGATTGGCTGTTTTTTTTTTTATAACCTTTTGGATTTCTTATAAAATTATATAAATCGGACCTTCATAAAAATCAGTGTTTTCTTTTTTGTCTTATTTTTTCTAATCTGTCACAATTTACTAAATTGTTTCCCTTAGGATTATTTATTTAACTTAGGTATTACTGACATAATATTAGTTTCTGGTGTACAATAAAATGATTTTTGTATATATTGTAAAATGATCACAAGACTAATATCTGTCATACCATACACTTACAAAGGAATTTTTTTTTAGATTCCACATATAAACGAGATCATTATGGTATCTGTCTTTCTGTCTGACTTATCTCACATAGAATAATGCCCTCAAGGTCCACCCATGATGTTACAAATAACTAGATTTCATTTTTTTATGGCTGAATAATATTCCATTTTACACACGCACACACGCGCACGCGCGCACACACACACACACACTTTTCTTTATCCATTCATCCATCAGTGAGTCTCCTACAGGCAAGTAGTGCCTTCTAACAGTAAGTACCAAATTAACCCTCGAATGTAATAAAATTATATTTGAGATAACTGCTCAAGAGTTAGAGAAGTCCAGGAAACCTGTTTTATGATTTTAAGTTAAGGATCAATTTCTCCCACACACATCTTTTTTTTTTCTTCCTCAGGTTTCCAATTTAGCTTGCCTTTTTTCTTAACTTACCACCATCTGCTGTGAAGACAAATTATAGGATACAACATCTAGTGAGCTGTAAAATAGATTAAGTGGGTCAGAACAGCCTTTTTAAAAAAAATCTAATAGTAAATATTAGAGTGCATCAAATAAAACACCACACACGTGTGTATGTTTATGTCTGTGTGTGTGTGTGTGTGTGTGTAGCATCACATAAGAGTCTTAGTTTTAGTTTTTTGTTGTCTGGGGTGAAATTTATGAGGGTCCTTGCATTTTACACAATTCCAGAAGGCACATTCAGAATGTAACAGCTTTGTAGTAATATACACATTTGTATGTCCTGGTCATTATGTAAAAATTTCTCATTGTGAATCACAGTCAAAACAAATGGGCAAACACTAATCTAACAGAAAGATCAATATTTTATTTACAATCTTGCTTTTAAATCCCACTATCACTACTTACTATTCTGCATTTCAATGTCTTCATCCATATAATGAATCTCATATAGCTCCTAACAACACAAAATAAATAATATACATACAAAGTGCCTGGTGCCAACCTTAGCATTTAGCAACTGTTGAATAAGTCTTAATGCTCTACCACCTTTCCCTGGAGTACTTCCATTAAGCACAGCCTATCTCTGTGACACAGGACGAATTTTCCTTGAAATTTTCAAGGCAACAAGGGAAGAGTTCAAACATTATTTTGTTTTGCTTTTTTAACTTAAAGATTTCACTGCCAATATAATTAACGTGGGATAGTTACAAAGATTCTAGTATGTACAAGGCCATTCTTTGGACCCAGATATCTGATTTCTTAGATAAGAAAAACCACTCTAGAGGGAAGCTTAGTTACCCAACAAATGTATTCTCAGCACAGTCTTAAGAGCCAAACACATAGAGTACAATTATGGCCATACAGTCACATGGACCTTGTCCTTTGAGTTTGCAGAGTAGGTAAGCAAAACATGAGCAACAGGCATGTATAAATTAAGGTCTGACATCACTTCCCAAATAGGCAGCAAACAAACCAAAAAACTAGACGTTATTTCACAAGTTTTGACATTTGGTGCCAGTATTCACAATGCCAAAATTAAATGTATGGAAATAAATGCCTAAATACACAGTAAGTGTTTTTGTCCTAATTGTTCCATGTTAAAAACTGACAGAAAAAAATAACTGGTGAAACAAAACATAAGAGTCCAAAGACTAGCTATTTTCCCCCTCCACTGATATAAGATTTATCTTATTTTTCTTCTGACCAACTTCAAAAACCAGAACTAGAACACAATGTCTGTACTACATATTAAAATGACTATTTCAAACTGGTCTCTTCTATATCCTAAAAATTCAATGAGGAAATAAGCCTACAGACCCTTACTACAAACCTAATATAAAAATACTAGAGCAGAGGCTCTAAATGCTAAATGCTGACACAGAATCTACAGTTTAACAGATAAGGACAATACTGAAATGAAAATAATAAGTATATTAATATAGAAGCATTACTAGAAAGAGGTCATATCAAAATAACGTGTGATCCATAATGTATGAGTCACTTGTTCAATTACTTAATTTCTCTCAGCCTAGCCTTATTTATTTGTAAAATGGGGAGCAGTTCTTTCTAAATTCCAAGGATGCTCTGAAGATACATAATTCTATGCACTGTAATAGTCCTTATACAATGAATTACAACTATACTATGCAATTAGAAAAAGCTTATACATACCACTGAGATTTTCAAAGGCACTCACGAAATCATAGTGTTGAGAACTATTTCTCATTGGAATCAACGAATACCAAGTTGGATATCTGCTCACATAAAAGAATGCACTAGTCTTGAAAAAAACTCCAGTCTTTGGTACTTACAAGCAACACAGTTAAAATGACTGAAGTTAATGTTAGTCTCTATTCCACTGTTATTTTTCAGTAAACAGCTGGCTAGAACTCAGATCTTCTAAATCTCAAATGGTTTAAGAATTCATGATGCCAAATTTCTAATGCTTGCCCACATAAATTTTATAGCTGGTTTATGGAATTATGCTAGCCTGCTTAACAAGACTTGATTCAGTTTTCTACAAAATTACTATTACATTTAACTAATTCTTCCTAAACTGGTGATTCTGCTGCTTCATCTACAACTGTCACCCAGTTTCAGTCTTCTCATAAGACACCACACACCAGTGGGACAGCTGGCTGGGGTTATGCTGCAGCCAGTGGCCAAATAAAGTGAAGCTAACTGGAACTAAACCAATGGCTATTTTGCATGGGCACTTGAACTTTGAAGCACTTTATAAACTGCTGGTTATTTCTAATAACATTCCTGTTAAGTTTCAATATTGAGCCATCCATTATGTTTCACTGCAAACTATGTCACCTTAAAAACAAGAAAAGTGCAAGACATTTCCCTGGTTTTTAAAAACTCACAAATCTAGTCCTATTCTTTCAAATGTAAACAACTCTTACCAATGGGGGCAGGGCTCAACTTAATAAAACTGGGAGGTACTTCTCAGAACAGTGACCTGGCCACCAGTCATTTGGTAACCACAGGTTCAAGTCCTAGAATTTTAGGCCTTTCAAGCTCAACAAGTCCAAACCTTTATTTTACAAGTGAGATTATAAATTAGAGACTTATGCTCTGGGTTATCATAATAGCTAACTCTTACATTGTACTATGCACCAGTTATTGTTCTAAGCTCTTTACACCTATTTGCTACTTTAACCCTCACAACAAACCAAAACAGTGAGGTCAACTAATTTGCCCAAGGTCACACAGCTGTTAAGTGACAATGCCAGAATTCAAATCCCAGCAGTGTAGCTCCAGAATCTATACTCTCAAACCACCATGCGCTACTCCTCTATGGAATGGTTTACATGCAGCCCAGAGAGCTTCCGCGACCCTAGGGTTCAGAGTTCCAACCAGAGAAGTTAATTCTCCACACGTCCTTTTTCCAACCCCACCATCGCAACTGAAGTTCAAACCTGTGACACTTAAAAAAGTCCCTGCAGTCTGTCTGCAACCTTAAATGACCTGGCTTTGTATTTAAAATAAGTACCCTCTCTGGGAAACGAAAAGATGCAGCGGCCAGTCAGAAAAGAATGTGTTCCTCGTGGTTGCTTAAATCGCAACACCTGAAAGTGCCTAAAAACATAATAATAGGCTTTTTCCTCAGCACTTTTTTCCTGAGAAAGGCAAAACATCTACCCTATTTTCATTACGCCTAAAGTGATGAAATCCAGCTAACAGAAATAGCCCTGTCTTTTTCTCCAGCTGTCTCCAACTTATCCGAGAAGGGAGACTCAGTTTATGCATCTGAACGTGAGAAATGGGTGAAGGGGAAAACGGGGGTTGCGAAGGGGTCTTACTACCCCTCTCCAAAGTGGGGAGGCTCAGATGTCAGACCCTCTGTATTGGAAGCTAAAAGCGCTATAATACACCATTTCTGCCCTGACCGGTTTCAGTGCCTCTCCAAGCTGCAGAGAGGTGGTTACGTGGCGCCTGAAGGCATTTCCTTTGGCCTGAAGAGCTGGCGGCCCCAACCAGTGGAAGCCCCTCGCCTAGAGCCCTGCGGCAGGGGGCGCCCGGAGGCAGCGGGACAGGGACGCGGGGTCTTCCCGGGGACCCCCGAGGGGAGCGACGCCTGGGACAGCCGGACCGGAGACTCCGTGGGGCCACGCCGGCCTGCGCCCCCCAGCCTTTAGGACCAGCTTCGCCAACCCGCCTCCTGGCTCCAGGAGTCAGCGGCCCGCCTGGGACCGGACCGAACTCTTGAGGTAAAAGCAGCGAGGGCGGACGCGACCCTCTGAGGGCCACTCACCAGGTTTAGGGGTCCTTCCATTACTTCCATAGACCCCAGAATAAGAGGCGGCCTGAGCAAGGGGAGCAACGGCGCCGAAGCACATGGAGGTGAACAGAAGGGGAGCTCGAAGCAGCGGCGAGGAAAGTGGCCCCTTTCCGCGCCCGGGAGCCCGCGGAGGGCGCAGAGGGAGCAACAACCGCACCACTTCCTCCTCCGGCGCCGAGGCCCCGCCCCTTACGCCGTGGGCCCGCCCCCTGCGCCGCGGGCACGCACGCGTCATGGCGTCACATGCGGCTGGCTCCAGGTGGGAGTGAGGACCGGGAAGTGGGTGGAGCTCAGCGAAGGCGGGTCACAGACTGACGTACCCGTTCTCGCTGGCGATCTTTCTTCTCGCGAGAAGCTTATCTTCATCTTCTGGCAGTCCTCTGACGTCATGTAAGGGGGTGTGGCCTTGTTGCAACTTAAGTCGGCTGGTCTCGGCTGTTGGCTTCTCCTGTTCCTTTCCGGCCTGACTTCCCGAATTCACTCAAATTTGCTACACCCTCGCCTGTTTTCCCCTTCCCACCTTTATTCTTGCACCTGATTTTTCTCTTAAATCAGATCTGAGCAATGCCAAACCATGCCCTGGACTAGACCTCAACCCCACCCCCTGAGGGAGACAAACTTGAATGATTCAGGGCTCTGCCCTCAAGTTGCTGACAAACTAGTAACATAATGTGGGTCACAAAGAGCCTAATATGAGACTTGATTCATATGACAAGTACGTGCCAAAACACTATGCAGGGTTCTTTCCGTCAAGGAATCCACTGGCAATAAAAAGTAATTGTGATTTATGCTGTAAAGGGAACAGGAAAATGCGATAGAGGCACCATAGCTATTCAGCTCCAAGGAAATAAATTCTTTCAAAAGCTGTGTGACCTTGGAAGAGGACCTCAAGCTTTAAGTGGACCCCAGTCCTGGTTTATGCCTTGATTGCAACCTCGTGAGAGTCTTAGCTGAGGACCCGTCAAAATCATGCCCAGACTCCTGACCCATGGAAATTGTGAGATAATAAATCTGTGTTGTTTTAAGCTACTACATTTGTGGTGATAGAAAACTATTATAGACACCTTCAAGGAGGTAAAATCGAGAGGCAGAAATTCCTTGATAAATATAACCATGAATAGCGAATTTATGTCACCGCATTACTCAGTCCACAGTAGCTGCTGTGCGGTGGGCATATTTAATA
Organism: Cynopterus sphinx; assembly: GCA_030015415.1. Lineage (NCBI taxonomy): Eukaryota > Metazoa > Chordata > Mammalia > Chiroptera > Pteropodidae > Cynopterus > Cynopterus sphinx. The sequence continues at coordinate 38,028,045 of CM057382.1, read as the reverse complement.
CTTCTAAGGGGAACTTAAGTAACAGCTGGACAAAGAAGGAGTGTATGATGTGTTCAAGCACACACCAATATTTAAGAGTGGTTTCATCCAGATCAGCAAAAGAGGAAAATGGACAAATGTACATAACACGTTCAAACAGTGACACAGACCTAGCTAGCATCTGCCAGCCCTATTCTCTGTCACTTGCTGTCATGCTATTGACTAGATCAGCTACAGGCTATGAAGAGCCTGCATGCTAGATGGCTGAGTCATCAAAGGAAGAGTTTGCATGTATACAAAGACTTGAGGGCTATCCAGGATTCCAAGCTATAACTGAAGCTTGCCACTGGCTGTTTTTCTACTTGCAGGTTTATATACCTTTAGACACATGGAAGACTTCTTTGCTTAACAGGAAGGGCCCATTTATTTCCTGAGACCATCAGTGGAGGGTTATAGAAATTCCCAGGACATCCTAGCTGGGGAAACAGTGGACATGACTATTATTGACATGTTACAATTCAAATAAAGGAAGGAAAAACTTTCTAATTATTAAAAACTGATCACAACAGATCACTCTGCCTTGGTTGGAATAGAAAATTTCTTTTTTTGTGTATGCATGAGAAAGATATAGGACAAAAATATGTCTAAGTCTGAAGAGTCAACCCCTTTTACTATACATAAAATAAAAATTTAAGGGACAAAAACAATGGCTTAACTGAAGAGAAAACCAGCACAGTTAGCATGTAAGCAGATGACCCTCTTTCCTGCACTTACTAGTATGAGGACTTATCTTCCTGTTGTATCATTCCTCGATATTGTTAAAAAACAAAATTCAACCAAATTTGAAGATCTAACTGGCTTTATGAAGCAAATCATAAATTAGGAGGCATCTTATCTAGCAACTAGAAGAGCACTTGAGGCGTTGTAAAAAATGGAAGGTTTTTATAGGCAGAAAGAAGGTGGTACTAAGAAATTAGAAGTGGATTATTTCAGGCAAAGATACCTTCCCTTCCCTTCAGGGAGGGCAGGGGGTCTTATGATGATTACCAAACTAGTGTGGATCAGGAAATTCCAGACTGACTGGTTTGAAATTCACTCCTGGGGAAAGCTGAATCTCTAATCAGGTTAAGTATTAAATCTAGGTTTGATATCATGGGCTTTTGACACAAGTAACTCCATTTGGGGCTTGTGGTTTTTCTTTTTAACATCATAAGAGAAACTACCAAACCCTTCCCCATTTCCAGCTTCATGAACAAAAGCAAAGACTGACTTTTACTTTAAATGGAAACTCTAGCTCTGGTTGTTTGTTTTTAAGAATGAGCAGGATGTTGAACAGAGATTAAGTGCTGTCTTGCTTCAGGTTGATTCAAGTGCTTCTTGAAGATTTAAGTTTCTCCTTTTTCCAAAACTTTTAAATTATCCTCATTTCCCAATAGCGACATTTTCACTTTGTGTAACATTTTGTAGTTCTCCCGGCACTTACATGTACATTTGCTTGTTCAATTCCAACATGCTCAAATGAGCAAGTTGTCCAAAGTCATAAAACTAGTAAATAGCTAAGCTAGGTCTTGAATCTAGGTCTGTCTGGCTACAAGCCCAGTACTCTTTTCACTACAAGCAGCTAAATATCTACTGGAGTGACTCTAATGTTGGTAATAGGAGAAATAGACTGTTAGGGTAACCCACTGTAATTACATAGGTTATTTTGGGTTTTCCTAAATTTACAGTCCTGAGTACCAAGAGATTCAAGTTAAAAAGGGAGTTGCTATTGTTAGTGACTCTGTTCTCCTCTGGGGCATTTGCCAAGAACTATTCACATACCAGACTGGGCAGGAACAGAATTGGGGGGCTGGGGGCAGTTGGCGTGAGGTCATAGGTTTTAACTTTTCGGACTCTGAGCCAAGCTGTCCAGTTGCTTTAGCATGAGCCAGAATGAAGAGAGCCAAGTTAGGCAAGAATTAGCTCAACAGAAGAGAGGCCAAGGAAAGTAGAATTTCAGGGCAGGTTTCTCATCCAGTAAGCTGACACCTGGGAAGAGACAAATAAAGGCAGAAAGGCAATGATTCAACCAATTTTGTATTAGGTTAGTGTTTTGCAAACAAAGGAGCCCAAGAGAGCTCTCCCAAATCCCAAATTTCCTTGAACCATGTATCTATTGGTGAATCAGCAGGGCTGTCTGTTTCCAACTATAAAAAATAACAACTGTTGATGTGCAGTGAGTCAGGCATGCGGGAAACCTTTCCACCTATATTTTCTTTCCGCATTTCAGAACACTAAGATATGCCTAATTAAAACCTCTTCAGTCATTATATTCATCATTCCCAATTACAAAGACCTCAAACTTGCAGCTCTGCCTATTGTTCTGACCCTTTAATGCAAAATGCTAGTTCATTTAGATTTTATTTCAAACAGAGCAGTCACATATTGAGAAGGAATCGAGGGAATTGTAAGTTATTGGAAGATGATAGTGTTTAATTACCCTTAAAGAAATTTGTAGATTCTATGTAGAAACTGAATAGTAGGGAAGAAATGATTGAAGTCATAAGGCAGAAATACAGATACTGTTCCTCCCTAAATTTTCTGGGAGAGATTTGCCTCCAGCCTCCTTTTAAAACATTGCCAAGATTCCTAAATCTATTGCTAATCTAGTCAGTCCCTATGTGTTCTATGCTCCCTGCAGCCGTTCCACCTAGCAACACTAGCACAGGAAACCTCTGAATGACAGTCCTGTGAAGCCATGTGACAGCTCCAGGAAAGGGAAGAGTAGCAAAGCAGCACAGAAGAAATAAGAATTTTACCGCTAATGGAATCTTCTACCTCTCACTTTCACTGTACTCTTTATTTCTGAGATGGCCTTTTTTATGTCTTTATACTTTCTCCACCCTTCAGGAAATGGGAAAACCTTTGAGTGAAAGGGAAAAAAAAGGAAGAAAAAGGAGGAAGGAAGGAAGGAAGGAAGGAAGGAAGGAAGGAAGGAAGGAAGGAAGAAGGAAATGAGGAGAGGAGGAAGGAAAGACAAAAGGCGGGCGGGGGGGAGAGAGGGAGATATAGAGAAAGAGAAAGAAAACATGACAGACACCTATACTCTCTACCCTGACCTGTTTACATCATATGCTGTTGACATTTGGTCCAGAAGCAACTGTGAGAAGAATGATGCAACCTCAGATATTACGACATTAGGACTGCAGCCAAAGAATTTTCACAGCATACATGGAGGCTGGCCAGACTTCAGCTTTGGCCAGACATTTAACTTATTCCACACTGAATTGTCCTTTGCCAGTTTTGAAGTCCTCAGCACTCTGACTGCCATGTTCACCATAGTCTTCCAATTAGGTTTTGGGGGAAGGGAACAAAATAATTGGGCAAAGACCAATTGGAGAATTTTTTTTTTATCACAAAATTGAAATAATTTACAGAACTCTCTTGAATTCTTCACTATCACAGAGTAAATATCCTATTTGATTAAATTATAATTATTGGCTGCATTTTACAGGAAGTTGATTCGGTAATTGCAAAAAGAAAGCTTTTTTTGCACAGATGCATTTCAATTCTTTTTATGAAAAATTTCAAATATATCAAAGTTATAACAATATAATGAACAGCAAGGTAGCTAAAATTTTACCATATTTTTTCCAACTATTTGTTTGCTAAAAATTTTTAAGTAAATCGTGATTATTTTACTTCTCTCTAATTACTTTAGTACTCATCTCTAAAAATAAGAACATTTCCCCCATCTTATATAATACCTTTCTTACTCATACATAACAAAATTAACACTAATTCTTAACATCAACCTATACCACAGTCCAATTTCCTCAAATTGCCAAAATTGGAGCAGATCAAAATCTAACCAAAGTCCACACCTTGCATGTGATTGCTATGTCTCTTTGTTTTCTTAATTTGCTTTTAATCTAGATAAATCCTGACTTCATCTTTTTTTTTCATGACACTAACCTGTGAAAAAGACTTGACTGGTTGTCTACTCTTTCACTCTATTTTTAACCAATGATTATACTGTCTTTTAAAATCATTGGATATATATAAAATATTAAGCATGCTTTCTTCACATATTCACTTTTAATAAGCCTTAAAGTAAAATACAGAGAGCAAATTTTGACTTTATAACCACAAATCCTGTGCTGTATATTTTAGTTGGTACTTTTTTGTTGCAAATAGCAAAAATTGACCTTGACTAAATTAAGTCAAATGAAGAATTTAATAGAAATCTATTAGTTATGGGTTGAATTTTTCTACGTGTAATAGAAAATACAAAATAAAAATGACTTAAGCAAGACAGAAGTCTGTTTTTTTTTGTTTGTTTGTTTGTTTTTTTTTTTTTTTTAAAAAACCTTTAGGAGGACAATTCAGGTCTGGCATGGCAGATGCATGGTAGTGGCCCAAGCTTGCTCTCTCCTGCACATGCGTTCACATGGTTTCCATCTCCTGGTCACCCCTTGAGTTACTCATCTATTGCTTTCATCATTAGTGTGCTTGGAAGGAAGTGTATATCCTCAGGCACCATTCTCATTAACAACTTATATCTCTTCCTTTTTCATATGGACCTCAGTGCACAGATTTGAATTAATTATAATTCTTGGCTCATAATCAACAGTTCTCAGTGGTCTACTCATGACACTTTATTTATTTGTAACTAATTTATTTACAACATATGAACAGCCATGAACCCACAGCTACTCCAAAACAAAGCTGATAAGAACCATCTTGTACATGGTTTTTGGAGTGCATATGCATACATTTTTTTGAACATATATTCAGGATTAGAATTACTGGGTCACGTGTTTTGCATATGTTCAGCTTTAGTAGATAGATACTGCCAGTTTTCCAAAAGGTTTATGCCAATTTACCCTACCGGCAGTGAATGAAAATTCTGCTTGCTCTAAATTGTTGGTGGTGATAGTTGGTATTTTTTGTCTTTTCATTTTAATCATTTTGTTGTTACATAGTTTGTCTTACTCTTTAAGTCCTTGAAAGTTGACTTGTACTCCTATTACCTTATACTAGTAAAGACTATGTTCCTGAAGGTATAATTAACTTTTTGGTGCCAAGTCTAATAATTTTTCTTTACTTCTTCCCTCAGTAACATTTGACACCCCTGACCATTACTTTATTTTTGAAACTCTAATCCTTTGACTTCTATGACATTACATTATTCCAGAAGGTACAACTTTATCTACAGTTCCAAAATCCAGTACATCCTGAAAATTAAAAGCTTTTATATTATTCATTTGATGACAAAACCTATCCTATCATGAAACTATTCATAGTTATTCACATAATTCATTGAAGGTTTACTAATGTGTATATTTTTACGAGAGACTGCCCCAGCACCTGTTCTATATTATAGAATATAAGAACAATATTAGCTTTCTAAAATCCAGAAAATTCTGAAGTCCAAAATATTTCTGACTCAGAGCTTTGAGGAAAATTTTGTAGACTATAGTAGAAAAAGCATAGCCCTTGGAGTCAGATAAACATGGGTATGCATCCCACTCTAATCAACCTCTTGAAACTTCATTTAAAAAAAATATCTCATTTCTGAAACAGAGATTGAAATAGCAATCTGATAAGGCTATGAACATCTTTACTTATATGACTCACAAATCTAAAACTCAATATATTAAAACTCTGAGCTCATGATCCTCCCCTCCCCCTGACCATCTGCTTCTTTGTCCCCTGCCTCAGAGCACCGCATCAACTTCCCACCTATTTGTTCAACTCAGAAACCTAAGTTTATTCCTCATTCCCCAGTCTATTAGCAAGTCCTGCCAATTCTACATCCTGAGGATTTCTCAGTTCTGTATACTTCTCTCCATTCCCACTGCCATCTTGCCTATATTGTTGTAGCAGCCTCCTAACTTGTCTTCCTATTCCAGTGTTATCATTTTCCAGTTAACTCTTTACATTACAGCCAAAGTAATTAGTGCAAATTTCGTTTTGTCATTCTCTTGCTTACAGCATTCCACTGACTTCCTACTGCCCTGAGATAAAATTGAAATTCTGTCATGACTTCCAAGGCTTTCCAAGGTTGCTTGATTACCATTCTAGACTCATCTGGAAATAACCTTTAGTTTCATAACGTGCCATATTCTCTATGTTCCTGGACTTGTCCATGCTTCACCTGCAGTCTGAAGCACACATCTTCTCACTCTTTACCTGGCTAATTCCATGCAAACTTCAGATCTTACTTTGGATGAGACTACCTTCTGAAAAGCTAAGCTGTTTTGGACTGAATTGTGTTCTTTCAAAGTCTATACATTGGAGCTAAAACCATCAACATGACTATTTTTGGAGATAGGGTCTTTAAAGAGGTACTTAAGGTTAAATGAGGTCATAAGGGCAGGCCCCAATCCAATAGGACTAGTGTCCTTATAAGAAGAGGAAGGGGCAACAGTGTGCACATTCAGAGAAAAGGCCATGTAAGGATATAGCAAAAAGACAAGATAGCCATCTGCAAATCAAGCGGAGAGACCTCAGGAGAAACTACCCCTGTCCACACCTTGATCTTGGACTTTCAGCCTCCAGACTGTAAAAAAATTCATTTCTGTGTTTAAGCCACCCAGCTTGTGGTATTTTGTTATGGCAGCACTAGTGGACTACATAATCTTTTCTCTGTCTTCTCAGTGTGCTATAATTCTTTCACTAGAGTCTTGTTAAAAAGAAAACCACAGGCGCAAAATGGTCACTCATGCTTTTAGCCCATGATACTAGCCTAGATTTAATACCAGATCTAATTGCAATTTCAACCTCTCAGAAAAGTAATCTTAATCAACTGGTCTGAAATTCTCTGGTCAAGCACCAGTAGGGTAATCTGTCACATGAACCCTCCTCATTTCCCCAATAGAGAGAAGAGGCAATCTGCAAGATACATGTCCATCCTTTCTCTCACCCCAAAACTGTCCAGCCCCAAAATAATCTTTTCTTTTCTTTCGTTTTAGTACCCTTGCTCCACCTTTTTTCCTATTAGAAGAAGAAGAAGAAGAAGAAGAAGAAGAAGAAGAAGAAGGAGGAGGAGGAGGAGGAGGAGGAGGAGGAGGAGGAGGAGGAGGAGGAGGAGGAGGAGGAGGAGGAGGAGGAGGAGAAGAAGAAGAAGAAGAAGAAGAAGAAGAAGAAGAAGAAGAAGAAGAAGAAGAAGAAGAAGAAGAAGAAGAAGAAGGAGAAGCAGCAGTAGCAGCAGCCGCTGCCGCCACCTCCTATTTTGTACATCCCTGGAGCTCTCTTCTAGTTACTAAATGGGGTGTTGTTTAATAAAGCCTATCAGATCATCAAATTTACTGAGTTGAATTTAATAGTCATAATATAATATAATTATCTTTTGTTCTCTGTTTTCTTTTTTGTTTATTTATTTAACATTTTATTTTTCCCCTCTCCCTCCTCTCTGTGGTAATCATTGTCCATGTCCATGAGTCTCTGTTTGTTCTGTTCATTTGTTGATTTTAAGTTTACATTCCACATATAAGTGGTATCATGTGATTTTCAACCTTTTCTGTCTGGTTTATTTCTCTAAGTATGATTATTTCAAGGTCCATCGTGTTGTTGAAAATGGCAGTATTTCAGCTCTTCTTATGGTTGAGTAATATTCCATTGTCTGTTTCCTTTTTTGACTGGAAGCTATCCAAGAGCAGGGATTTGTCTTGTTTCCCATTATAGCCCTAGTTCCTCACATAGTAGCCAGCACATTGTAGACATTTAATAAATGTTTTTGAAAGAATAGTCTATTAATAAAATAACATATGTAAGTTCTTGCATGGTCCTCATTAGATATTTACACTAAATAACTGTAAAATGACAGATAGAAACTATCTTCAACCTATTTCCTGACCTACACTTCCCTCTGGATATGTCACCTGCATTTCTGATGAAACATAGTTGATTAGTTCTAGCTTCTGGTTTTCCTATTTTAGTTCATGACTCCACCATTCTTTCGTCTTTGACTCATCCTTTTCCTTACTTCCAAAATCCAAAAATTACCAGTTGTAAAGATTCTACCTCTATAATTTTTCTCAAGGATGCTTACTTTTATTCATGATTTCTCACTGGTCCTTTTAAATAGCTTCCAAACTTTTCTTGACATTTTAACATCTCTCTCATATTTTTTGTTTTTAACTGATAATAATTGTGATATAGATAAAGATGATGATAATTTGGCTTTGGCAGCAATTAACCCTACCCATCTCAGCTTCAATAAAACAAACTTAACTTTAGTCAATGCTGCAATGACAGCAGGACCTGATAAAAATTGATAAATATTGGAATAGACAGGCAGTAGGACATTATACAGTGCAGTAACAAAAAGGATCAGCAGCCATACACATTACCATGAATGAATTACAAATAAGGTTGAGTAAAAAAGCAAGTCACAAAATAATACATGCAATACATTTCTGTTTATTGACCAACTCATAAGAACAATGTGTTGCTGAGGGTACATATTTAGTAAAGCCAGAGAAAAAACCAGGAATGATAAACTCAAAATTAAAGATAAAAGCTGTTTGTAGAATGGAGAAAGGAGGGACATGTGACATGAACTCAAGTGATCTTATGACTACTGTCAAGCAAATGGCAGTTGTGATAGAGTTGTATAGCTTTAGCAATACTTCAGTGGGTATGAGGACTCATCTTCCTGCTGGATCATTTCTTCTCCTAAGGGGGAATGAAAATCTTTTCTTATTTTCAACTGTGTAATGAATGCATGTAAAATGGCCTTTAACTTTAAACAGAAACTAACTATAGATTTAGTTGTTAGTTTTAAGACTGAACATAGTATTGAGTAGATGATAAGCATCATCTTGACTCAAGTGCAAAATCTTTGACCCTAGATACAGTCTTAATCACCTCTATTACTTCCATAGTGGCCCACCTGATACTTTGTGCAGTAGAGTATCAGAAATTCTTAAACAAATGAATAAATTTTAATATAACTGAATGACTAAACAGTTAATAGCTAAACAGTTAAATGAAAGTTAAGATGTATATTTAACAGTCTATACCTGTACTTTTATGTTAAAACATCTCAGACTAGAATGTATCTACTCCCAGAGGTACCTATGGTTTGCCAAAGATTCCCAGAACAGGGGGTTACTGCATCATTCATAGTCCTGCACTGTCAATATTACTGTGTGAATAAGTAATTAAAAACGTTATTTTTTTGGACCTTGGACTTAAATATTTTCTCCAATCTCTTATATACAAATTCTAATAAAACTAATATTCAATTTCAAACTCAAGAATGTTCTCTAAATACTCAAAAACAATTGAATGGATTCAGTTTTGTAACTCTAGCAGAATTAGTAACGGATTTTGTTTTGTGCTATTTCATTTATTTTACATTTAGTGGTAGTTAAAGAGGATTCTTTCTTAGCAATAAGCAATGATCAAAGAATTCCCTGAGCAAGGCTAGGTAGGCCACAGCATTCAGGGTTTGGAATGTAGACTTCTATATTCATCTCCAAATGCAATTACTCGTACACCCCTAGGGATATAGACATGACTAGAACAGAAGGCATTTATCACACAACTTGAAATGTGTATCCCCTTCCTGAATGCCATGCTATGAATTCATTTATTTTTATAAATCTTCCAACTATCTTTTGAATGGCATGAGTCAATTTGTTAGATGTGAATATTTAAACTAAGGACCAATATTAGGATAGTCTTAAGCATGTTTTTAGCACATTTTCATCATTTAACATGATGAGGCTTGGACCTGTCTCTCTCATCCTTAAGGAGCCCTTTAGAACTACTTATTGTCTCATTTTGTTCCATGTGGAATAAACATGACATAGTAAGCACTTTATATATATAAAAAAATAATATTTCCAAAGCAGCATTTCTTTAAATTCCATCTCTGTATCTCAAGTCCTTCCCAAATAGTTGTAGAAGCCTTGTGAATTGAGTCCTTTGGTTTTCTGTTTGTGCTAAGATATTGAAAAGTGAATAAGGGATTATGTAGATGTGGATAAAAAGGGTTCTATGAAAAGTAACCTCACAGGGTGATCTGATCACAAATAACTAACTGTGCAAGTCATGCATAGTGGGTAGTCATGCCCAGGCTTATAACTTCTTTGATAAAAGGTTTATCTTTGCCTTCAGCAAGCCCTGTTCATTGTTTCTGAGCATCTAGGTTAACACACACCTTTGAAAGGCCTCTTTCCAGACCCTTCTTTCTAAAGCATGACCACCCTCCAGATAGCACCTAATCTTAACTATATTGTAATCCGATCCCCTCCTAGCTTTCTCCCAACTTGTGTCACCTTCCTTACATTCCCTCCTTTATTTCAAATTCATAAAAAGTATTTGAAAATGCAGACTATTATTCTCAGAAGTATTTTTCTAAGTCTGTTGAGATCTTGCTTTCAGGCATATTCTGTTTGAGTCAAATTTTAATTAAAATTCTTTATAAGGTTGGACATTCTTACATAGACATGGATTTTATGGCAGCTATTATATGTTGGGTACTTGCCATGTGTGAAGGCTACATACAAGTCACAACGAAAAGGGAGGCCTGGACAATGGCAGTTTAGACATTTCTTTGTCCTTGTAGACACTCTGGGGGAGGAAAAAGTTATCATACATTGATCTCTGGTTAAAACTTGTCCTTAAGATCTTCAAAACCTTGAGAAAAACCCAAAAGATACTAATTTCAAAGGTTTGAGTGATTCTCCAATTTTCATGTTGAAAGTTTAGAAATCTTCATCAACTTCTGTGGCCTACCACCTCCTGATCTGGAAAAACCCTTCCAAGGGTTTTTAAATCTTAAAATAGGAAGTAAAGAACCTTTATTGACAGCAAGATATTTTGAGGAACTCTACTTTTGGTGGTTGCAAATTACTTTGGGAGTGACAATGGTCTTAAAATGTTTTCTGTGGGGAAGGGTGAGTTGTATCTGGGAGATTAGTTACCTTTGAGAGGACCACCTTTTATCAGAGAGACTGGGAGGACACCAGTGAGCACCTGTATTCCTACTATCCTTCCTTAGTACCTATTCTTGTTACATTCCATATGATAGTTTTCCTCTTTTTCCCCCTTCAGGCATCCTGCACACCATACTAGCCCCTCATTTTTAATTATTGACCTTGCTTCACACTTTACCAGGAAAAATAAAATAAAATAGAGTTAAATCTTGAGAATGATTTCTTTTAATCTTCTTCTTTAATGAAATCTGCCAATTTACCTGAAGCTGTATCTTCTCCATCTTCCTTCTCTGTCCATAGATTCTAAACTATCATATCATAATCCTTACCTAATCCTAATAAGTCCCCACCTCATCCCATTAGTAAAAGACCCATTTTAAATCAGACTCTACAAACTCCTGAATGTTCTGACTTTGCTCTCCTCACTCTGAGACACTTAGATTGTAAATAAAGGTGGTACTTCCCTTATTAAGGTGAGGATAAATTTATCTTATTAATACCAGCTTTTCCTCCAGATATCTGCTTGGCTTCCCTCCCACCTCAGGCACTTGGCTCCTAAAATTAGCCCTTCTCTTCTGCATTATTATTCTTTTTCTCTACTGGGCCAGAATATAAATCTACTCTAACATGGCTCATTCTTAAATACCCCTTTCTTCACCCTGTGTACCCCTCTAGCTTCCAGCCACTCAATGCTTCCCGCCACAGCAACACTTCTTAAAAAAAAAAAAAAAGCAAAACAAAAAAAACTATGATGTTCTAAATAGATAATACATTCATCTGCCTCAAAAATTCCAAAGGTTAATATATATGCATCAGTACAGAAAGACCAGGACCAAACCTCCCATTCTCTTCTTAATCCATTCTAATCCGGCATCTTTCCCTTCCTATGAAATAAATATCCTCAAGGTCACCATAGGTCTCCACTTGCCAAATCCAAAAGTTGCATGTCAGCCCTTATCTTATTACCCTTCTTGGCAACATTTGACACAGCCAACAATCTCTATCTCTAGAAACACTTAATCGACTTGCAGAGAAGACTCTTCTGTGAAGTGAATGATGCATAGGCGACATGGCCCCTCACTGGCACCTGTTCCTTTCAAAGACCTACAAGGAGTTCTAGCCATGTGTTCACAGCGTTATACAATTTTATAGAATTTGCAAAATATTTTCACCTCAGTCTATCAAGACCACTGTCTCTTTCCATTTTGATCTTTACTTTATCACATTTCTCCTTGCATTTGGGATCCAGCTCAGAAAACTTGAGTTGCAAATACTTTAGTTTGGATTTAGTTATACCAGTGTATTGGTGCGATATGGAAGGAGTTCCAGGAGCACTTCTTCAGTCCATTATGCCACCTCATCCAGAGTTGTGACATGAGGGTCTGGGACTATATCCATGACACCAACATGTCCTAGGACCAGTGCTCTCTAAGTACATAGGATGTGGGGGGAACAATGTTTGAAACGTATAGAGCCTGAAGCTACTCTGTGAAAAAGTCTTCCAATATTTAGATATGTATACTTGTAAGCATGGGAATTAGATTCACATTGATAGCTTATCAAATTAGAAGGAATATGAAAGGAATATACTTGATCATGTAGCATGTGCATTAAAAAATGCACTGTGCTTTTATAAATGGAAATCATACAAAATAGGATTTCTCAGAATTTCTGTGTTTATAGTGCAGACACCAGAATAGTAATACAATGAGTAATAGTAAACCAGAATAGTAATAGTAATGTGTAAACTTATGTATTTCATGTATCCTGACATATTGGATTGCATTTTAGTGTATTTGTCACCTCTTATTCTTTCAAAATCTGGTGTTTCCAGATGAAATGTCACCAAAATTGGCACCAAGAGAGTAAAGTAGTCTGAACATGTTGCAGAAAAATCAGACCGGTGAGAAACTCACCATTTGGAGAGCTGGAGAACTCAGGTTTATTACGCTGGTGGTCCTAGAAGAGCGAGTGCTCTGAAGATCTGGGCCCCGAGTTCAGGGGTAACCTTACTTTTATAGGGCTTAACAAGCAAAGGCAACCCATCTGTTATCTAGACAAAGTGAGCAAAGGGAGGTAGTCTTCAGTTGATCTCGAGGTCACCCTGTCCTTCAGCCTATGTGGCAAGTATGTCTACAGAAGCAGAACAAAATGCTGATTACAAGGTTAGCCATTTGAGTGGAAAATTCTTCTTCAGAGAAACTAGTGTTCCAGACTCAAAACTCCAACATTTTTTCATCAATAAGTTAACATATGCAGAATAAAAGGTATTTGAAGATACAGTTACATTTCTCTGTACTTTTTTTTTTCTGCTAGTGATAATTTCACTATTCAACTATGATGAAGAGGAGTAAAAAACATCAACTGAAACATAAAAAGAAAGGAGACAGGTAAGGCTTTAAAATGTCCAAAATATTTCTTGTTACGTTATAACAGAAACCAAAGGTTCTGGTATTCAAAATTATGAAGGCTAGAAGAAGATTCATGATAACCATCAGAATAGATAATAAACTGATTATAATAATCAAAACATTTCTAAACAAGAATCAGAAAACAGAAGAAGGAAGATGAAATTAATAGTAAAGGAAAACAAACTTTGTATAGTTAATAGAACATATAAGTTGGAAGGTGCTTCACTTTGATGAATTCATTGATTTTGATAACTGCCATGATCTTTCTTTGTGGTCTGTTACAAGGATCAATAATTTTGTTCAACACTGAATAATAAAAGAATTCACTTTTCCAAATTTTGATCTAATAACATTTACAGAGAATCAAACAGATCATGGAAAAACATATACTTCTGAAACAGATATATATTTTTAAATATTCTAAAATGGTCATATTGCTGTGAGAACCTGGCTAGCCTATTTTTAAACTAAAGTTTGCATTTATCATTTTTTTTGTAAACTGTTTTCAATAAAGCAGACATTACATCAGATGATTTTTTTGGACTGGGTAAATATACTGAGAAATTTCAAAAGTCAGGTACATTCCACAGAGCACTAGAAGGCCATGTTTGCTTGAAATACATATAAGTCCAATAAAAATGCACTAGAACAACCTCTTCAAAAATAATCAGGAAAGGTATTCTGAATTATTTGGAAATCTCATAAAGTATAGCAGGAACCTTTAAATTTTAAAATAAAAAATGGCTTCAGAGTTCATAGAAAAAAAATGTGGTCTTGAAACACAGGTAATTTCATGGTAGTCATTTACTAATTACTAAATTCTATTCTACTTTTGCATAAAGACTTGGAAAGAGTGTAAAAACAAAAGTACAAACATAACTTATCTAAAACTTATTCAAGATTAATCCAAATAATGGAAAATGTATACAAAATTAAGTAGCAAATCAAATAAATAAACTAGCTATCCAATACTACTCCATTAATTAGACTATACTGAATGTGACAGATACTGATAAGATGGTGATTATTGTATTCTACATTAACGATAGAAACACTCATGAATAATTTTTAACTTTTTTACTAACAAAAAGCTCCATTTGTGACTTTATTCAACAACTGAGTCCTCCACAGTCAATTATAAAATCATGCAACTGTAAGGAAAGGTGAGATTAAAGGAATACAAGCATTTGTGAGAGGAACAGAGGGTTGTGTAATAAACCCTGTAAGTTCAGTGACTGAAAGCAACCTCCTAGGTTGATCTGATCATAAATTCCTAACTGGACAGGTCAAGATGGTTAGTCACACCTTAGGACTATTAAAGGTTTATCTGGGCCTAAAGCAAGCCTTGTCCCTTGTTCTTGTGCATCTAAGTTAACACACCTTTGGAATACTAGAAGTAATTCTCTTTTTCAGAACTTGAAGGCATAACCACTCTTAAGGGAGCACATAATCTTGTTAACTATCCTGTAATACAATCATTGAAATTTCCCTGCCTGGCTTTCTCCTACCTTTCTGTAATCTTCCTTAATTCCAAATATATAAAAAGAACAGTAAAACTGTCATTTGTTGGAGCATTCAGATTTTTCTTTTCAGCATGTTGTCAGTTTGGCTCATATAAACTCATAAACATTCTCTATATGTTTGAATGTTCTTACATTGACACATTCCTTTAAAACATTAATTATATGGAATTTTTTTAATTTCAGTGTATCGAAAGCTGTCTTGATGGTACCTGAGTTGTTGACTACTTCAGATTTTTGCAACAGTTATATTTTCCTTTTTGGGGGATTCTTCTCACATATGGAGCATTTTAAACAACTTGCCATGCCATCTTAGATTTTTTTATTTTTTAGAAATGTGAGTGTAATGAGATGATCTGCCCATTATAAAGCTGTTCTAAGCCTTGCAATATGGATACAACAATGTTTCAAAGACTCTAAAACATATTTTTCAAAGACTCAGAAAAGAAAGCCTCTCTATATAACCAGATACAGTTTATTAAAAAAGTCAATGAAATTAGGCTACGCTGTTTTAATTGCAATTTGGGAAAATGCTTTGGAATATTTCAGAAAAACATGAGAAATTAGAGACTTCTTATTTGGACTTATATAAAGGATATTTTCTTAAGTCATTTAAAATTTATTTATATATTAAGTAATGGTGAGATAATTCATAAGAAAATAATGGAATGGGAAATAAAAGTGATAAATTAATTATTCTGATAGTGAGAAGTAAATTTTAAGGAAAAATTTACAGATTATACCCAAAACTGTAATGCATAATGAGAGATACATTTTGAATAGCAGTAATGAATAAATTTATGTATTATTTGAAAACCCCACTAATAAAGAGAAGTAGATCATGTAAGCACATTGGAAGAAGATTTAAATTCCTTGTTAGTTTTCATGAAGATCTGATATTGATGAAACTAACGTAAAACTTTTAATATGACACTACAACAAGGACGTCGATGACATTTGGTTAATGAATGTTTCAATTCAAACATTCTAGGTTGATACTGCGGAAGTGCCTTAACGTCCTGT
This sequence comes from Cynopterus sphinx, assembly GCA_030015415.1. Lineage (NCBI taxonomy): Eukaryota > Metazoa > Chordata > Mammalia > Chiroptera > Pteropodidae > Cynopterus > Cynopterus sphinx. The sequence continues at coordinate 38,012,181 of CM057382.1, read as the reverse complement.
AGCTTGTGAAACAAAGTTAAGAGGTTTTCCAAATTTGACATCAATCCCAAAAATGTACGTGACGTTACAAACTATGATTTGTGAAGCTGAAAGAAATTTTTGTAAATTACTACGAATAATAAACCAATCAATCAATGACGCTAGAGGAAAGACGAAATTCTTTCTATTCAAACAATAGTCAATTATATTAAAAAGCTAAGGTCATATGAATGATCAGTGTGAATCCAAAATACGTAGGAAAAAAGTTATTCTGAGGTGATTTAATTTTTCCTCTTACATAAATATTTGGTCTGCACCATTTTTTTTTTTATAATTTTGCACCTTTTAACTCAAAGCAGATTTCTTCCAAATGGTAAAACCTCAGGTTTCATTAAACATGTATCTGCCCCCAGTTTTGGTTTTGATGACTCAATTGCCCTGGTATTCCTCCTAATTTCCTCTCCTCTCCCCTACTCAGTTTTAAGAGATGTTGCTCCACAGGGCTCTGTGCTGGGACTCCATACACACTTTCCCCCCAAGTTCTCTCATCAGCTTGGCTTTAAATACCACCTATATGCCAGTGGCAACCCAGACTTTTCTTACTCCCTGAACTCCAGAGGACCTATTTGTCTATATGGCAATCTGGATGTCTAATAGGCATCTCAAAGAGAACATGTCCAAAATATAACTTTTGACACATACTAAAGTAAATTAACAAAAACTTATTTTTTTTTTCAGATTTACCAGTGCAGGAAATGACACCAACAACCACCCAGTTGCTCGTGTCAAAATCAGTGATCATTATCCTTGATTACTTCTCCCTCACCCCTCGATTCCAATCCATTACCAAGTCCTGTTGATTCTTCCCCAAAACCTACTCATGAAGCCATCCCTTGCTCTTCCTCTCTGTTGCTAGTGTCCTGAACACTTGAAAAAGTCTCAGCCTCTCCTCTCACAGTCCATTCTCCACAGCCACAGTGACCAGTCAAAGTTAAATAATAACTTCCCCTTGGTTTAACAACCCTCCTAACAAGCCTCTGTCACACTGATGATAAAGTCCAAATCTTTATTTTGGCCTTTCATTCCACTGCTTACTAAGTACATTCTATTCCTACCAGTTTTCTTTCTGCTCCTGAATCCTCTGAACCTGTTATATCACTGTAGCGAAAGTGGATTAGGTCTTTCTTCTGCCTGGGATGCTTTTTTCCCATGGCTCAATTTTTTTTTTTTGGGTCATTCTGTTTTTAGTAAGCAAGCAAACCCTTAGTTAGCAAGCAAACCCTTCCCTAATCATTTATTCTAGTAGTTCTTCATGGGGGTAACATAAATCTCTAAGAGATGTTTAAGAACTATATGGGAACTTCTTCATTTGTCACAGTGATTGGTGGGGGAGCTGTTACTGGCATTTAGTAATGGAGTGAAAGAGCATGCCAGGCATGCAAGATGTCTGGCAATATATGATAAAGTCTTCCTGACGATGGATTGGCCTAACAACTGCCATGGTTTTGAATGTCCAGCCAGGCGGTTGATAGGGGAAAAAAGTCTATTTATAATTATCTATACCAAGAACTCACTCCATAGTCCCACAGACATCTAATGGCTAAATATTTTTCCCTAGTTTTAACATCCATTGAAATTTCTAGGCATGCCGTTATCATGTAAATTGATGAAAGATAATCCTGTTTTGTTTGAAGCGTTACTGAGTTGTTTCTTATTTAGATAAATCATGTCATCAAGAACAACATCACTGGTGGTATTTGAGTCACTTGTAAGACTCCTATAATTAATGCCCATTGTGGCTATTGCATTGTGTATATGGTGGAAGCAACATCTGATGGCATCATGTTTTCAAGTATAGTCATGCTCAATCATTTACATATCAAAATGTATATTTTATATAAATTAAATTCTCTTATTTCTCTTCTTTATTACAATTAGGAATAGATATAATGTTAAGGTATACCGTATCATCTATAAATTATATTTTAAAGTCATAAATGCTGTTATAGTTTTATAAATAGAGGCTGTTGGGTTTGATAGGATTGAAAAATATTAAATTAATTCAAAGTAGCTTCCCAGTCTCTCCCTATCACATCATCTTTATTTTCATTATGGCAGTCAGCACTAGTTAATCAATTAATTGATTTAAATGTTTTCTACTTACCCACTCTAGAATGTAAGCTCTGTCAGAGTGGCAACCTTGTCTGTCTTACTTAATATTTCATCCCCAGTCCCTAGAACAATGTCAGGCACTGAGTTGGCCTTAATCAATGTTAATCAAATGGATGGATGGATGAGTAAATGAATGAATGAATGAATGAATGAAGATAGCAATAGTCTATTTCCTGTTCAGCCCCTCACATTGGATTTAAGTCTCTCTAGATTAAGAGATTAATATCAGAAATTGACAGAAGGGTTTAGTGAGATTCTGAGCATGGGGTAAGAACCTTTTTTTTGGAGATTATGGATGCAGACAGAGCTGTTTGGGGGCTCAAGTGAGAAGATATGGCACAGAATTGGTGAGGAGACGGTTCTCCTTCCCTCTGCACTGCTCTCAGTGCTCCTCTGGCACTCTGAAAACTCGTAGTTTTGGTAGCTTCCCAACAGCCTTGGCAAGGCTCCTTCTGTGATTTTAGGAGAAGCCAGTGATGTTGGAAAGTGGGAGCTAGAGCAGGAGGCGATGGAACACCATGTGGTGCCTAGAACTACCATCTGGGGTGTAGGCATATGTGAGGCTCCCCATTGGGGCTTTCCAGAAATTACTTCTGTGGGGGGCAGGTATGTTCTGCTGGAGCAGATAGGGATTGCGAGGGTGTATTTAAAGTTATGGATATTTGATCATCAAAATTAACTTCAACCTCTTCTTGAGTTTATAGGCTGATGAGGCAAACAGATTACATACACATACAATCTAGACCTCATTGTAATTCATCTAGATCTTTGACATGATCCATAAATCTAGTTATATAAGAGATGGTAATGAACTACATGATAATTGTGTTGTCTCTTTCTCTTGTTCTTAATTTGGAACTATCACATGTAGTTGTGAATATCAAGGGCCCCCAGATGAGGGAAACTGTGGGAGTTGAAATCCAGCCCTTGTTTCACTTGCCAAACTTTATGCTCTAGCATGGGCTTCTTCTGGAGAAATACTTTTTCTTAATTGACACACAAATACTGTCTGCTCGTCAAGACTTGGGATTGTGGTCCACCCAGAAGGGATGTTTTTAAATTGCACGAAATGTTTGTATGAACTAGTAGAATCCTTGCCTTAATTCCTCTACCAGTTTCTTCTTTTTCAACCTGAGGTCTCTGAAATGATGTCTCTAGGCATGGCCAAAGTCAAAGGGGCAATTATGCCACTTGCAGATACTAAAAGAGAGCTGCTATAGTTTAATGCTTCCTAAATGGGCTTCAGACAACCTTGGTCTAAATTCCAGCTTTGCTATTTACTAGTTGTGTGACCTTGGGCAAGTAATTTAATATTTACGTGCCTTAATTTCCCCCAATTAAAAATAAGAATGATAATAACATTCTCCTATTAGAGTTTGTGAAACTTAAAATGAATTAATATATGTATGATATCTGACATATAGTAAACCCTATAGAGAGGTTAACTGTTAAGGTCTTCCCTTTTCTTAGACTGCCTTGCTTTTGAGATAGTTACAAAAAAGGGGTTCTGACCAGTATGGTCCCCATCACAACAGCTGGCCTTGGATATCAAGGCTCTGATGTGCATCGTCCTGTCTATCAAGGCTGGCACATCAGGCCAGCCAAGGTGCCTCTGCGTCTGAAGCCACTGAGACCTTTGACAAGGGCGCCATCTCTGGTGGAGTTTTCCATTTCAGTCGCTGCAGTGTGTGCAGATGCTGTTAGAGCTTGGTCCATTTCCCTCGTGCTTGATGGAGAGTTTGGAGGCGGTGACTACAAAGCCTCAGAAATATTCAGAAAGTAGAAAATGATACAGTTGGAGTGTAGGTTTTACTTATGGAGATAGTAGAAGGAAAAAAAAAAGCAATAACAGTATTTACTAATGGCTAATTATGGTTAAAAACAGAAATAATTTCGGAAGAAAACAAGGAACCTAAAGCAAATCACATCGACCAGAGCTTATTGAATATTAACTGTGTGCTAGCATGGTTCTCTAGGTAGGCACTTGTTTTCTTTTGATGAGCACGCAGGAATTTTTAAAAATTCAAACTGAACAGATATGTATATTGTAAAAGTTATAATGTATATCGTGAAAAATAAGTACAATTAATTAATTTTAGAAAACAAGAATAATTGGATAGAGTACCCAAGGGAATGGATTGTTGCAGGACCCTCAGTGAGGTCAGAGAGAACAGAATAAGTCTCCCCACCCCATTTAAGTAGAACTGGATATGGAAACTGTTTCCTTGAGAAACTTGGCTGTAAAGGGGAACAGAGACCAAAGAGGTTGAATGATGGGAGGAGGAAGTTCAAAAAATAATTTTCCTTTTTCTTAACATGTAAAATGGATTGTGTTTGGTGTGAGGGAGAGGACAAAGATACAGAAGAGAAAGGGAATAATGCACAGGAAAGGAAGGGTTCAGATCTGGACACGGCCTCGAGAGGAAGAGAGAGGCCCCCGACCTCCGTATTGTAAGAGGAAGGAATGAGACAAGGATGAATGCAGATACTGAAAGATTTAGAAGTTCAGTGGTGGGAATATAAGAGCCCTTTAACAATGCCTGATGTCCAATGGCATCTATTTTATAACCGAAACATGACATAAGGTCATTTTCTTGGCTCAACAACCCCCCATCAGTCTGTCAGCAAGCCCTCACTAGACCAGTATTCAATGGTGGTCAGATATACAAGCCTTAGATGCAGGCCAACTGGAATTTAGTGTCTTGCACCTCAGGAGTACAGAATAAAATTTATCTTAATCCCTGGTTCATGATATATTCTCCCCATTGGTCCAAGACTCCTCCATGTGACCTTGGGCAAGTCACTCATTGCTGTGTCTCACTGAGTTTCCCCATCTGTAAATCTCACCAACTACCATTAAACATAGAATTGGAAACCTTGGTCAATACTATTTTAAGAATAGTATTTCCCCATTAGATCGCTGAGCAAAACCCAACTGCTGTATTCAAGAGGCAACTATTTTTATTCTAGGACAGGAAAAGTGAATAAAAAAACCCTGCAAGAATGTTGAAAAGCTAGAACATTTCCCATTTTTCATGTCATGGCATACATAAAAAAAAGATGATAATTTTGTATAAATTCTGGGGTAAACTGATGATAGACCTGGCCAGAAAGACAACCTAAGGACTCTCAACCTAGACCTGCCTGTCCTGAGAGCTGAGGGAGAATCAGTAGCTCCATTTGCCTGTAACCTTTTTATGGCACATCTGTGTGGGAAGCTCTTAAAAGAGAAGAGAACATTAAGGGCCAGATAACTGAGCTGGGTTTCCTGGAGGAGGTGAAGGTAAAACTTGGTTTTGAAAGGTGATAATTTGGAGGGATGGTATTGATGGGAAAAGACATTCTGGCAGAGGAAATGACATGAACCAAAGCAGAGTGGTGGGGGTGAATGCAACTTCTGTGGGCTCAAAGAAGAGGTGGAGACATGGGTAGATGGCAGCAAAGGGTCAATGTTGAAATGCAATGGAATTTTTGAAGACTAGACCCAGAATAGGGAAAGCCTGGAAAACTATCACATTCAGGCTCAGAGAAGAAGGTGGTAAATATTTTTTTAAAGCCTATGTGTTGGAGAGAGTCAGGAAAACTTCTGTATGCTGTTGGTATAATGTAAAAGGTATAATCTTTTTAGAAAACCTTAGAAGTATCTGCCAAAATTATAAATGCATATGGCCTTTGACCCAGAATTTCATGCCAAGGCTTATTAAATAAATATGGTATGTCCATACAAAGGATATACACATGCAGCTATAAAAAGAATGAGAGGTCTATGTACTATTTTATATTTTCAAAACTCTATTAGGTAGAAAAAGCAAGCTACAGAGTATGATGTTTGAACAGTCATGCATATGCAAAGAGCAAGGGAAAGGTTGTGTGTGTGTGTGTGTGTGTGTGTGTATGCATGTAAAATAAAGGAAATATATAAAAAACTGATAATGTTGGTTGCTTCTAAGACAGGAAACTGGTTGCTAAGGCATATCTTATTCTTCTCCCCCAAATTTGAACTCATGTGGATTTATCACATGTTTAAAAATAAATAAATTAAAATTGAGAAAATCTCTTAGACTACTTAAGAGAAAAAAGAGCATCTTTAATCCCTGATGCTTTAGTATCTAGCAGGATACTTTTTAAAAGAAAAAATTTTTTGACTAGTTTATTTTTTTAAAATTAAGCTTTTTGTTTCTTCTATCTTTATGAGTCTTCTGAATCACTGTTTTTATATTAAATATTTCTATAATGGTCACTTGGTTCCACTTTAATTCAAAGTCTCTTAACAGCATTTGATCTTAATTAACCATCAAAAAAATATTTCATTGTGCTTATTTTTTTTTACATGGATTTAAATGAATTGTATCATCCAAGCCCAGACTGAAACACATTATGTATGAACATCACATGTGTTCACATCATTGAATTCTGCCCATTCCATATAGGCACTTGATCAAGATCGAGCAGTAATGCCATCCCCATGTGTATTAACAAATATTCTTTCTGACCTTGGTGGAACTAATGTATTCATTGTTTTCCTCCCTGAAAAAGAAATTGAAAATTGCCAAATGCACATTTTCCCAGTTCCAAGTCTATGTCCAACCACGCCCTGTCTGGACATAAAAATGCAGCCTCATATTTGAGTTTGTTATTGGTAAGTATTTCCAGACGCTGGTAAGCAACTTTTTCCTGTTCCCTGATCCCGACCCCAACAAAACAGAAGAAGAAATTCAGGCAGAAAGCTCAAGTATTTGTAATCAATAATTGGGTCAATAAAGCAGATGTTCCTGAGTAATATCCATGGTCAATATGTACTTCTCTCTTCATAACAAAGGAAAAAGAAAATATCTCCTAAAGTAGTATGACATGACACCTTCACAAGAAAGCCTGGTTAAATTATATTATAAAGGGGTATTAGACATGGCATGCATTCTTGTAATAAATGTTACTTGAAATATGTGAACTTCTTTCTGGGCTGTGGAATTTTGTGTTAAAAATAGTTGTTGTAGTTGTAGCTGTGTTTTAACAGATTGGCACATTTGCTGTAATTGAATGTTGTTGCCGACCCAGAGTGTATAAGTCCAGGTCCCTCAAGCAGTAAAACACTATCTCTACCGGCCTGCTACTAACTGGAAAAAAAACCGGGCAGTTGATGGGTCAAAGGGGATAAGATGGGTTATCCCTCCTTTCTACCAAAGGGCAGACAAATCTTTTGATAAGCAAAAGGGGGGGTTTTAAATGGCCTTAAAATAACTTGTTAAAACATACATAATCCATAAGCACAGGTAGCACTAAGCAATAGGAAAGCAAGTGAGGCATCAGAGAAAAAGCAGCAAAAAGTATTCTGCCTCTGTCTGCTGTCAATCATAGTGAAGGTTCTCAATGATTTTCTGTTTTAGTTAATGACACTCATTCTTATGTAGAGCAAGGGGAATATTACAGAACATGCTCTTAGGGAGCTCATGTAGCACATACAACTTCATGAGAAATTCTTCCTGCATGTGATGATGATCTAATTTTCCAGTTTTTAGTACTGAAGGCCTTATTCCCAATTCTGTCCCCCTCCTCCCACCAAGCATCCTGAATAAATACTCCTTAAACACAGAGGCAGCAGTAGGAATCACTGAGCGTTTGCTGTCCTGTTCCCATGTAGTTTCTAAATATGTCCTCTAGGTGTCTTCAGTGACCAGCATTGTGGAGATTTTCCCGCATCTGGGCCTGTAGGTGAGGTATGAGTTCAGCAAATGCTTCTTTAGAGCATTTTGACTATATAGAATGAAGTATTTTGGATTCCATGTTTGACTTCTGTGCAATAAATACTTCTAACCATTAAAAAAAAAAAACCCCTCACATTCATCTTTTCTAAACATTAAAAAAAATTTGCATTCATTTTAGGTAAAATACTGATCTAATATTCCTACAAGGACACTTTCTTCTAATGTAAGTGGATTAAATTAAACTGTGAGAAAACAAAAACAAAACCTAGGGGCAAAAAAGCAAGCATATTTCTTGGCGGGGGTGTGTGGAGTGTTAAGGGATAAAATATGTAATTATCAAAAAATGTGAATCTAATCTGTATTATGCAAATTAAAGTTGACACAAAAGACAGAGTGCAAGCAAATTCTGCAGTGGGTTTAGGTTCTCAGTCTGAGAGCCCCAAACCGTAATCTATTTTCCTTTGTTATTTCCTTTGTTACAGGGTTGGACTTGGGGAGAATTCTAAAAATATATCAAGCGAGAATACGGTGTTGTTCTCTAAAAATAAGGGAAAAAGTTTGGGGAGGAGGAAGTGATCTGGGATTTGACACTGATAAATGTGGGTGGGATCAATGTACATTGGGATAGGGAGATTTTGTTGCTAGCAGGGCTCCATGGCAATTAGTTTAAGATATTGATGACCTAGCAGAGGTTTGCAACATCTAAAAATGTCAGTTTCAAATAAGATTTCTTCAAATATTTTTCAAGTAAGTTTTTATGTTCGAATAAGTAAGCAAGACATTTAATTTGAAATTATAATTAAAAGATAACAATAAAGCACTCCATGAAATCATTTCTTTTTATTCCTTTGTTCTTAGAGCTACAGAATAGCAAAGCATTTTTAAAAGGCTTTTATTTGGAAGTAGTTTCAAACTTACAAGAAAAGTAAAGGTAGATACAAGAAACATCTAGACCTTTTATCCAGGTTAATTTATGGATAGTATTTATGCCGTATACTTTGTCATTTATGTTCCTTGATCTCTCTCTCTCTTTCTCTGTATTTTTCCTCAACTATATAAGGGTAAGTTACAAACATCATGGTCCTTTACACCTATATTCTTCAGTGTGTATTTCCTAAGAATGATTAAAATATAGTCTTTTAATTCTTAAATTTACATCGATAGAAGTCTTCTCTCTCATCAACTATCCATATTCTAATTTTTTCAGTAATGTATTAATGTCCTTTTATAGTATTTTTTCCTCTTCAGTGAATCCAGTGTAGGGTTAGGTACGGCATTTGGTTGTCAAATCTCCCTAACCTCCTTTAATCTGGAACAAATCCTACAAACTTTCTTTGTATTTTATGATACTGACATTTTTATTTTATCTATTATTTATTATTATTTATGCCTACAGCACCTAGTCTTTCTGGGTGGTCTTCCATCCAAGTACTGACCAGGCCCAACCCTGCTTAGCTTCTGAGATTACGGGCTTGTTCAGGATGGCATGGCTGTAGACCATGGACTGTGACAAGTGATATGGACATTGGGGTGCAAACCCAGACCTTCTGCGTGAAAAGCAGATGTAATAACCATTATACTATGGAATCAAGTCCTGATACTGATATTTTTAAAAGAAGATAACTTGCCCCCTCCACTTTAAAAAATATAGCATTTCTCATTTTGTGTTTGTCTGAAGTTTCCTTATGATTAGATTGAGGTTGTACGTTCTCTACCAGGTTACTGAGCAAGTGAGGTGTCCCGGGACATCACATCTGGAAGCACACAGTGTCCATCTGTCTTTTCTTGATGATACTAATTTTGATACTCTGGTTAAGGTATTGCCTGATTTTCTCATGATATAGTTCTCTTTTCTTTCTCTCTTGCAACCAACCGATAAGACTATGCAAATATCCACATCTCAACAAAATTTCCTTCAGCATTTAACATTCATTGACAATTTTTTCTTAGATAGATTTCAACAATGATAGTTGTAAAATGATAACTTTCTAACTTTAGCACCATTCTGTATCTACTATTTGGCCCTCTGTAGTCTACTGAAACAAGAGACCTCACTTTTCATCTATCTATATCTATCCAACTATCTACCTGTCTGTCTATTTCTATCTATTTATCATTTACTTATCTATCTATCATCTATATTTATAATTACCATCATTATCTGTCTATGTGTTTTTGGAAAGTACACATGAATTCCTATTCATTAAATGGCTTATAATTCATGATTGACGCTGGGACATTGATGCTCAAATTGTCCCAGATTTGGCCAGGAGCAGCTCATTCAGCTGACCCCTCTTCATCTTCTTACTTCTGACACAGCAAAATCTTATAGGCTTTTTGCACCTGTCCTGCCCTATCTTGGAATAAGACATTTCTGAGAATCTCTGGTTCCTTTTAGTGGGGAATAGTATTAGAGACCAAGCTTCAGCTATGCTCGTTGCTACTAAGGGGGTCTTTGCCTCTTGGACCTTCTAGTTTATGGAGCTAAGAAATACGTACATATGCATATACAGACACATGTACTTCTAAATTTATAATATACATATGCACACTGTTATGCTCATAAACATTTATATACACATACATATTTTAGAAGTCATAGTTCACATTGATCCCTCCAGTTCTCGTACATCTCTATAAGATTCCTCTGGTTTCTCTCATGTCCCTTCTCACACAGTGAGGACCACGGCTCTCAACAACATCAATAAGTTTACTCATTTGTGAAACACTTTTCTTCAACCTCTCATACGTTGCTCCACACACAGAAGACAGTTATTTTTGAAAAGCTTGTTATGTATACTATAAAGAATAATGCAGAGAAATTTTCTACTCATTTTACAGAACAAGATTGTAAAAAATTGAAACTCTGAAAAATATTTTTTTTCAACACTTAGGACTTTATAAATCTGAAGCACTTGTTCTTGTATGATCCATAAAAATTTGAAATGGGTTGAATGGGATAAGCACTTTGAATTATATATAAATACAAAGTAACCAGCAGCCCTGCACTGTGGAAGAACAGGGTGGAATTTTAGCTTCTGGTCCTCTGTGACTCAATGTCCTTCAATGCGTTTTCCATTATGATATGGGACAGGAAGAAAATGAGAAGAGAAGGAGGCAAGAGGGAAGCCAGAAACCTGTGATGAGAGAGAACTGGTACTTTAATCTGGCTATACGAATGGAGCCCACTGGATCTGGTCTCTGCAAATCAGTTTTAGAACCATACCGAGACAGGCATGCACCTCACTTTAAGCTAGATATTTTTGGTATTGGGTCATGAAAAAATTTCTTCAAAGAAAAGGCTTTTTCATTATTTAAAGTGAACTGTAGTAGTTTTATCTCCCTGCACTTTAAAAATGAAAAAATAGATTGCCTTTAGTTTAAAATATTCAAGGGAAAAAAAACCTCTCTGAAGGGTGATAGCTGATTAAAAGTATCCCCAGTGCCCTTTATCGCCCTTAAGAGTCTGTCATTCTATGAATGAAGAGATAAATATATCCATTACTGAGTTAGTTTTGTTTTCTAATTAAAGTGCAGGCATTCCTAGAGTGATATTTCCTTCACAGAGCTCTCCTCCAAACTTCCACCTTTAACCACTTAAATATTTTGACTTTTCTGTTCTTACACACCTCCTGCTTTCCAAGTGGCAGTGAGAGATCAGGGCAGGGTCATAGCTAGTCTGATTCAGCCAGTTCTAGACTCAACAAGGAAGGTCCTAGAAATGTTCTCTCCTTTTGATGCTTTCTCTTTTTCAGTGCACACAGCTCCTTTTCTTTTCTTACTTCTTAATTCTACTCTTCCTGTATTTTTTTTTCTAATGCTTTTTCTTCCTCTTAGTCCCCAAGTACTTGCTTACTTTTACACCATGACTGATAGACAATGTTTCCGGATATGGCATTCATTCAATCTTAAATTTCACAAGACTTGCCTTGATTCTAAAAAGATCCCCATCCCATACTCCTCAGAAAAAATTATTTTAGATTTTTCGAGACTGAGTTCCTTCTGCCTTCAAGAGAGATGTAAAGTACTTTGCGAGTCTGAAATAATGAAAGAGAGCTAAAACCACCTTACCTAGCTCCACCAAATATCTTGTAGAGACAGTTTTCGTTTGTTCGTTCGTTCGTTCGTTCGTTCGTTCGTTCGTTCATTCATTCATTCATTCATTATTGAGCACATAATATGTGCCAGGCTGGAAATGGATCATAAGTAGTAAAATAAACACAAAAGTAAATGAATTAAAAATAAGATAATAAAAGTCTATGGTAAGTTTTATAAAGGTAATAAATACTGTGATGATGTAACGTATAACTAGGGTAGAGGTTCATTTCTTAGTCTTTATAAAAGAAAAAGAAAAAATACCTGTAAAGGTGGGGCTTATTGACTAGAAAGGAGAGCCTCCCATCGTCTGATCCTGCTCTGTTGATTTCAGTTATTTTCTACCACTGCCTTCATTACACTCCTTTAATCAGATGCATCTCATTTTCCTAAGAAAGCTCCCCTTTACCTCTCTGTGCCATTGCACTTTTTGATCTTCCAGTCTTTCTTCTAATCCATGCTACCATTCTAGATCTTATTCTTTCATTTGTTCACCCATTTATTGACAAAGCCCTCCATGATTTCCCCGATTCTTTCTTTCTTTTCTTAATGCTATAAGACTTGAAAGTTTATCACACAGTTTTAATTGTATTTGTATTCAGGTATTTGATATTACTTCATTTATATTCTTTCTGTCTCTCTACCTAATTGTTAGGTCTTAAAGTCAGGGACATTATCTCATATTTGCTGTTGTGCTCAGCAACTGTTGGGCATTGAATAAGTGTTAATATTTGTTACATATAAGTGTTATACTTACTGGTTAGTACTGGAGAATATCGGCATTCGCAAGCTAGTGGCAGGGCCTTGTTGTATACCTCAAATTATGCCGTGTAGGTGGTTGCCCTTTTTCCTACATATAAGGCTGGCTGACACTGCACTGACTTATCCAATCTGCAGAAAAGACTTCTTCTACATGTAGCATCTGCCAATGGCTTCTCCTTCTCTTACTTTCTGGCAGGTTGTATACCAAAATCCACAATTTGATTTTGTTAATTGTATCACTAGTCTTCACTGTTCCTCCTTTTCTACTTTGCTCTTTCCCTCTTAGATAATACTAGAGCATAAATGGTTTACACAAAAATGTAAAGTTAGAAGAGGAGAAGATTGTTTACTATTTTGTTTTACTGTATAAGAAGTAATATTATCTGAGATAGGCACCCACACGGGCAAAGCTATATTTTCCCACAGGTCATAACATTTGAGTGATATAGATGTTGCTGACTGATGCAGACATCAACTGTTTGAAAGACAGCACTTTAAGTGGCATAGCTTGATGAACCATTTATGGAATCTTGATACATCTTTTATTCAGTGGAAGGATTATTTGCATTATATTTTAAGGATAACATAGAAAGTAATATCCATAGAAAAAGTGTGTTGTATCAGCTTTTTCTTCTTACTCACTTATTCATTAACAAAGCCTTCCATAATTGCCCCAATTCTCTTTTCCTTCCCTTAAACCTCTACCACTTGAAATTTATCATTTTTAAATATATATGTTGTCATAGGTTGCTTGATAAAAATTGTCTTAAATTTGATATATATAGTCTTAATTTTTTCAATATTACCTCATAGAATCCATTTATTTGTGGAATTTTATGTAGTTTCAGACCTTAGTGTTTCTGAACATAACCATGTTACATAATACAAAGCTTAGGGGAACATATGTCCTGCTCGAGTGAGGTCATGCTCAATTAAAATTTCTTATAATAAATATTTAGTCACTGCACATTGATTCTGTACTTACTGTTGGACAATTAACTTTTCATTTTATTTTACAGTTATAAAAATAAGGTAAGTATGAATGATTAAAAGCCAGAGCATAAGAGGGAAATGTTACAGATTTCCTGTGGTTACTATTAAAAACATTCTGAAATAGTATCATATATTAGAAGCTTATTTGTTTCCTCCTTAAAAAGAGCTCGGATATGAATGGACCCAAAAGTGGAAGAAGCTCCTGCAAAACCAGCATTTCCCTCATGGAATGCTTGAGTGGGTGGGAAGTGCTTAAGTGCTATTTACCTGCTTAATGCTGCCTTTGACACACATGATGAGCCAGCGTCATTTGACTGTCACCTCCTTAGGAGGCAGGATTCTTCAGCCCACACTCTGCTCAGCACTGACTTCTTCTCTGTGCATGCTTTGTGTCTGTATTTTTTTTTTTTTTGCTCAGACTGTGCATTTTGAGGGAAGCACCAACCCAAGACAGGCTCCTCAGTTTTGTCATTGTAGGGAGACCAACAGAGCCTCCCACACAACCACATCCTCAAAGGGAGACAGAGATGCCGATTCCTTTGAAGAAACATTTCTCAAACAAAAGAGATTCCCTTATGTGCTGGTGTGCCTGATAATTCTTTCTTTTTCACCACATCAGGCAGAACTCACACATGGGAGGCTAGTTGTACTTATTCGGCCATATGTTGCCAAATAAATAAATAAATAAATAAATAAATAAATAAATAAATAAAAGTCTTGGACATCTAGTCTCTGGCTTCAACTCATTTAAAAGTTTAAGTTGCAAAAAGGCAACTGCAGACTTATAAATCGGTTAATTGTGTTTTAGACATTAAATAGACTGGCACCCAATATAATAGCTCTGGCTGGTGTATAGATTATTATTAGTTAATTCAGATATACTACAGGTCAAATTTTGTTCTCTGAAACAGTATAGGACTGCATAGTCAAAGCAAGAAATAGCAGGGTGTTTGGATGGCTACTTTCTACATACTGAGTATTTTCAGTAACTCTCAGCAGATCTGTACCACTGGAGAACGGCACCACTGGCATCTTCCTACCAAGAATGGACCTGAACTACCAGATCAGGATCAAAATAAAATCTGTATGAGCCTCCTGGGAAGGAAAGAGCCCACAGCCAGGCCAGACCTACAGGGCCTCTGTGATCTGGATGAGACGACTCTGGTCCTACAACAATCCCATAATCCTCTCTATAACCCCAAATCTAGGTAGGAGCTGCATCAGTTGTCACTGGGGTGTGATGCCAAGGGGGAGTCATGGTTCTCGCGGCATTCTTCGGCATGTCAGCCCATGTTCTGCTGGCTCCCCTCTCCCAACAGAGGCTCTGCTGTGCAGACTGAGACAACAATAGGAGGCCAAACCCCTGTCCCACAACAGCTCCCACCCAGTGTGCTGGGTGCTGGGTGAAAGTCCCTGGAGGCCTGGGCAGAAGTTCGCACTGACTTGGCAAGCCCAAACGCCAGCTCGGGACGGGCAGGTTTATTGATTCCAGGGGGCTTTCCTTCAGCTGTCTAAACTGCTTCAGCTCTCGAACTCCTTATCTTCTCTATTTGTCCTCCCCACTTCCCGCTTTGGGCCACATATTCTTCACCTTGATGTCTAACTCACCTGCAAATTCAAAATTTTCTTGCTTACACAGCTCTCTTCAGAATAGCTTTAGGCTCCCAAGCAGTCTAACAAATTAGTGGTGTGCTTTTTTTTTTTTTTTTTTTTTTTTCCATTCTTAGAAAATTACTTTGGAAAAACTTCTCTAGTTTCTGCTGTGTCTCTTGCTATTTTCCCCCTTTTATTTCTGATGGGCTCTTGGCCCACAGATGATTTTTACAAGAGATAGCAGATAACCAACAGCTCATGTCACTCAGGTTGTGTAGGACACCTTCACCTCCTTTCCCACATCCCATCCTGAGGGCCCCAGTAATTGGACCTGTCTTCCAATGCTCTGGACCAGGTTGGTGTCAGAGGAGAAAAACAATGTTCTACTCCCAAGATTCTCTTCCTCCTTCTCCATTTTGGGCCTAATTACTGATTTTAGGTCCACAGAGAGGATGATTTGTGGAATCGTTATTGATAGACCAGAGGAAGTGAGATGGAGCCAAGACTCAGCCTGGTGTTACGTGACAATCTACCAGCTGAGGGAGAAGGGAACATGTCCAAGGTTACTGAGGAAACTGCAACTCCTTCCACAGGAGATAAGAACCAGAATGTATTGTGAATTACCCTGGGTCAAACTAAAGGCAGAAGGATGTGAAAAAAGCAAAGATGGGGAAAAGCAAGAAAGGCAAGATGGAGTCTTTATTTAACTATAATATAGTATAGATGCAGTGAAAGGACAGTCTTTTTGAAGTTCTGTCCGGGGCAAGCTATTAATGTATTATAGTTTGTGTTGAACACTTAAACATGTGGATTAACATGAGGCTGGATTGATCTGCCTACCTCTCCTTTTACCAGAGAACCCAGGTGCTCAGGTTGCACCCAGTTGGATGACTTGCCCCCTCCCAAAAACCTGGCAGGGACCCAGGCTAAACATGACAGCAATGTTTGAGCAAGAGAGTCTCCACCCCTGCCTAGGTTCCACCCCTCCATTTCTTCCTCCTGCCAGCTAAAGGCAGCTGGGATCAACTGAACAATCAGGTCTGCTTCTGATAAGGAGATCTTGGGTTCCAATAAGAAAAAAAAATTGAGATTAGTTCTTAAACACTTCATAGCCCCGCCTGTGGCCTCTTGCACTTTCATTGACTGCTGACTGATGCTGAGAGGACAGCCTTGGGCAGGGATGAGGCACCTACCTGGCCCAGTTGTGTGGGGAAACACAGATGAGGGAGTTCCTTTCAGCACATTGTCAAAGTGTGGCTGGGAAGAAGCATAGCTGGCCACCTGGCATGACTGGCACTAACTCTGCTTGGAGAGTTCCCGCCATGGCTTAGGGCACCGTCTGGCAGCTGTTTCCTCAGTTTCATGACTTTTTGCCTTATTACCACATAGGCTGCCCTGCTGTTTATTGATTAGTTTTTTTTAAATATCTACCTATTTTTGAAATATAACATTTCCTTTAACCTTCCCAAGCAATGAATATTCATGAAGTCATAGGTTTGATGTTTTCTAATATACTTTCAAATAAAATATGTAACTGCCAAAAAATATATAAAGATAAAATAAAAGTGCTAATCTGTGAAGCACCTAAAATTATTTGGAGTACCACATTTTAGGAAAATGGAAATATGATATGTTAGCCTTAGAGAATAGGATGAACTCAGTCAAGGACATTATCTTGTATAAGTGTGAAGAGGTTTAAACTGAGTTGATTCTAGATTATTCTAACATGAGATTCAAAATTTTATTCTTCTCATGAAAAAGAAGAAGAAGGAGAAAGTGGAGGAGGAGGAAGAAAGGGAAGAGAAATAAAAGCATGAGAAGTTTGGTAATCAGGAGGCTAGGTTGTTGTAAAACATGAGTTTTATTTGATGAAGCTAAAAAAAAATTTTTTTTGATTATCACACAGACCAATACTTTTGGCTTGTAGTCCTAACCCTAACCAATCATATATTTCAAGTCTGTAGTAGTGCAGTAGACAGGCCAAAATAGGCAATCCTGAAGTAACACCAATCTTCAAAGAAGTACAGTCATTTACATCTCTCTCAAACAAAGCCTGCTGTAAGTTAAGAGGGTTCTCTAAGGCAGGGGTCCCCGACTCTTGGGCCATGGACTGGTACCAGTCTGTGGCCTGTTAGGAACCAGGCCGCAGAACAGGAGGTGAGTGGCAGATGATGGAGCGAAGCTTCATCTGTATTTGCAACTGCTCTCCAGCGCTAGTATCACCGCCTCAGCTCCACCTGAGATCATAAGGCATTAGATTCTCATAAGAGCACTGGTCTCTGGTGCCAAAAAGTTTGGAGACCACTGCTCTAAGGAATCTTCCTTCCAAGGGTGACTCAGAGAGCCAAATCTTGTGGCTTTGTTACCTCAGCATGTGGTTACCAGTGTTGTCACAGCGCAGGAAGAACACCAGGGGCATCTCACTGACCTATCCCCAAAGTGACTTTTGTGGGTCACATGGTTCTGCCTAGCAGTAAGAGGGGCTGGGCCATAATTTCCTCTGGAAGTCCTGGAAAATGAAGAGAATAGGATGTGAATGAGCACTGGATCTCTACCCTGAGTAAGAAGAATACAATTCTTGGAACATGACTGTCTTATTAGCCACATAAATGTTTCTTCATACATCACACCAGCACAAGGATGCTCATGTTGTGGCTTTGCTGTGAGGTTAGATGAGCTATCATACATAAAGTGCCCAGAGTTTTATAGCTTCGATTTAGTCAATCTGGACAAAAAAAAAAAAAAAAAAAAAAAAGCAGCATGATAAAGATGTCAAGATTGCTTCAGGGAGGCAGCATGCTCAACTAGGATTTAATTCTAAGCCCTAGGGTGAGGGTGCTGCTGTTCGACTCAGTGTATCCATCTCTGTGTACCTGTCACCCAAAAGATGATAGCCTCATTTCCTTCTCCTCTTAGGAAGGCTGAAAAACCTAACACTGTTCTAAATTCTATTTAAAATATAACAAGAACCTTTAAAAATCGTGGTAAAACTTATATGACATCAAATTTACCATCTTAACCATTTTCAAGCATATAGTTCAATGAATGTTAAGTGTATTCACATTGTTGTGCAACAGATCTCCAGAACTTTTTTCATCATGCAAAACTGAAACTCTATACCCATTGAACAGCAGCTCCCCACTTCCTCCTCGCCTGGGGTCCTGGAAACCAACATTCTACTTTCTGTTCCTATTAATTTGACTGTTTTAGACACCTCGTCTAAGTGAAACAACTACTTTTAGTTAAAAATCATGGTTAGAAAACGATAAATCTCCATGGATAACAAATGGACCCCTCTTTCAATACAAACGTAATTTTTGAAACAGAGGAAGGGAATTACATGTACCATGACACTGGTAGACTTGATGGATCTAACATCTCCTCTGGTAGCTGTAAAGCAATTAACAAAACACAACTGTGGAAGTTAAGTTCCTTATATTTCCTCATAAAATTCTCTTCTCATGCTTAATCTGTTACTCTCAGTAGTGAAGTTTAAGAGTCATCAATATGACAGTATGGCAATATTGCCTCATCAGTCATGATTTACTTAATGTTTTCTGAATTTAGTAATATTTGATTAAAATTTAATGTGAACATATCATATCATGCCACATATATTATTGCATCCATTAATCAGGTAACTATAGTAATGAAATGCTGGAAGGTTGGATGAAAAAGGATCCAAAGTCTTGATACATGTTTGACATAATTCTGTGAGTGATTACCAAAAAAGAAAAAAAGTCAGTCATACAAAGCTTCATTAATTTATATTACTTTTAAATCATCTATGTATCATCAGATATTTTTAACCTTTGCTAAGCTTGATTTTTTAATTTGCTTAAAGACACCAAATATTAATAACTATGAAAAATATACATTGTTCCTTTGAATCACAAGTGACAGAATAATTCATAGTTTATTCTAATTTTTTTGTATAACGATGTGTGTTAAAACATTATCTAAGTTATTTAATCAGTTTGTCATGGGGGAAATGACATATATTTAACATGTGCCTGTGTAAAATACTATTTTAAATATTATATTGTTTTTCTATCATTTTCAACTTCCATGTCATTGACCGTAGTAGGTAATCAGTATGATGATGCATAATTTATGTTTAACACAGGGTTATTTTTGTGTGAAAAAAATTCTTTTTTCCTATTAAAACATTAAATTAGTCACAGCTTGTTTCTTTTAACACTGCCATTTAAACCAACTAACTAATAAAAGATCAACGTGTATAAACACATCTATTTGCTCTGTTCATCAAATTAGTTAAAAAGAGATATGCATTTTGAGAAATAATTGAATAGAATAAATTTAATTCAAATGCAAGACAGTTTAATTTTGACTTAACAGAACGATGTTGATTATTGAAACAGAATTATCCTCCTCTTTGTTCCCTTTTAAAAGTTCTGTTGAATTGCACTTCGTTCATTCATTTGTTCATTACATTTTTTTTTTATTGAACACTTCTCATAACAGGCATTGTGTTAGGTTCTGGAATACAAAAGTGAAATGATATAGTCCCTGGTTCCTAGGGGCTCATAGTCTGGCGATGAGCAGGAGCTTAGAAAAATGCAAGCAGGGATGGGCTTCAAAATGGAGTCTGAACAGAGCATAGTGGTATGCAGAGCAGAGTGTTAGCGTCAGCCTAGATGTCTGAGAGGGCTTCTGAGGGACTGCAGCTGCCTTGAGGAAGACTAGAGGTATAAATAATAGTTTCCCAGATACACATATGAGAGTGGGAGTGTGGATAAGGGGTGAGGAAGGGCGAGTCTACAAAGTACAGACAGTGTGTGCCGAAGCTCAGAGACACGAGGAAGCATTTTTGGGAAGAAGATAAATTCATAAACCTGCCTCTATTTAGTTAACATATACTAAAAAGTGCGATAGGATAGATATGTCAAGATTGCTTGAGGGAGCTGTTTGTAGAACTAGGACTTCATTCTAAGCCCTAGGGTGAGGCTGCTGCTGCTCCGCCAGCCTTGAACAGGAGTAATTTTATAACTGGAAACCTATAGGGGAAGACAAGAATATGGAACAACAGAGGTAACACCATGCAGCTCATAGTGTAAGAGATGCAAGGACCTTACCCTAAAAAATTTTGACTCATAAAACACTACCTAGAAACTAAACAAAAATTTTAACTTTAATTTTTTCTTTAAATGTTCAAACAGAGTAATTGTAGACAGAATCAGGAAGCCTAGGACAATGATATTTGTTGTAGCTAAATTTTTAAATTTTACCTTAGTAGAAAACATATAAGAAAGTAGATGTTAAGAAAGGCTTTAAAGAAAATCAAGAGTTGAATTCTTGGAGTGCTGGAAATAGAATCATTTCTAGGATAAAATTAATTCAGAATAAGGAGGTAATAGAGTTAGAAAAAAAGTGATATCTGTGAGGAAAGATCAAATCTGCTTGTAGTATATATCTGAAATGCTTGACTCTGTCCTTGGGAGTGGGAAGTTGATCCCTGTTGGAAATGAATGCTGTTCATGGATGGATGAGCCCAGCCCATGGTGAGGTCAAACATCATTTTCAGTGACTTGTTGAAACATTCATGATTAATGTTGATTTATTACTTGATCATTGTGTTATGTAAATAGGTGGCAGGTTTTTGTGTGTGTGTCTTGGTGTGATGCTGGTTTAATTGAGTTTGGGGATGGGGGGAGGAGGTGGGAGGTTCCAGGGTTAATACTGTTAGCTTCTTCCTCAGTAACAAACTCTTCTCATGATCGATGAAACAGCAAACTATTAATGGAATTCCATATGAAAAGGAGGGGTTTTATTATTATGGCAATTTTATGACAGACACAGAGAAAAATCTATAAACTAAAGAAAGTTAGTTATAAATGTTACCGTGAATCAAAACTGCAAGAGAGCATATGATAATTTGCTGACTCATTAACCAAACTCAAATTTTATTATTTTATGAAACAAAGAGCTTATTTAGTTAAACAGAATTACATCGTACACGTACATTCACATGCACACACATGCACACATGCAATCCAAACTAAAAGCAAACTTATACATTTTCCAAAATGATAGGAATTTATGCTGAATAAAAAAGGGAATCTTCAATTTTAATAAGATTTCTATTGT
The DNA here is from genome assembly GCA_030015415.1 of Cynopterus sphinx. NCBI lineage: Eukaryota > Metazoa > Chordata > Mammalia > Chiroptera > Pteropodidae > Cynopterus > Cynopterus sphinx. The sequence continues at coordinate 37,990,777 of CM057382.1, read as the reverse complement.
GAAGATGGAATTGTTTTATAATAAAAAAAACTTTATTAAACCTACACCGAACCAGTATTCTATTTAAATATGTATTTCATTATCTAGAAACTTCTATTGGGGATTTAAAATACAAAATGAAAACAGTTTTCATATCTCCAAAGAAAACACCATCTCTAGGATGTACTCCATACTCAGAACTACAAGTGATAAGAAAAAGAATCTCTACCTTAAGATTTTGTGATTCGAGCCTAAAAGTTTGAATACCTGAGTTTCTTATGACCGAGGAATCTTTACTACCAATCTCCCTTGCCCCTGTGGAGCTGCTGATACAAAGAGTGTGGGAGGTGAGTAGGACAAAGCCTCTTCAATTGTGATCAGATAGCTGTTCACAGAAAGGTCTTCCCAGAGTTTGCTGTATAGAAAGCACAACCCACACATCATCATTATTCATTCTTCCAGCTTAAGAGGCTTGTTTTTCACAGATGTGCCCTTCCTGTTTGGCATTTGTAACTGTGGACTGTTGTTCGTTGAAGAAAATGCGTCATCTAAATATGAACTGAGATTTTGAGCTGATTCATGAACACCTTTTGTTAAGTGAAACCTAAAAAGGAATATCAGCACTGAGAATGAGGTAAAATTGTACTACAATATGCCGCACTAGGCATAAAAGAGTACAACTGGTGCAGTCAAGGGAGGTTTTTTTTTCAGAGAAAGTAAAATATAAGTGATAAGAATTTACTCGACAAGATAAATATACAATATGCTTTTACTTCCATTTTGCTTGTGTACACTCTGTATTTCTCTTGAAGCTTTTCCCATAGGGATAGTGGCATTCTTTTTTTAAAGTAACAAGCTGATCTATTCTTTGAAGCAAATTAATCTTCCTACACTTTGATTCAGACATTTGTTTTAGGAAATGTTGTATCTACTGAGGCAGTAGGGGCGGGGAGTTACTGACTCAGTCAAAATGACGAGGGGAGTCTCATTATTACAGGAGATGTATTCATTCATTTAACATTTATTGAGCACCTATTGTTATCAAGGCAGTGTGTGCAATAAATCCCGTGAATGAATCTCGTGCCATTTCCAAGACACTTCAAACTTCCTGTGTTAGATAGTTGAAATAAACATGAACCAAGTACATTTGGTCTGGGGATTCAGAGTCCAGAACCTTGGGACTATTAGAAATCAAGGAGATGGTAATACCTCGAGGAATATTAGGCTGAACATTTGTTCAAAGTTGGTCTATTAGTTGTTATCGGTTAAAATGGGATCATTCTAATAAAAAACACATACATTTTCTCTCATGTCTTTTACTGTTTCCACAGTGAATTATCATTATCTAAGTTCACAATTGTTTTTTACTAATGGGGGAAAAAAAAACAAACACTGCCATCTTATTTTCTAGTCAGTATTTTATAGAAATGATCTAATTTGACCCAAATTTTGGGTCTAATTTCCAGCTACTTCTCAACTCTGTGACCTAAAAACAAAAACAAAACAAAATAAAAAACAAACCAAAATAAAGAGATTAATGCAGATGTACAGTACTGCCAATTAAAAAAGGTTTAGCTCAAATTCAATTAAGCCAAAGGCCGGGAATTACTTTTGGTTAGGTAAAATTTATTTTGTTGACTTGAACCACTCAATTCTTTCCTATTGAATTAGAATCTCTTAGATGCTAAATTCCTAGATGAAATTAATTATTGGTTAATGACTGAATTCCACCTCAGAATGAAGTAGTTACAGCTGTTAAATGCAAGTATCTCTGAGCTAGCTATTAGTCACTTACGACTTAGTATAATAGAGAAGAGATTCAAAAGTTTATTTTAAAAATGTAGGGGAAATGTATGTGAATGCTGCCTGTTTGAAGGGTTGAACACACCTAACAGGAGGCTGAGAGGCTGGAAAAGATGTCCTCATTTCTCTAAACTGTAATTCTGAAATCTTCAAACCATAAGATTTTTTTTTTTATAACTTATTTGGTAACAATACCTGTCCTGTGAGGCTATTTGGATTCTGTATTTTTCCCACTCAGTGCGATTGAATATTCATATACTTTGCTGCAGAATATTAATGGGTTTGATTATGGGGTGGTTTTTCCCAGGCCCTGCTGGGGATGTTAAGTAGCATACAGTACATGTACAAAATTTGAAAAAGTTTAAATTCTGAAAAATTCCTGGGTCCAGTCATTTTACTGAATTAATATAAATATTTTGTACTGCCCAGATTACTTCTACATTACTGTCTAACCTGGCTGGAGTCCTTTGAAAAGTCTGTTTATTAGCAAGAGAAATAAGCCAAATCGCACATAAAATTAATGCCCCCATGGAGATCTAAAGAACACAGGATTAGCTTCAGAATTGCCCTATTTTACCTACTTGAATCTACTTATTTCTCTGGGCCTATTTATTAGACATCCTTAGCCTTCTGGTTTCTATTGTCTTTGTTTTCCAATTCACAGTATTTTTACCACTTAAACTTTTGTTTATCTCTGGATTCTGTCTTCTCTCTGTAATTGTGTCTGCCTGGATTGACAGCTTCATACTGACAATGCCAAAGGTGGAATCATGGACCTCTAATCCTGTGTAGTAAACTAGGAAGTAACCCTCAGTGGGAACTATCTGGCCATACAGTCACTGAACACTAACAATCAGCATGTGAAGTCACTGAAATAAGTATTTTCTGCCCTTCTCAAAGTGTGGTTGCTGGACAGTGGTCTTTACATGGAAGTTTGTGAGAAATGCAGAATCTTAAGCCCCTCCACAGGCCTTCTGAACTAGAAACTGCATTTCAATAAGATCCCAGTCTATGTACACTCAATTGAAGTTTGAGAACCCTGCTCTATACTAGTGTCCCCACTATGCCTAGCATAATTGTAGGCTGCTTGCTGTGGAAGTTAATTGCCATTAAGAAGATTATAAATATTTGAAACTAACAGTTTAAAATAAAGTAAATTTCTACATTAATTTATTTTTAGGAGAAATTCTGTTTTCTCTCCTTTGTCTCATGATTCAGGCAAATAAGACTTGAAAAAATTCTTCCAAAAGTTCTATTTTCATATAAACCACTCTTTTGTTCATTTTCAAACAGTAGAATTTTACTTCTCATGACATCATAGACTTGTAGAATTTGATGAGGATCAATAATTAGTTTTTATTTTTTAATACCCAATTCTCAAAGCTTTCATGGGAATATAGCATCCTATCTATTTTTAAAAAGTATTTAAGGAGACATATATATTAGTCTTTTCTTTTCCCCTGCTTCTTAAGTACAGTTTTTCCAGAGATAGTCATAAGAAATATTTTTAAATAATAATTTATTTAGAAAATTGACACTTGCCTTGATTTACAAAGCACATTGATAAAAAATTTTCACCTTAAAATAATCATTATATTTTCTTACAACTAGTTAGTTTATAAATCTCTAAATTTATACACACACACACACACACACACACATAAATTTTCTCAGCACTTACTATAGACCCTTTTGCAAAATCACAGGTTATTGCTCAGATGGCATATTTTGTAAGCAAACCAGCAAACCTGCAAACCCCAATTCATCAACTATTCATTATCATTTACAGATATGGTCTTGGGCTTGGTGATGTGGGAGCACAGAGTTTCAAAAACTCTAGTGCCTTCATTCAGGAAACTTATGGTCTATAACATGTACTGAAATGACTATGTTTTGGAGAGAATATAACAATTGCCATAAAAGTATAAGCAGGCCACAGGGAGACTTTGAAGAAAGGTCAGAACATATGGGTTTTGAGGGTGGGACACTTCTAGGAAACATTTATTGAGTATAAAATTTTACCAAACAAACTCTTACTTTTTATGATTTCAAAAAATAAGAAAATCCAATTCTATGTGGTTGCAATTTTTTCCCTCTTCTATTTTGTGCCTTATCCTTTCTAAGATAACCACTGGAAAAGGGCGGGGTTGCGGGGAGAGAGAACTATTTGTGATTGCTTTATCTCCATGGCTCCAGAGACCCCACACACCTGACCTGCCCAATTGCTTTCCTCACTAGTTTGACCAGTTGGTACATCATGTGGACAGTCTTCTGCCATCTGGCCACCGCTCCTGGACTCTCTCTGCATTTCTAAGTTGGAGGTTCCTTATAGCATAGTGCCAGTGTTGGTCTTCAAAGATGAAGGTTTTGACTTTCAAGGAAGAAGGAGATGAATAGAAAGGAAACAAGAGCGTGGGAAGACTCTGAAGACCCACAGTAGGAGGCCAAAGGCCATCACGCTATAACTTCAAATGGGGCAATTATGAATATAAGACTTTTCATAGCCTTTCATAGTTACTGAAGACCTATGATATATATTATATTTATCATATCAATCAACATAATGTCTTTGATTGCTAGAATAGTAACTAAAATTGGTCCCTTAACATGGGTCAAAGAGTCAGGAAACCTGACTTCCGGCTTAACAAGTGCCATTGTCTGGTGGACATTAATTTTCCTGTCCATCCTCTTGTTTATGTCTTTTACATGCAAGTGATAACTCTTGGGGATAATACATATCTAGGACTTTTTTATTTTATTTTTTTTTAACTCTCTGGCCAAAGTGTAGGACTATGTTTGACAATAAAATATGAAAATCTCTTTATAGAAGGGAAACAACTTCTCACCAGTTAGGCTGCTTCCAGTTTATCGTGAAATTCTTGAATGACTGCTATTTACACAAGTGTTGTATTTTTATTATAATAGAAAGATATACCCATTTGTTGAGGCTTATCCTAAAATGTAGTTGTTTGTATCACATAGGAAAATAGTATACAAAACTGTAAAATAAAATACTTAAATTATTCCATTTTAAAACATTTTAAATGAAAACAGATTTGGGAATATAAAATTTATATTTGAACAAAGAATTAGAAATCTAAAGTTTAAACTGTTTCACTAGGAATTGAGAATCAGAATAAAATAGATACTAACCAAAACCCAGATCTATTTGGCTTTGGCTCTGCAGCATAATTACACACTTATACACCCCAGAGTCCTGCCTGACAATTGAACATTCAGAGCGGAAGCGTAGACATCAGACTGGATGCGAATAGAGAGTTCCTTTCTCCTTGCGAAAGCTGGCTGGGTCAGGCAGTGTGGGAAATTTTACAAGGCTCACACTCTTCTTATTCTAAGGAGAAGTAAATGGCTTGAATGCCCTTGGGCATTCTTTGGGAGGGGTGTGGTCACAGACTTTCAAAAACCGGGCTTTTTCATCATGAATTTATTTGTTAATCCTCTTCCAGTCTCCTACCCGTTTCCCAGAATAAATACTGAGCAAAAAAGCTACTCAAGGCAAAATGCATTACTCAGATAAGATAAACAACCCCCTAAAGAACAACAAAAAAACCCTATTGAGGCATTCTGTAAACATAGTAAGGTAGTGAGTGGGGCTTGCAGCAAGTTAAAATTTTTCTGCATCTTCATTTCTCCATCTGTAAAATGGAGATAATAATACACATCTTCCTACATCACAAATAATTCCTCTGCTAGGAAATTCTTTACACGAGGGACCAAAGAATCTCCTAGGAAAGAAAGAAGGGCCCTTTCAAAATGAATGATTGTGTATTCAGCCATTCTACCAACACCTCCAGTATTGAAGATCTTCTAGATGGCAGGTAATTAGACAGCTCCAGGGACACAACTGTGAGCAGATACAATTAATTCTATATAAGCAAGGTGGAGGCAAGGCAGGATGTCCCTTAGTCTGTATGTATAGAATATTGTTTCAGTCTATTTTGGTTTATGCAAAAATGGGTTGTTGAATTCTCATAAAATTGGAAGCATATGACTGGTATGAGTCGACTGAAATTCTTTTGGTAGGATGTGGTTTGAGGAGTAATCAGAACTTGTGCATCTGCAGAGTGAGGAAGAGATATGCTGAGAGATATATGAGAGAATGATTACTGTCTAGAAGTATGAAATTTTCACTAGCAGACTGATGCCTGGAATTTAGACATTAAAAAAAAAAAAAAGGGAAATCAGTGTTTATTATCCAGATTGCAGATTACACTGATTCCCTCAAAACCACCCCTTCAATTTAAAATATTTGCATTTATTGTAATCACTGTAGTTGGGTGTTCTGTTACTAGCAACCTGGTGCACTCCTGGTTAATATTGTCTGCAATAAAGCATGACCGTATTCCCATAGTGCTGTAAAAGCACTTATCATACCATATGAAAACAGGATTTTATTGTTTATCCCTCTCATTGGACAAGAAACTCCTTGAGTACAAAGATTATTACTTCTGCCTCTTTGGCAGCCTAGCACCTCCTGACAAAAAGCTTGGGTTCTAAAAATGTCGGGTGACTAAATGCTCACTTATTTATTCTCATGTATATTCTAATTTATTATCATGTATATTCTACTGTGTCTCATTGCAACTAGGATGCTTTGAATGAGTAATACTTAGGAGATAAAACAGATAGATTTGATGATACATTGGATGTGGGAAGAGAGAGATCAACCAGTCTAGGATGACTCTTACGAGTCTGGATGAAAAATTATAAATGCATTGAGTGATATTCATCTAAATAGGAAATATGAAGTGAGTAGTATTTTGGGAAAAAACAATGAAGCTTATTATTCTCATCGACAGATAAGAAAACTGAGGGTTACAGAATTAAGTATCACACCTCAGAACAATCAACAAGTGACAGAGTAAGGATTCAAACCTAGGCAGTTACATAACTGCCCTGATATCTATTATTAAAACAGGTCTTAACCTTAGGCCGTGCCTACCTGCCTGGGAGGAACCATGCATTTCAGCCAAAGGAGTCCTACTGAAGAGACTAAAATGTCTATCCTCCAGCCCTTTGAGCATCTGTAATCACGACCAGAAACTGTGACCAGGGATGACAACGTTATTAGTTTTAGATCTTCTAAAACATCATCAATTTTTTTTCAAGGAAAACATTTTGAGAAGTTATTCTTAAATATCCAAGTCAAGAAAGATGTATTTCCAGACTGAAATATCCCATGCATATGTGTATGGGTTTTGTGGGCTCATTGCTCATTTTCTTATTTTATTATATCATTGTCTTAATTAATATTATGAGGGAGAATTATGGGGTAAGAATTTATATGTGTATACAAGACATCACAAACTAAAGGTAGCTCAAAGAATGTTAACAGCAACACCTATGAATTCGTTGTTTTTGTCTGTAAACTGGGAAAATTCATATTACTTAATTCAAGGGATTAAATGACTTAATACATTTAAAATGTTCAGAACAATGTCTGGTACATAGTAGAAATTTAATAAATATTAATTATTATTATCGATAATAGCTTTTATTTCCCCCTCCACAACTGTTTATTGAATACGTACTCTGTACCAGGTACATATGGACTCAAAATCCTGCTGTATTTAAAAATAGCTTTTCTGGGAAATAAAGGTTCAAAAAATAATTTTTTAAAACTGATGGTGGAAAAAGGACTTTAAAAATCATTAACATAAGATTTTTAAAATATTTTTCTCTGAATCATGTTTAAGGTAAAATTTCTTATTAGGCATAGGCCAATAATATGCCAGAATGGAATAAAATTCACTTCAAATTTATATGTAATAATGTATTTTTTCTTTAACAGGCTGTGAATCACATGTTTGCTTAAACAATTGAAAACTTTATAAAATTTTATATTTAAGATATTACTTTTTAATATCCTTGCATTAAAATGAAAATGATTACTTTTTAATATTACTAGAAATCACCCTATCCCCAATTGTAAAGATATATTGCTTGTGTGATTTTATTATATGCTTAATAATAGTACCTGGGAGCTCAGATTTCTTTTGAATAAAACTGATTGGAAACAATATCTACCCTAAAGCATCTTTAATGTCATTATAGATGGGTAGGAGTAAATTAAGCGGTATTTAGGCACCAAAGTCTTTAATTTCATTGCATTCGAGTAGGAGTTAGACATTATGAGGTCCAATTAAAAAAGTCGCTAATGTTTTTACATGTGAGTAGGAGTAAATTAAACAAAATCACTCCTGAGCTGCTAATATCATTTTAATTGAATGTCATTCAGTTTCTAACTGCTGTTACAACACTGCAGATAATGAGGCTGTTTTTACAAAGCATCTGAGACTCTAGGGCTGTGGCTGTTGAAAATAAAGATATAGGTTAGGTGATGACAGGGCAAGCGCTGGGACGTGGAAGAAGCCAGTTGACATGCTGAGAGAGGTGACGTCCTGTTTGATGACATGACCGACATATATATATATTAAAACTATTGGATCAAGGAGCCTGAAAACCTCTGGCTGCAAGTTTTGGATCATTATTCTTGGGGGATTGGCATTGGAAAACTACATCTTTCCTGACGATGAGATTTGTAGACTCTGAAAGCTAGAAGCACTAATCTCATTTATTTAGCTGCTATGAATTATTCATAGAGTTTGAGTCAAAGGAAAATAAAAACTTGAGATAATAGTTAAAAAAGATATTTAAAATAATAGAGTGGTAACTCTAAGATAGCCAAAGTACACTGAATATACAATTATTAAATAAAGGTTTTTCTATACCTAAGGTCATTATTTGAGATCTTGCAAGATTTTAATAGTTGGAGGAGGAAAAATTTTTAAAGGAATTCCAGGTTTGGTATATAAGACATATAACATTATTACTATCATTGTTTACATTGAAGTGTACAAAGTGTTGACTGGGGAAGCAGAAGATTTGTGAATAAAACTGCTATTAATTCTTTACAAATTAAAACAATCAAAGAATGCTTCTTTATATTTATACATTTAAATATACATTTATATATATATTTCAAAGTCAAAGGCTTGTAACATAAAACACTTGTTCTCTATACCTCCTCATTCAAAATAACAACTTTTAATTGGTTAGCTGTTGCTTTTGTCACTTTTCTCTGTATTTTTATATATTAATATTATACCATTATTCTTGATTTTCAACTTTAGAAGTTGCCTATTGACTTTGAATTATGGAAGATGAAGAATTAGCACTCTTTCACATCTCCCTCTCTATACTCCTCCTAACAGAAACACATCAGAGTTTGTTAAATCCATATTTGGTGTTTGATTTTTATGACTATGTAAATAATACATGTAGGGTACTAATATGTCATTTCCTTTATAAATACAACTTTATTTTATTATTACTGGAATATGCTAGCCTTTAAAAAATATAGTTTTTCTAAAAATCTATCACTAATTCTTTTCTAAATTTTCTACTAGGTCTGTAAAATAGCTCTAGGTGGGGTCAAATATATCATGTAATCTCTTGTTTCTACTTTTTCTGTCCTGAAAACTATCTCCCCTAGACCCTTCTGCCATTTGCTCTAATCACAGGTGTTGTTTTAGGACTTGTCTTCATGACCTTTGGGTTCCCATTATACACAGTTTGCCTAGTACAGTAGAGACCACTAGTTGTTCTTTATTTCCCATTCTTCCCCTCTTTCACAGTAGTAAGATTAGCAGAGATTTTTACCTGGTGACATAACTGATATTAGAAATAAATCCTAATTTTTCTGGTGTCACTAATTCTAGCTGGGGTTATATGGCTACATTCAAGGCAATGGGATGTAAGTGGACATGTTATGTGACAGGTTCTGAAAACTTTGTTTAAGAAATATTTTTTATGTGTTTTGTCCCTTCTTTGAAACTTTTTCCATCCTGTTACCTAGAACAAGGATGCCACCTTGAACTATGAAGAAGAGTCCCTACTTAGGAATGACAGAGCGGAGGACCATCGAGGACAGCGTATAGTAGCCTCGTAGCTCTTTCTTTATACCTCAATATTTTTCAGTGTGAGGAATATATAATGTTTATCCAGTTTAAATCTTTCTTTTTTCTTTGCAATTTTTAATTGAGACAGAATTCACATAATATTCACCATTTCAAAGTTAAATTCAGTGTTTTTTTTCAGTATATTCAGAAGGTTGTGTAATCTTACCACTATCTAATTCCAGACCATTTCCATGATCTACAAAAGAAACCCCATATGTGTTAGCAGTCACTTCAATTCCCCTGCATCCCACCCCTTGGCAAACACTAATTTCCTTTCTGTTTCTATGGATTTACCTATTCTGGACATTGAATATAAATGGAATCACACAATATTTGTTATTTTGTGCCTGGCTTCTTTCATGTAGTGTAATGTTTTACAGGTTCATCCAAATAGTAAGTATCAGTACTTCATTCATTTTTATGGCTGAGGAATATTCTATTGGATAAATATGTCACATTTGTTTATCCATCCATCAGCATGTGAACACTGAATTTTTCCCCTTTTTGGAATAATACTGTTGTGAACATTGATATCTATGCTCTTCTGTGAACACATTTCAGTACTCTGAGGTATATACCCAGGGGTGAAAATGTTGAGTCATATGGTAGTTTCATGTTTAACGTTTTGAGAAACTATCAAACCATTTTCCACAGTAGCTGAATCATTTACATTCCCACTGCAATGTTTGCGAGTTCCCCCTAATAAAATTTTCATTTCAATTATTGTAGTTTTCAACTCTAAAATTTCTATTTAGATCTTTTAAAATAATTTCTATCCATCTATTAATATTCTCTATTTGATCAGATATTGTTATCATTCTAGAAAATTAACTTACCTTTAGTTCTTTAGAAATGGTTTCCTTTAGCCCCTTGAATATATTTAAAATACCATGTTTAAAGTTTTTGTCTAATATGTTCAATAAACATCAGATGAAATATGTGAAGAAGTTTAGTTGCTTCAAATCCTCTTCAACATTCATTATCAAATCTCATTTTAGCCATTTTAATGTGTGTAGTGGTTTAATTTGCATTTCTCTGATGAATATAATATGAACACTATTTTATGTGTTTCTTCAAGCATTTTGTCCACCTTTTACTGTTTTTTTTAAAATTATTTTTATCAAGTCATAGGAATTATTCACATATTTTGGGTATAATTTATTTGCCAGATAAATGTGTTGCAAATATTTTCAATAAAGTTGTGGCTTGCTAGTTAAGTTTAATAACAACTATGAGAAGACATTTAAAATTCTATATAATCTTCTTCCACTATTTGCTTTAGTTTCAGTGCCTGTATCATAGAAAGGTCCATGTCATAAAGGAAGTCAGAGATGGTTTTGAATAATTGGAACCCTTCTGTCAGATTATTTAATGTCAATTTGTTTTCGGGCACTACCTCTTCTACATCTTCTTCCTCATTGCCTGGCACTGGTTCAGAAGCACTCATCTCCATCAAATTGTTTTCTTTAATTCCTCTGGTGTCGATTGGCTCTTGAATTTCTTCAAGATCCATATCTTGAAACTCTTGACCCCCCACTTTATTTTGCCGTGTCCACAATCTCTTTCATAGTTCCCTTGATTGGCTCTGTCATAAAACCTTTGAAGTTATGCACAATATCTGAACTCAGTTTTCTCCCACAGAAATTCATTACTTCGGGCTTGATGGCTTTTATGACTTTTTCTATAACAGTGATGGCATCTTCAGTGGTGTAATCCTTCCAGACTTTCATGATGTTCTCTTTATCAGGGCCTCTTCCATAGCACTGACAATACTTTCAGCAGAGTATTGTGTGTAATGAGCCTTGAAGGTAGTGATGACCAACCCTCCAAACCCCGCCCTGCACCCCCTGCCCTGATCTAGAGGTCGAATTAGAGATGTTGTGTTTGAGGGCAAGTAGACCACTTCTGTGCCTTCAGTGTTGGATTCGTGCAGTTTTGGGTGGCCAGGGCCATTGTCCAATATTAAAAGTACTTTAAAAGGCAGTCCTTTACTGGCAAGGTAATTCCTGACTTCAGGGACAAAACATCAATAGATTCAATCCAGAAAAAGGGCTCTCATTGTCCAGGCCTTTTGCTGTGCTACTGAAAGACTGGCAGCTGGTGTTTAATTTTTTCCCTCCAACGCTTGGAAATTAGTAGCATTATAGATAAGGACACTCCTGATCATCAACTTGACTGGATTTGCACAAAACAGTGGTGTTTTCCTATCTTTACTGCCTTCAATCCTGGCACTTGATTCTCTTTCTTACTAATAAAAGTCTTTCATGGCATTTTTTTTTCCAGAATAGGGAACTTGCATCTGCATTAAAAAACTTGTTCAGACAGCTATCCTCTCTTCTCAATGATTTTCTTAATGGCATTTGGGAACTCATCCTCTACCTCTTGGTCAGCAGAAGCTGCGTCTTCTGTTATCTTGATATTTTTAAAGCCAAACCTCTTCTATAATTATCAAATCATCCATTGCTGTCACTTAATTCTCCAGCTTTGGATCCTTCACTTTCCTTTTGCTTTAAGATATCATGAAATGACTTTGCTTTTTGTCAAATGATATTAGAGTGTATAGGTATGGCTTTCTTATAGTAATCCTGCATGCACACAAAAGCTGAATTCTAAAAATGAGATAAAAAGGAATTTCCCAAAAAAGTGCAAAGTTTTCATGTTCGTTGGCATAGCTGCAGTGAAGACTTTATGAATTTTTTCTTCTTTAATCTGAATTAGTTTATCTTAAAACAGTGTGCAACCGCAGCTGCAGACCTTAATCTATTGTACAAATGAAGCAATTCTACTTTTTCTTGTAGTGTCATAACTTTTCTCTGCTTCTTGGAAGCACTTCTAGCATGGCCAGTGGCACTTTGTATGGGTTCCATGGTGTTATTCAACGTTTATGGTATTGCACTAAACACAATGAAAAATACAGAAGAACTGCAAGAGATCACTTTTTACTGTGATACAAATTTACTGGAGAAAGAGAAACTGCTCGCTCAGAATTTATTAGGATCACATGGTGTTTTAAGCAGATATTTCCAACACTGGAGCTCACTGCAATAGCAGAGGGAGATGGCTACAAAATTATTATAGTAGTACAGTATGTGCCATAATTAATTTTATGCAGTTATGACTTCACACTGCATCTTCATATTTGTTTAGATTTTCCTCACCTGTGAATAGTACCATGTATGGTCTACAAAGTGTGTGTATGTCTCGATACATTATAACATTATGTAATAGATTTGTCTATTGATAAATGGTTAAATAAATTATGATATGACCACATGATGGGAGATTTTTTAGCTGTGAGAAACTGTTTATGATATTGTTTAGTGAAACCTAAAAGGAAGATGCAAAATATAAAAATATTCAAAAGTGTGTATACTATGCAAAACCAAGTCAAATAAAATATATATTTATATGAAAAACTAAAAAGTATACCAAATTTTATATCAGTTTACTCTTTTCTTTAACAAAAGTTTCTAACTTTTTTCAAGCAGCCTTTTTTCATTATTTTGTTCATCTTTTCTAGTTGTCCTCAGAGGAAGGAATGGTCAAAATTACATTATTAGAATCTAAAGACTGAAAATCATTAATATTTGTGTTTTCTAGTTACACTGTTTTTTCTCAGTTTAAAAAACCTTGCTACATTATTAATATCCAGTTATTTTTATTTACTCTATTCAGAACAATACTAACAACATTTTTATGTCAGAAAATTAATTATAAGACTATTTGTTACATGACAGTTTTAACATGTTTTTGGGTAGGGGAGGTAGATGGGGGAAAGGGGGTCAAATATATGGTGACAGAAAGAAATCTAACTAAGGGAGGTGAACACACAGTGTAAGTATCTATATGCCTTACTGTTAAAACACAACTGAAACATGAAATTTCATTTACCAATGTCACCATAAAAAAATTTAATTAATTAAAAAAATTTTTAAAAGATGTTTTTGATCACTTTAATTGTCCTTATTTATTTTCAATTTTTTTACTAGCCATCTGTGTGCAAGTGAATACTTAGAGTTTGATGTTTTTACAGTGACTAAATCTATTCATTTTAAGTAGTTTAAATAACAATTTCACCATGAATAAAATTTTACTTATAAATGTCTGAAAATCCTATTCACTAGCTATATTGCATACGTTTTAAAATAAAAACTAAGTTTTATAAAATTTGCTTGAGGTACTAAATAGAAAATTAAATTTGTAATATGCCTAATAAACACTTAATAAGCATCTACTATGTGCCAGCGCTCTGAGCAATGGACCCTAGCACAGAATAAAACAGAATAACAATCACAACTAAAATCCAACATCAGCAATCAAAAATGCAACACAAACCCAAGAATATTTGCAAAATACAACTTTTCCTTTAGGCCAAATTCAGTGATCTTTATCATTCTTTCTAATTTGCTAAGCTTTGTTTTTCTTTGTGCATTTGTCATATTCTACAAGCTCCTTCCTGATTTTAGATATGCGTAGATTATTACATTCAGCTGTGTCAAACACTCTGAACTGCTTTTTTCTCCCAGCCTTGGCTAAACTGTTAAGTAGATCCCATAACTTTTATTATCAATCTCAGAAAATAAAAGATTTTTAATAATATTGTCACAAGAACAGGCTCATTTCAGTAATTGATTTGTCCAGCAGTGTAATAATTGACACAAAGAGCCTCATTCAAGGTTAAGAGCTCTCTCTTCTCTAAGTCTCCAAGTGGGCAAACATGCAGCTGGGGAGGTGAATTCTTCTACTCATCTTTACCTTTTTCTTTTCCTTCTGCTTTCCCTTTCACTCGATGGTTTCTGGCTTGTCCTGGGTTCAATAGGGAGGGGGAGGAGAGATGGAGCATCTTTAATGACTAGCACACATGTAACTTGGTTATGGTGCCTGCTGGGTATGAAATTTTCCCACTGTAGGTTTTTACTCTCATTTGATGTTTGCATGGGTTTCTCACAAGATTTTCACACTGGGACCCCCTGCCTACAGTTTCCATGATGTGAGAAAGTCCACTTTTCTGGCTGGTCACTCAGAACTCCTTCTTCCTCAGCCCCTGGACTTCCCATGGTCCATCCCCTTGCTTGGTCACTTCAATCCTTAGGTAAGTCTTTGGGGGCAGGATTCAACCCAACCATAGGGAAGACTCCATCTCATCTGATCCCATCTGATTCACAAGAAACACTCATGCATTTTTGTTTTTCCACTGGTGGAGGTAGAGTTTCTTCCAATTCAACTATGCAGTCCTTTTTCTTCCTAATATCCAGGAAACATGTTGGGCTTTTTGAGTGTTCTTTACTTTCTCATTTGGTTTAACTGGGGCACAAGCTACTCCATCCTTTCTCCCGTTGAAGGACAGAGAGAATGCATAGACCACCAATAACTCTACAAATACATCTTCTTCGTTTGTAACTTTAGTTTTTTCATATTTTTAGGAGAGGTGATGCATTAGGGGTCCACAAACTATTTTTAGCTACCCCTTTCTAAATAGTCTAGCATTCAATTTGGAATGCCATGAGATTTGACACTTATTGACCATTAGGCCTTATCCAAAATCGAGGCAGAAATCATCCCATATCAACATCCTGTTGCATTTGGTACAAAGTGTTTCCATCCTGGTACAGTGGGAAGAAAAATACTCCTATTTATAAAAACTACCTGCAACTGCTTCTTTTTATCTTACAAGAGGAATGTCATAGGCCATCTCAGGGAAGATGGATTTATTTTTGCTTACTTAAGAAAAATAACCCAATAGACTTCTTTAATTTGGGAAGGTGATTTGAGCTGCTCTGTAAGGAAAGGGTGAAACAAAAAAGAAAGCTCACGCATTATGCTCAATAGGTGAGAGGGATTCTTGAGTTTCCCAGGAAAGAGGGGCATAAAGGGCTTGGAAAGGAAACTCAGAGGGGAGCTGCAAAGCAGTTTGGTGAGAGAGAGGGCCCAGAAGTCTATTGGGAGGTCATGGCTCAAGGAGAAAGGATGATTAATGACAGGGATGGTCAAGGGAATTTAAAAACAAGGATGCCTAACATTAACTGTTTGAAGTGTTTAGCCCTAATCCTTTATTAACAGTAAGCTATAGATAGTAACCTTGTGTTAGAAGTGGCTTTAGAAAATTAAGGCAAAAAAACCCTTGTCCAATGTTTGTGATGATGTTAAACATAGGAAACAAAACTCTCTAGAGAGACCAAGTGGGTTCAGAAAATTAGAGTGAGAGTGACCCTGAGAAGTGAGTTTGGGGCAAGGAAATAATCTTTCCATAGTATGGAAATGATAGGTTGTAGCACTTATAATTGTTTTCATTATAGAAATTTTGAAAAACACTCAAAAATAGCAATAATGTCTTGGTTGCCCATCTCTCAGTTTCAAGAACCATTGATACACACACACACACACACACACACACACACACACACACGAACAAGAACTTAGGAAAAGGCAAGAAGGGTTCATCTGGGTTATAGTTGCAAAATGAGTAGTTGAGAAGCTTCTCGTAAATTTTCAGGAGTAGTGGTTGAGTAGGCTCATTCATATATCAATGACTCTTCTAATAAAAGATCTGTTATACCTAAAAGATTTCTCCATGAAGGGGTAACTCCAATGTCTTTTAATTTTCTCCCAGCACAAACTATTTATATGAGAAAGGCACAAACTATTTATATGAGAAAGATGTGCTTTTGTTTATTTTGTTAGATGTATTTGAGTTATCACGGTATATGTGTATTTAGTAAGGCATTGCAGAATACACAGTAGTCTTGGAAAGTTGCTCAATTTTCTACAGGTGCACAGATCCCTGGAAAGTCATTATATCATATAGGATGCTTTCAATATTTTAAACCTGGTTTAAACAACAACAAAAATAACACTTGTCATTTTACACATCAAGATGTGCAGAGGCAGAGTAGTTTCCGGGTTAATTCAGTAGTACTGAATGTCTTCAAAAATCCAGGCTCTTTCTATTTTTCCTCTGTGTTATGGTCAGAATTTTGACTTTCTTATCTTGCCCCTCATGTTTACAAAATGATTGATACAGATCCAAGCATCACATCCCTATAGGCAGCATCCACAGGAAGAGAGAGGAAGAATTTTTTCTTTTTCAAGTCCTGTTAGAGAAGACAACCATTCATAGACATCCCCAGTAGATTTTCTACCAGAGCCCATTAGCCAAGGAAGCCTGGGACAGTTTCAAAATTTTCAAAATTTATCTTAGAAAGTGGGTTCTGCTTAAGAAAGATGTGAATTAGAAATGATAATTCGAGGGCAACCACCAATGTCTATCACCATTATTTAGGAAGCAAATATGATTAAATAAGAATATTTATTTCTGTTGTATGCTAATGTACTGAGTACCTGTGGTATGTAAAGCAATGCCAGCATGACGCCCTTAAAGCTGCTATACTAAAGCAGCGAGTTTCCAAGCAGTGCACAGTAGAGTGTTTATTATTGTACCAGAGAAGGTCAAGGTGCAGAGGAAAGAACCCTGGACTGGGAGTCAGAGTATTGAGGATTTAGACCTGAGACTGCCCATTTCCAGTTTGACACCTATGCAGATAATTCAGTCTTTAAATGGCTTGGCGTACTTAAACTGTAATTACCTGTGGAATTAAAGTGTTTTTGCCTGCTTTGAAGTGGTTTTCTTTATTTCAACAAGACCCCCTCAATTTTCCATCATTACTTGCTATCTTAGTAAGTCTGTTTCCTGCTCTACTCTGGCCAAAGGGTGGACAGACAATCCTTGCTTGGTCAACTAAAACCTTCTCTTGACGCTGAACATATTTTCAGCTACTGCCCTCTTTCTCCGCTCCATTTTAGTATAAAACTCTTCAGATTTTTTCCACTCTTCTTCAGTTTTCCCTTGAGCCCTCTCCCATTGTTTTTTTTTTTTTTTTGCTCCCACCACATTATCCAAATAGCTCTTTGTTTTTGCCAGTAACCAATGTGTTGCTAAATTTATTAGTTAATTCTACTTACTTGATCTTTATTTGGTACAAAGGATTCATCTCTTCTCCTTGAAACATTTTCTTTACTTGGCTTCTAGGACACAACTTTCTTCTGGTTTACTTCCTATCTCCCTGCCATTCCTTTAGCTGATTCCTCTAAACCTCTCTACCTCTCAATGCTATGCCTCTACCTGTATTTCCTGGTGAATTCATCCAATCTTATGGATTTAGAGCAATTTACAAAATGACAACTCTCAAATTCCCTCCCTAAGTTCTGGATTTATATATTCAACTACTTCTCAGGATGTCCACTTAGATGTTTAACAGTCATGTCAAATTAATCTGTCTCAAATAAAATTCCTAATTTCCAATTCAACTTCCATGACCACCCCCTGCTCTACTTCATGATGATTAATAAAAATTCTGTCCTCCCTTAGTGGCATCTTGACACCATCTCATTTTTCTTTAAATATATTTTTAAAAAATCTCGTAAATTTTTGAAATTTATAATCTTTTAATTAGGGTTTAAAAAACTATTTGAGAATATTGTTCAAAACTGCATTCAATATATAACATAATTTGGAAAAAATGAGCATCTTTACAATGATGAGACTTTCCTAGCCCATTCAGGAGCCTGACACAGCTCACCGTTGAAATGCATCCCATTTTGACGGTCAAATTATTCATCAAATAAAAATTCCTTAATACAAATGCTGAATTTTTAATGATCAAAATTTTTCTTCAATAGAAAATAATATACCCTGATCTTCTAAAAGACCCTCTAAAAAAAGACTATATTTTTTTTAAAAAGAAAGCAAATATTTGATGAGTACATTTTGCTTTTTTTATTGAGATAATATCTTCCCATAACTTCAATACATTTTTATTTTTATTTTATGTTTATATCAAGTCTAATTCCATGTCTTAGGGAACCGTTTTAGACATTACTCAAATCTTTCTTCCGTTTTCATTTCTGATGCCACTAATCTAGCCCAGTACTTGTTTTTTGCAAAGTTGTCTAAACAATTACTATTGTGGTTTCCTAGTTAATCCTCACTTTCTTACAGTCCTTGTTTGTCTTAAACACTGCTGACACTCTGATCTTTAAGTACTACTTTGTATTAAGCTGCCCTTCTCATTAAACCTTCAGTCATCCTATATAGCTTGGGGTCCTAGCTCCAATTTCCTTGATCTGGTGTGAAGAACAAAGACAATTCATGCACCAAAGATGAAGCTGTAGAAAAGGGTAAAAACTTGTGTCCTTCAGGATGTTGTTGAGTCCCTGAATCAATTTAGCTTGAGACCCACAACAAACTTAGATATTTTGCTATGCAAGATAATCATTTTCCTTACTGTTTAAACCAAATTGTGTTAGAATTTCTTGATATATGAAGCTGAAATCATCCTAATGATACAGGACCTCACACCCCCACTAAAGATTTTGAATCAGATCTGGTGTAGGGCCTAAGAATTTGTATTTAAAAAACACTTCTTGGGGGTGGTGATTGTGCTAAAAAGGTGAAAGTGGTCAAAAGGTACAAACTTCCAATTATAAAATAGATAAAGTCTTGGGGTGTAATTAATAATACTGTATTGCATATTTGAAAGTTGTTAGATTTTTAAAAGTTCTCATCACAAAGAAAAAAATTATAACTTTGGTGATTAGTGTTAACTAGACTTATTGTGGTAATTATTTCACAATATATACAAATATTGAATCATTATATTGTACACCTGAAACTAACATAATGTTATATATCAATTATATCTCAATAAAAACAAATCTTCTCAAGATTTGGTAATCACTCCTTTGAAAATCATCAAGTCTAGTCATTATTTTTTGCATGAGAGAGAAACCGAAATGTGAGACAAATGACACAAATATCCTTCTCAGCTTTTCAGGTTTGGTAAGCAAGTACAGGTAGACATCCAGTTTACAGAACTAAAGCTTCCTCTGGCATCTGAGAGTCATCCTTGGGAAATATCAATAATGGATTCAATTCAATTTAAGAAACACCACAAACACACACTTTTCTTATCATATGCCCCTTTCTTTTATTAAGAAAAGAGTAAATAATACCCACTTAATTGATTAATTAAGGGATCTGGTTGGACAGAATCTAGTTAAAAGAGATTTTATTTTAATCAGAGCAATAATGACAAGTTTTCAGCATGCGTGTGCATGAGAGAGAGGGAAAGAGAAGAATAAAAATTGCTTTTATCTGTACAAGTTGAATTTATCTCATCAGCTTCTTAGTTCTTTAAGAAATAAATATAGATTTTTTTCATAATTACTTATTTGGAACTAAGGTAATTTGATTTTCATGCTTAATGGTGCAAATAGTGTGTGTGTTTTTTTATTTCCTGAATCATTTTAAGTGTTTAAGAAAAGAAAATTTTAAAACCATCCTTTGACATTTATATTATTTTTTGATTTTTAATTTCTTTTCCTTCACAATAAGAGATTGTTTAAACTTATCAAAATCACTTTGATTTTACACCTACAGTTGAGATTCTAACATCTAGATTTTCGACACTTATAAATGCTTTAATAGATACATGGACAGTAATTTAGTCTGACTTAAATGTAATAATCGAGCCCATTTATCTAGGCTGACAATATTTCATTTCCTAATGATCTTTTATTGTAAATTTATTTGATTTCCTTTAATATATTATCTCATTTCTCATCGCCTTTTCCTTTGAAAAAATATGAATAATTTGGTATGGAATTATGAAAACTTGGCCTTAAGCTGACAGCTCTAAGAAGCACTGAATATCTCCACCCCTTTAAATGAGTTTTATAGTTTGATAACAAAGTCCCAGGAAAAAGGGAACATTAGTTTACCAAGAAGTTATTCTAACTTCGGGTGGAAAACATACAATAAAATATACATATGACATATTATTGAATTGTACACTTGAAACCTTTGATTTCGTTAACCAATGTCACCCCAAAAATTTTAATAAAGAAATAAATTTTAAAAAGGAAGTTATTCTATAAGACACCAGGAATTATATTTCCAGTGGCTCTTGGATATTTTTGCAAGAATAAAAACCAAAATAAGAAATAAAACTGCATACCTGAGCCCTCTCTGAGAATCCCAGTCAATTCACGCTCTATTTGTTGTTGAACCACTTACCTTCTTTTCTCCGCATGGTCCCTCCTGCTATGTTTTTATTTCCATTAATATCACCATCCTCTCAGTCAGTCAAGCTGAAAACTTACAAGGCATTTTGGAAACCTCCCTCTCTTCAAAATAGTCAACCTGTCACAATATCTTGACTCCCATAAATTCCAACTAGTTCTCTAAACTGTTCCCACTTCTCCATTCCTTTTGCTATTTTCTTCATGATCCTCATCTGGACAGTAATTTCAACCTCCTAATTGACTTTGCTGCCTGCAGTCTCACCCCACACTGCCTATTACCTGTGCTAGTACAAGAGTGATGATACTTAAGGATAGCAATCTCATTCAACTACCTATCTGAGTCATCTTCATTGTCTTTCTATTGCTTACAGCAGCGGTTCCCAACCTTTTTTGACACTGGGGACCAGTGCTCCTCTGAGAATCTAATGCCTGATGGTCGGAGATGGGACTGAGATGGTGATGGTCAGTGCTGGGGAGTGGCTGCAAATATGGATGAAACTTTGGTTGCTTGCTCCCTGCTTACCTCTTGCTGTGTGGCCCAGTTCCTAACAGGCCAAGGACAGCTACTGGTCCATAGCCTGGGGTTGGGGACTGCTGGCTTGCAGGACTAATTTCACAGTCCTCAGCAAGGACTATAAAGCCCTTCAGGACTTGGTTCAAGCCTAGATCTCCAACTTTATCTTCTGTCACTTACCTTCTATGCTTCCCCTCTTACCTCAAACGCCTCTCCATCTTTAAAGAGTAAGCTTGAACATTACCTCCTTTGATGATGCCTGAGCATGGGTAGTCATGGTCCCCAGTGCATTTCTGCATCCTGTGCTTGCCTCTAAGGTACAATTTACTCATTGTTGTAATTATTCATTTATGTCTCTCACTATCACTGGACTATAAGATCCTCAAGAGGATCCATGGTAGAAAAAAATGTCAGAATAAGATGGCAATTTAGAAATCTATAGCTGTACTATCAACATTAGTAGCTTGCAGTTTTAATCACTGAACAAAAAAAAACTATTGAAAAATTATAGTTTCTTCCCCTTGACAACCCCACCCCATCTGTAAACACCCTATACATGTTTGTTTGCTTATGTTGTAGAGAAGCCTTCTGTATTATTTATCCCCCAGCTTTATTGAGCTATAATTGACAATGTTGTAAATTTAAGGTGTACCATAGAATTATTTGATAATACATATATATTGTGAAATGATGACCACAGTAAGGTTAGTTAATATATCCATCATCTCACATAGTTACTTTTGGTGTGTGTGTGTGTGTGTGTGTGTGTGTGTGTGTGTGTGTGTGTGTTGATAATATTTAAGATCTACTCTTCTAGCAAATTTCAAGTATACAATACGGTATTGTTAACTACTATATTGGGTTTTGAAACAATTCTTCATTTCTGTAGAATCAAACTGGTAAGCATACCTTTAATTACTCCCAGGATGTGAGGCAACTCTGTATGATCATGTGCAATCAAAATGCTATAGGTATTTCTGTGAATTGAAAGTAAGCACCACTAAAATCTGTTTATTTACTTATGTCATGTCTTGTTTAAAACACATTTAAGATAGTTAAAAGTCTTTAAATACAGTATCTACTCTTATTGAAATAATAGGAAAAATGCCCTAAACTATGAAGTAGTTTTTTTAAAATATAGAACAAAAATTAAAAGAACTTAAAGCCCGCTTGCTACCCACCAAAGAGCACCTTAATTTTATTTACGTCAGTGTCCAGATCCCCTGACATTCAGCTGAGTTTGGGGATTATTTAATACCCATTTCAAAGTTGAGTAGCAATATTGAGAGAGATTTCCAATAGTGATAAATAAAATACTATTTTCTTTTAGTTCTTAACCTGTAGAGATGCCTTAAGGAAACTTAAATTTGAAAAACTAACAGCAGATCTAGTTTAGGCAACATGTTACAAATTACAAACAAATTATGCACTCGAGAGATCTCAAAAATTCTATGTAGTTGTTTTCGGATTTTTAGTTAAGAATTAAAACTTTTACTTTTTCACTGGCAATTTAGATGCAAGATGCTTTAAATAATTCATAGAAAGACACTGCATTCTATAAAAGTCTGGGCAAGAAATAAGATGAGAATAAAATTAATTTTCCTTTCTTT
The DNA here is from genome assembly GCA_030015415.1 of Cynopterus sphinx. Taxonomy (NCBI): domain Eukaryota; kingdom Metazoa; phylum Chordata; class Mammalia; order Chiroptera; family Pteropodidae; genus Cynopterus; species Cynopterus sphinx. The sequence continues at coordinate 37,967,810 of CM057382.1, read as the reverse complement.
AGAAAATCAGATTTTTGCTTCAAAAGATGACTTTATAAAAAATATTTTTATTTCTTAGTGTTCAAGGCTCTTCACAGTTTAGTTCCAAGTGACCTTCCTTGAATGTTCCAGGAATAACATTTCTTCCACCACTCTTGTTCCAGGATAATATTCCTTCCTTTTCTACAGTGCCATGGGATCTATTCACCCCTTTCTTGTAGCACTTATCACCTATGTTTAGAGTTTTCTCAATGCCACTTGCTTGTCCAGCTAGGTAACAAACTTAATTTTCTTTTCCTTTTTAGTTGATGATGACATTCCTAAAATGCATGAATATTTAATGTACAGCCTGATGATTTTTCACTTTTCCACTCAGATCAAGATACAGAGCATTTCCAGCATCTTAGAATGTATCTCTGGGCCCTTACTTACCCTGCTCCCAGATGTAACCACTTTTCTGACTCTATCACAGTAGATTTATTTGGCTTATTCTTGAACTTAATCCAAATGAAAGCATATTGGATACACACTTTTCTGTCTGACTTCTTTCTTTCAATATTATATCTTTGAGATTCATCCATGTGGTTAAGTATGGCAATAGTTTCTTCTTGTTATTTTTGGATAGTATTTTAATATATGAATATCCAAAATATACTACAATTTGTTTATTTATTCTACTGTTAATGGATATTTTGGCTCTTCCTAATTCTTTGATATTATGAAAAAACTGCTACCAACATTTTTATACATTTCTTTGGGTAGATGAATACTCTCATTTCTCTTGAAAACATATATAGAAGTAGATGTATTGGGTCACAGCATAGACATATTTTACTTTTAGTAGCTTTGTGAATAATGACAAATAATTTTCCAAAGTGATTGTACCAGGCTGTGAATTTTTTCAGGGTAATGTTACTGTTTCTGTCATCTCTATATCCTCAGGATCTAAAACAGTATTTGGCATATAGTAGTTATCTAGCAAACATTTATTGAATGACTAGATACTTAGATGTATGAGTAGGATTCTTTAGTTGCAAATAACAGAACTTTCACCCAAGTTGCCCTTATCCATCACTTCACATAGCTCATAACTGTCTTCCAAATCTGTTGCAGGTACATTTACTTGGTGGACCTAAGTCATATATGAACCATAGCTTCAAGGATTCTTGGAAATGTAGTTTTAATTTCAAGCTTCTATAGCACAAAAAAAATTATGCCAGGGGAGCTTAAAAATGATATTATATGAGCCATAATGCAGAATCTGATACAGAAATCAAGGGTTGGGTTAGGAAACAGAATCTAAAAGACAGAAGTCAGGCTGCTTTGGTGGTGTAGGTGACAGAAACCAACTCATATTTCTTTTAAGGATATAATTATTCTTTTTGTAATAAAAATTCAAAGTCTTGGGGGAATGTGTCTAGCTGGAAAAGACCAGATCATGTGCCCATTTCTTGGGTAGGAGAGGACTGGACTAACAATCTCACCAAGATAGCATTCAATGAAAAATTAGTTCCCCAAAATGAAATGGAATGCTATTGCCAAGATGAAGGGACATATGCATTGGGGCAAAAACTCTACCAGTGCCCACTACAGAGTTTAAAAATGAGAAATGATAGTTTAGATATCCAAATTATATTTCATATATTCTGCCTAAAAGCCAACATCCTCAAGTATTATAGCAGTTCGAAACAAAGGGGACTTAGAGATAAAATTTTATGAGGTCAGGCATATTGGAGTATAAATTACAGACAGTTAGCTCATTTTTTTAAAGTGTAGATTACCACAATCAAGATATGGAATTTTCCCTTCACACCAAAAAATATCCTCATGTCCCTTTGTGATCAGTTCCTTCCCTCATCCCCAACTCCAACTCGAATGCCTGATAACTACTGATTTAATTTCTGTTCTTATAGGTTTACCTTTTCTCAAACTTCACATAAATGGAAATATATATTATGTGGCTTTTGAGTCTGACTTCTTTCTTTTAGCCTTGAGATCATTTCATTCAACAGCTTTCAATCTCTTTTCTCTTCATTAGAAAATGCCCCCAACAAACTTTTATGCAGAAACGTATTATTTGATGAATAGAAATAGATTGCTTTCATGAAATCAGGGTGAGGAGCCCAAGTCCAAGGTTTCTTCTGATGATGGACTTTGTAATTTGCTCATAAAATTTTATTTATCCCATGTATACCACAGTTACAATCAGATGAGAAATCTCTACACTATTTCAAAGTAGTTTTCTTGTCTCAGAAATGTTCAGAGCATTTTCCATAGAAGACATAGACAGGAAAAGCTATTGGAAATGCTACAAGATTTCTAGATCTTAAATTTTTCTTAAATTATGGACTCTTACTTACTTGATTGATTTTCATGCTAAAAATGTTCAGTTTAGGTCCACTAGGTTTCAGTTGCCATCTCTTATATCTTTTTAAATCTGCTTCATATAAATACCACTGTTAACCATTAAAATGACAAGTGCCCAGATATCACTGTCCAAACAAAGGGTAGGCTGTACAAGATGTGCCTTTGAGACCTATGTGGTCCTATTTGGTATATTAGTCACATATGGCTACTGAGCACTTAAAATGTAGTTAGTCCAAATTAAGATGTACTGTAGGTACAAAGTACACACCAGATTTGGTAGATTTGTCAAAAAAAAAAAAAAAAGAATGTAAAAACATCCCTTTAATGATTTTTGTATTGATTGTGTTTGAAAATACCTTGAATTTATTGGCTTAATAAAAATATTACTAAAATTAATTTCCCCTGCATCTTTTTACTTTTTAAAGTGTGACTGTGAAGAAACTTAAAAATCACATGGATAGCTCATATTTATGGCTTGTATTATATTTCTATGGGACAGCACTGACGGACAGATTGCAGATTATTCATTTTGCTAATTCTTCCCAAGAAAGACCAAACCTATAGTTCTCCAGTCTACATCTCAGAGATCATGAGAGACCCAGGCCACTTCCTTCCTCTTTTTTTTTTTTGAATTTCCTAGTAATTTAAAAAATAGGAAATGGCAAATGTAGAGTTTCATAAATGCTTTTATATTTCCATACTGCAAAATTTTGTACTTAGTAAAATAATACTTTCAATATAAAAATACAGGATATAATGTACTGTGCCGGCCATAAGACAACTTCACGATTTATAAAGAAGAGCAATAGAGATGATGTGGTCCAGTTATGGAGTACAATTTGAAAGTTAGTAAAGAAACTTTCTATCTCTTTATTTATTTCTGTAAATCATATTTGGAGATGATTCAGATATCTAAATTGGAGGTCCTTTGTGAATGCGAGGCCTCATCCTAATGGTCCACCCGCCACTACCCCACCCCACTCAGTGGTGACAGGTCCTGTCTTGCATCTTTCGTATATATCTTGTACCTTCTATGTGACAGGCTCTCTGCTGTACACTTTACAAGGTTACTTTGAAGCCTTGCAACAACATGCAAGAAAGCTGCTATTGTTAGAGAGTGAAAGAATGACCTCTGATTCTACCCCACACTCCTCTCAGCAATGATGTCCTTTGAGGGGGTGAAATGATGAAATTTTGGGGCAGAAAGGATAATAAATAACAGAGGAACTGATAAGGTATGAATCCCCTGTTGCTTGTCTACATATAGCTAAACTCTCTTCACCTGTGTGACACCCAGACTCATCTAGAAAGCTCTTTTCCGAAACTAATTGTTTGCTTCTGTGTATGCTAGACTGCCCCAAATTGGAGGCATTTTAAAAACTATTATCTGGAGGAATGGGAGGAAAGCTATAGCTGGGGCTTTCCATGAGAGTGCCACCTCCCAGCTACAAATTACTCACTTTAAACCCTGCATTAGGCGGATGCCGCTTTGCCAACCAGGCTCTCAAAGTTCTTATTCTCCTCCATGTATATGCCCTTTATGCCTGTAAAGTCGGGTTTTGTTCTGTGACTATGTAAATCAGAGCCAAGGGAGTTTCTTTTCTCTCTGTGACTGGAACCACGGTGAGGCATTCTCTGCAGTCCAGCACTTTATACACTTCTCCGCTGCGTGGGCAGAAAACAAAGCAGAGGGAGCTCTTGAATGTACTTTTCACCTGGCTTAAACAAGAGCTTTGATTTCCCCTTCCTCTTAATCATTATAAAAGCAGGATTCAGTTGTTGTTGTTGTTATTGTTTTTATCAGTTATGGGATGCTTGGATTTTAACACTTTAGATTATGGCTGAAACAATCCTGCAGGACATCTGGAATATGGTGGAATGCTGGGTGGTCTTTTAGTTTAAGCAAATTTTCTGATTTTTTTTTTAATATTATACCTCTGGATGTTGGCTAATTATAAAAGCCAGAGATATGTTCTTCACAAAACCTAAGCTGGTTGGAAAAGGCCTCCCCTCTTACACATTTATTCAACCAACATTTATCGAGCTTCTACTGTATGCTTGTGCAAAGACAGATAAAAGAAAATCTTTGCCCTCAAGCTCTGGAAGTCAAGTGGAGAGGCATGATAAAGTGGGCAAATGCAATACAACTCCCACATGGTCCTGAGCTGCATCTTTAAGGACAGGGAGTAGTTAGCTGTGTGAAGAGGATGGTAGGGCTTTATGTTGTTGTTGTATTAATATAAACTTTATTTCTTTTAGAGTAGTTTTAGGTTCTTGGCAAAATTGACTGTAAGGTACAGAGATTTCTCATATACCCCTGACCTCATATATATTAACCTCCCCATTATTGACATCTCCCACTAGAGAGGTGCACTTATGGCAATCAATGTAACTACATACACATTCTATGGGTTTGCAAAAATATAAAATGACATGTATCCATAATTATAGTATCTTACAGAGTATTTTCACTGCCCTGAAAATCCCTGTGTTCTACCTATTCATCCCTTCCCGCACAGTTCCTGGCAACTGCCAATATTTTCACTGTCTCCATAGTTTTACCTTTTCCAGAATGTCATGGATAGTTGGAATTACACAGTATGTGTGAAAAAGGAGCTTTTTCAGTTTGACTTCTTAGTAATATGTATTTAAGGATTCTCTGTGTCTTTTCCCGGCTTGATAACTCATCTCTTTGTAGCACTGAATAATATCTTGTTCCTGGATGTACCACAGTTTGTTTATTCATTCATTTACTGAAAAACATCTTGGCTACTTTCAAGTTTTGACAAAAATAGTTTAATTTTAAGTAGATAGAGTAGAACTCATAAAGGCACAAAGGGATAAAACCAAGGTCCTTTTTGAAACCTGTAAGTGGCATTTATGGTGTGGGGGATATTGCATGGACAGTGACACAGAAAGTTCACACTTCATTTGAAAGATTATTCCAAAACCACAATGTGGATTACATTATTCTAGTAATATTCTAGTAATGGCACTTCCACCATTATAGCGTGTCACTTGTAGAGTTTGCCTGGAAACAGATATAGAAATATCCTACTTATGTATGACTCACAAGTTTATTTGGTTAATTTTGTAATCTTAAAAACAAAAAACTTCTATTGGAATGATTTTAAGTTCTGGGTTATATTGTGAAAATCCAGTTAAGGGAAATAGTAACTTGTGGGTTTGAGTACAGTTTGGCTCTCTTATGACTCAAAGAATTGTGTGGTTTTGGTTTTTGGTGGGAAATCTGTTGCATATTTTGGACAGGAGCCCTACTTTGGAGGTCAGTGGTGGTGGTGGTGATGGTGCTAATCCATCTAATTTAGCTGAATGCTGATGAGCAACCCTTCATTTAGAAGTAAATTAAATAACAAATGAGTCACTTTGAAAACATAGTCTATAGCCTCATTAACAGGAAAACAATTACTGTTCCTGTTCAATACTTTAAGAACTAAGTGAGGTTTACATGACAGATGTAATTATGTCTTTAGAACATCTGTAATCAATCAGATCAATATTTCACTTGAAGCGTCTAAAGATACCTCTTCTCTCCTGACAGATTATTTTATCTCTTAATGTAATAAACATTGGTTGATTTTGTAATATTCTCTTGAAATCGCTTTAGTTATTGATGAGCTCCATAAGTAACTGTGTCCCTGAGAAAGCCTCACATTCTGGAGATATAACATTTATTTCATTTGTGGAACCACTTTGAAAAGTATAAGTTGTTAGATAATGCTAGCCATCATTATTCTGCTTTTTACTCCCCACCTGATTTTTCAAGAAAGTGAAACAGCTCCATGTATCTTTGTCTTACACTATTGAACTTTCAAGAAATCTTGTCATAGATATTTTCAATCTTTTGACTCAATTATCCCAAACCCAAGTATAAACCCTAACTGAATAATTTCATGGAAATAAAGAGTCTTGCCTCCACATCTCAGCCATTACTGTGTTAATTTCAATAGAGTAAGAAACAACTAAAACAAACTAAGTTGAAGCTACTTAAATATTTAGCATTGTGGAAATACTTTAATAACCAAATGCAGAGGGAATATTATGCTATTAATATGATAGTTGGGAAGGTTGATATAGAAAGATGAAAAGATATTTATGATAGACCATGTGAAAAATCAGAATATGAATTGTACATAAATGTGAAATGAACAAGTCTATGGAAATAAAATTATGACATTAGAATTTGGAGGGCCTTCGGGAGATGGAATGTATTGTGCTCTTTTTCATACAAATACTTCTTAATATTGATGTGACATCTTGTCAATGATTTTAAAATTAGAGCTTTGTAAGCCTTTAAACCAAAGAGTGCCACAAAATTTCATATTAGGGCAAACTTGAAAAAACAGTATTTCTCTTAGGGCCACTAAAGGCATCATCACATCCAAAACACATCTGTTACATGTTCTTGGTTTGTGACTGAGGGTTATTAATACTTGCCCTCTAGTGGTTTAAAGTTGGAAACAGACAATTTTGGTTTAATTTGTGGTTGCTATTGCTCATATCTTTGTTTTTGAAAATGATAATACTTATTGTAAAATTAGCGTGCGTGTGGAGAGTGACCAAAAAGCATAATATAGTCAGTCCATCCCATTCTAAACCTGCCCTGTGTAACCTACAGCTATTCATAAGATTCATGAGGACAGAATGCACAGAAGTTGGAGCTTAGGCTTTGCAATGGAAAGACCTGGATAGTCTGAGGATCTGCCACACACCAGCTGGGTGACCTTGGACACATCTATCACCTTTCTTTTCTCATCTACTGAATGGGGATACTAAGAGTACTACTTCATAGTGTTCTTAGGAATGTGTAATTTAGTATGAATGTATGGCATGTCAAGTGCTACTATTTTTACTGCTTTTATTCTTAGGAATGTGTAATTTAGTATGAATGTATGGCATGTCAAGTGCTACTATTTTTCTGGTGCTATGGGTGTTAATCTTGGTGCTGAGATTGAATGAAGAAATACAAGAAAATGAGTTTTCAACTGCTTAAGGAGATATGTTCCCATGCAATGGTAGTAAAAATAAATAGTAAGTAAATACTAAAGGGGTGATAAAACTATGTCATTGCTCCTGAAACAGAATTGTTGCCATTTTATGTCAGCATCGTTGGGCTGCATCTAATGATTGATAACTTATTTAGTAATTTGCAGCATTTTTTAAATTTTTAGTGATATATAAAGTAATGGTGCATCTTACAACTGATGGTTGTTAATAGTAATATGTAACATTTTAAGACAATATTTGCCATGGAACAGGCAAAGGACAGAATGAGTTATAAGCATTATCAAACATAATCCTTAGAGGAAATTCTGTGGATTTGGAAAATTGGAAAACCACTGGTCAATGAATCGTAGGGCAGTGAGGTTATAAAGAACTCTCTAAGTCAGACTTGAGCTAAATTGCTAAATAAGGGGAGTCAATCTAGATAAACCCCAGATAGAACAGAGATTCCAGGAAGAGATATGCTGTCAGTAGGATATCCTGCTTGGAGAAGTTGTGGTGTAACATAGCTATCTGTGTGGCCATTCTGGCTATTCATCCCTTATTGGTACCTCTCTCACTTTCATTGTATTCCTTTAAAAGGAGGACCTGGCACAGCTTTTCTTTAGTTTGATTTTTTTTTTCTCATCCATTTTGCGTCTAAATTTTAATTACTTAAAGCAGAGTTTCTTAAGGTTGGCAGTATTGACATTTTGGGCAAGATAATTCTTTTTTGGGGGGGGGGGATTTGCTGTGCATTGTGTGAAATATTTAGCATCATCCCTGACCTCTGCACACCAGACGCTTGTAGCACCTTTCAGTTTCGACAACCAAATATGTCTTTAGATATTGCCAAATGTCCAGGGTTGGGGGTGGGGTGGGGCAAAAATATCCCTAGTTGAGAATCATTGCCTTAAAGAAAAGAGCATATCTACCATTTCTTTTCCTTTTTACTTTCTTTTCTTCGTGTGTGTGTGTGTGTGTGTGTGTGTGTGTGTCTGTGAAGGAAGAACATTCATAAATGTTAGGATTTTCTTTTAAACAACTCTTTTGTCTTGCCAGTGGATGACATGATGTTGTGTGTAAATCTAACAAGCATCTACTCTCTTGTCTGTTTGCTATTCTGAAGTGTGATGGGGGTAAGAGAATTGGTGCCTAGGATATTTTTTTTAAATACTTTTAGATTTATAGAAGAGTTGAAAATATGGTACAGAATGTTCTTGTATATCTTCCTCTCACCATTCTCTAATGTTGACATCTTCCATAACTGTAGTATATTTATCAAAACTAAAATCTTAGCATTGATTAATACAATACTATTAACCAAACTATAGACTCTATTTGAATTTCCTCAGTTTTTCCTTGAACCTGCTTTTTCTGTTCCAGGGTCCCATTCAGGATTGCTCATTGCATATAGAGAGAGTATAGTTTTATTTGTTTGTTTATTTTTTGCTTTTTTAATGGAAGGAATATAATGTATTCCAGGAAAACTGCTTATTCTCAGATTATGACAATGAGCAGAATTTTCTAATAGAGGCTTATCTGTATTAGAACTTGCTGAACCAAAAAGTTCCTTTATTTCTGCTTAAAGTAGAAAGTGGAATGGACACTCTAAGGCAAAAACAGCTATCACACTACATATTTTCTAAACCTCTGAAAAAATTGCCTAAAGGTGGCTTTTGTCTTCACTCTCAGTATAAGCCATCCTCATTTCATAGTTTTTCTATAAATGATAAATACTAATGGAGTGAACCAAAGGTACAGTCCCAAATTGCTGTTTCATATTTAGGGCAAGGTGAATGGTTCTTTTCCAATTTTATCTGACAAATACAACATGAACACAAAGTGACATGGAAAAGTTGTAATCTATTGAACCTGGTAAATGTGAGTTGTAAGTAATTGCAGTTTCTTCTTAGTCTCATTTGCTGTTCAACCATTTCTCATTATACGATCCTTTAAAGTCAACCTGATTCAGGAGCAGATCAATACTAGGGAAACCCTTTTATCTTCTTTTAGGGCATAAAATTTAAAAGATGCTTAAGTCAATATTCCTTTTAATAATGTGTCATACGGAAATGCCTGGGTTCCCCCTTCTTGTTGTATTATTAATTGAGCTGCCGACCACCCACAAGGTATAGTCATTCCCTCCCATAATTCTCCTTTGCCCTAATTGCCATTCTGTTTTCAGTTCTATTTGTCTTTAGATATTTCTTTCTTCTGCAGTAGTGTTGAGCATGCTTGTACTTAGTTTTATCTTTCTGTGCTTTTGCTTCTAAATGTCAGCATAATTTTTCTGCCTTATAATATTGGAGATGTTATAACCATCCATCAGCCCAATAGAAGAGCGGAAAAGATTAGATATCATTTATCTGTATTGGTTGTTCATTGTAATGATCCAGTGGACAACATGAACAGATAATCTGTTGCTTTGATGGAAACTAATTATTCTTAAGCATGACAGCATCGAAATAGCTTTTGTGACATTGTTTTTAAAAATGATGGCTACCTAGTCATTATTAGTGCAAGCAGAGGTTCAGTCATGTTCTCTGATAATTTCCCTATATAAGCAACACAACAGCTTGGATCTTTTATTACTGCTTTATGGGAAAATTTGAACTAAAATTTAAAAACTTTAAAATTTCAACTGACATTTATATATAAAGACTATCCAATAAAAATTTCTTAATGGAAAATAATTTACCATTTCCTAGAGAACAGAAAATGAACAATTAGGAGATAATTTTTGCCAGGAGTTAATATAGCTTGATTTTTATTTCGCTGCTGGTGATTGTACTAACCATGAGGTTTGAGGAATAAAGTTGCCATGAATTACAATTCATTTCTGATGAAATTTCCCAAGTGAAAAGCATGATTCCATGATTAATTCTTAAAATAATCTCATTTATCTGCACAAATAAGAAAGGAGGTTTTGTTTTATGTGCATTCATGAGCAAACTTTTAAAAAGCCACAGTATACTGAGAAATAGTATTTCTAATTTCATATCCTGTTCCTAAAATACTTCAGAATCTTAATCAATATTGTGCGAAAGTATTTGTATTATGGACACCACTAATAATTCAATCAAGATTTGTATATTATTATTGGCTCACAGCAGAGATGCACTTTAACTATAGTGTGTCTTTGTTTGAGAACTGAAACGCGTTAAGCAACTTCTCATGTCTTTATTTCCCTTTGTTATAATAGGTTTTGAAAAGCTTTAGGGTTTGGGATGCTTTAGATGATGATAGACATAGCTAGTGTATTGAAATACATTAAACAAGTTTATAATTACATAAATAACACCGTAAAAAAATGACTGCTGTAAAAACATTTGAATAATGCTGAAGTAGGTAGAATAAAAAATAAAAGTATCCTTTTACCTTCTGTGTATTCTGGTTTCCTCAATCCCATTCCCTTCCTCAGAAAGGTGCTAGTATCTTTCCATGCTTTTTTTTCCACACACTTATGTACAAGTATGTACACACACACACACACACCTTTATGTCTTATGTTATAGTCTATAAACTGTTCTACAATTAATTTCTTTTCACTTCAAAATATCTTTTGAGTACCTTTTCACATATGTATATATGGCTTTTCATTTTGAAAACTGAGTGTGCCATTTTTAACCATTGTATTGCTCTATGAAATGATGTTTGCTTTTTCGCATTATCCTGATTTTAGGAAGTCTCCTTCAGATACAGAGAAACTGAAGTAAAATCTCAGTTTGAACCACCAGCTCGTTAAACAGCTGACCTGGGTTGATCCCTTCTGAATGTATCTGAAGAGGAAAGTCATCCTATGATTACAGAGGATTTGAATCCCTGATTTGTTGCAGGTGCATGCATGAAATCTGGCTTTGATACAAAGGAGCGAGTCACCTGTCTGGACTTCAGGTTCCCCATTTGAAAAGGGAAACTGGGGTGGATTGGGCCTGATTTGGTAATCCTTGTCCATATCTTACATCTTCTATTTCTGTTTTCTGAGCTAAAAGTTGCATTTGACAGGGGATAATTCTTCTGAAATTAGTTATAATTGTGTGCTAGTGATGGATGGCCAAAATTTTAAGTATGCACACTCAGGTCTATTTTTACCCATAGTGGACATATGCGTTAATCTTTGAAAAAACCTCTTGGAATGGCCCTTTTCATTGTCAAGTTATGATAATGCTAACCAACAGAGAGAGAAAGAGACAGCCTGCTTCTCTCGTAGCCACCTAGAAAAGCTTCATTGGAAGATTTACTTGTAGTTACAACTTGTTATTATAAACCTCTAAATATTATTCAAGATATACCCTCAACTGTCATCTAAAACTATAGTTCACTTTAGAATCTATACTGTATAGATGATGCTTACCAACAGGTGTTCTTTTATCACATTTACTTTTGTCACATTTATTTGCAGAATGATGGGTTCAAAAACCATAAAAATAATACAAATGGCTAACATTATTGAGAACTTACCATGTCAGAAATTGTTCCAAGCACTTTAAGAGTCACTCACAACAGCCCTATGAGATAGTTCACAGAAGAGGAACCTGAGACTTAGAGAGTTTAAGTAATTTGTAACTTTGTGGTGCAACTGATGTGCAAATTCCTATTTAAGGGAAAAAAACTGAGGACTTAATTGAATAGTTGCTTTGTTATAAAATGACTAAAATTTATCTGAAGTTGGTGACAGATCTGGCCATATGCAGATGATAAATGTTTGTGCTTCTTATTTTTGTGATGATGCTATGAGGTGTCTTGACTTGAAAGTGGTCTCCTGTTTCTCAGGCACACTGATGATGCTGTCTACTGAAGTTGATCTTTAAAAAATATATAAACAAAGCAATTCCTTATATTCTTTCTGAAGTTACAGATCATTCACGCTGACTTTAGCGAAGTTCCTGCCCTGGTAGACAAGCCCTGGTATTGGAATCTGCAAAGTTGATGATTAGTTGAAACAATCTGGATTGCAGCCACAGGACATCTTGTAGCACAATCAAGCGCTACTTCATCATGCCTGGTGACAGGAGTTTTCCTGCTAAGTTTCCATCAGGAGCAAGGAGCCAGGGGACAGCTCAGCAGCTAATTAGACAAGGCAACATACAAGGCTAGTACATGCCAACTTCAATAGGCTGCAGTGGTGGATCTGTCAAACGAATCTGTCTTGCTCTCTGTGCTTTATACCCATTACTGTACCTGGTTGAACATTAACACTCAGAAATCTGCTGATTTTCTCCAATATCCTGGCCCTTGCAGAGAAGGAGCTGAAAAGGAACTGTATGTCTTTAAGGTAGTTCCATGCTTCATTATCCTGAAAAGCATCAATCTTCAAGTCATTGTTAAAGAAGCATCACAAGATGAGGAAATGTTGAGGGGATGGGTGGAAATGCAGTGTATGAACTTTTTAGTGTCTCCACTACAATTTCCTTCCTTTCCCGTCATGTTTGTTTTTGAAAAAAGTCAAAGACTTAAAACAAATGGAAATGGTTTCCCTGTTGAGACCAAATCCAAGAGATTGCAAGTGTTTCCTTCTCCTTTGCTTCTGTGTCTCCTAAAAGATGAAGATTAAAAAAAGTCTTAGATGCGCATATGTTTTTAATAAATTATCAAACTATAAAGGCAGACACACTGAAAAGTTTGTAAACAAATATCTTGAATATAAAGATAATATTAAAAAATATTTAAGCACATGCAGCAGCAGCAGCGGCAACAGCAACAGCAGCAGCAACAAAAAGCCATATACTTATACCAGGTTGGGATATATTTTTGACCACTTAAGCAATTAACTCTACACAATATGTCAGTCTTAAAGATGTCAATTATGTGTGTGTTTTTATCAGAAAACCTCAAATCAGTCTCTACAGCTGTGGGAGAAGAAGCGGAAGATGCTGAACCTGGAAGGATCCTCATGGAGTCATCTTGTTTAATCCTGTCACTTCATAGATGAGGAAACTGAACCCTGGAGTGAACATACCCATTTGCACTGCTTTTTCCTGTTGGGGGCCCACTGCTTTTTCTACGACACCATGCTGTCTTGCAATAGGACTTTAGGGGTAGAACTTCTTTTCATGAGCTGAGATTCTTGGGGTGGAATTCACCCCAGAATCTTAAGGGCTGGAAACAATGACTACAAAGAGCCACTCCAGCCTTCTTAGAGTCTGCCTGCCTGTAAAAAATACCTACTTGTGTGTTTCTCTGTGTGAGGTTCTGTCATTTTCTGATTATAAATATTTTCAGGAAAAAAATTTAATCAGAGGTGTCATGATGTGTTGTTTTAATTTGTTTACTGCTCTTCTGTGTAGCACAGTAAGCCTTGCTAGTCACAGAGCAAGTAGAAAGCCCTGATTCACTGCTAAGTGAATACAATTTTAAAAAGATAATAACATGGTACTTTGTTGTCGCTGGAGCTATGGATCTACTCAATATGCCATCCTGCCATCTGAGAGCAGATGCCAAAATCTATGAGTAGGTCTGACAAAAGATAGACTTCTTTTTGCTCATTTTCAACTTGGTGAATAAATTCTCCAGGCACATGATAATGTTGGAATAGCTAGTAGTTAATAACAAAACCACACTGAATGTGGAAACTAAAGACTCAAGTCCTAGATTTAATTTCCTGATTTCTGGTTTTTGATCTTTCTCCTTGGGCCTTAATTCCTACAAAAGTAAAATGAGTGGATTGAAGTAAATTTATGTCTAAGGGTATTTCCATGTCTAATGTTGAATGATCTTCTAATATTAATGGTTTCAGTATTGCTGCTATGAAATATTCTTTGCTCTCACTGTTTAGTTGACTTATTCTTGTGTGTCTGGTGTGCAGCTCAATGTCAGCCAATTGGCATTGCTTCATCTCATGTCCACAGATGTGACTCCACATAGGACAGATTTTTTTTTTTTTAAAGAAAAGTGCTATTCATGGAAAGAGATTGTACATAGATAAAGGCACATCACTTATCACAAGTGAGAGAAAATTTCTCAAAATACATGTCCTACTAAGTGTTAATCTCATATAAGAAGCATAGAGGTAAACAAATTCTATTTTTTGCTGATCCCAAAGTTGTGCAGTGAGTTTAGATTTAGTTAAAAGCGAAGACAGAGAGTGAAGGGCTGTGCATGAAATGAAGGCTGAGTGGGTGAGGTAAAGAGACATGGGAAGCAAAGCTAAAGAACTATTCTAACTATGATCTCAAGACCTGAAGGCGGAGGTTGCACACAGGTTTTTTTGTTTTATGGTTTTGTTTGTTTTTTGGCTCACATTGTTACTTGGAACAGTTTCTTAAAAAAACAAAAATAAGCAACAACAATAACAACAAAAACAGACTAAGTTGCCAATACGGGAAGGTACAGATTTCTGGCTTCTCTTAAAGCATCAGTTTGGAGACATTGGGTCCTGAATCTGGCATGTCAGCAATTGGCTACCACTTTTAGATGGACATATTGTGTTCCTGTTTTCCACAGTCCCTACTACTCCCTACTGCCAACACTGAGGCATAGTGTCAGCTGCCACTTACCATGCCCTTGGCATGTTATTTTCATGTAGTAAAGTTAAGCTTTAAAAAAAATCTATTTCTTATAGCTAATTTCCCATTAAAAATAAGAAAATAAAGCTAGACTGAGTAGGAAGCGCACTTCTTACGTCCAATCTGCTTTACATATTGATGTCATATGTCTTTCTTCTGTAAATAACTGAGTTTTCAAGCCCCATTGTAACTTAAGCTTTGTTCTTGA
The DNA here is from genome assembly GCA_030015415.1 of Cynopterus sphinx. Classification (NCBI taxonomy): domain Eukaryota; kingdom Metazoa; phylum Chordata; class Mammalia; order Chiroptera; family Pteropodidae; genus Cynopterus; species Cynopterus sphinx. The sequence goes on along the minus strand of CM057382.1, from coordinate 37,952,744 downwards.
TTTAATCAGTAAAGAAAAAATATCCAGCTAAATTAGAGACGTACAAGTGTGACATATTAGCCTAAATCCTCTCCCCACCCCACCCCACTGTATATTCAAGTTGATTGTAATTCCTTAACCAGTTTGAAGCAATCAGAACTAGAATTCTGAGGTTCTTCCCTATGTGTAGGTGGGGGTTAGAGGAGAAAGCACAGGAAGGAGACACTGATGTGAGAGTGGAGATTCTTTCTTTGGCCTTCTTTGCCTGGAAACCAACTCACCAAGTATGCCAAGGAATGCCCTTGTGGTGAATTTGCAAGAGAAACCACTGTCTAAAAGTTAGCTGGCTCTAATTATTTGCGGTTCCCAGTTTAACCTGGAAATCTCTTCAGAGAAATACTTTGGGGTTTGAGGTTTGCTCTCAAATTCTGAGGGCACTGAGAAAACCTGGAAAGAGTGCTGCAATGACCTTCATTAGTTACTTGTTAGATTAGTTTCACAGAAGCTGGTTTTGGTGTGACTTTTCAGTCCAGAAGAAATACCTTAACAATAACCCTAATTAAATATCCAAGTCTTGAGCTATGCTTTTGTTTTTGCATGACCTCTTTACTCTCAACTTTTATGTTCCTCAATTCTTTAATTAATGAGACTATGAATATTTCAAAGGAACTACAGATATGTGGCACCATTAAAATGCTAGTATAAACATGAAATTGGATTATGAAATTGGGCATAAAGACAAGTCATAACACTTACATTCTAAGTGCAATTTTTATCTATTTTGTTTTTGGCTGCTTATTTATTCCCTCAAGAGAAAACAAAATCTAGAGATATCAGAGTGAGACTGTTAAACGACTGTAGAAATTGGCTTGTTTTCTGGGACTCTTGTACAGAGGTAGAAACATAGTTTTTGTGTGTGTGCATACTGGTGGGAACTTGATGCAGTCTTTGGTTAGGAAAAAGTCAAGCTCAAGACTCAGATAAACATGTCGACATTTCAGTGCTCAGCGAGTGCTTAGTCCTCTTTGGTTGGGAAATAATATGAGAACAGCCTTTGTTTTTATATTCCAGTTCATTACTGGTGGGACTATAGCCAACAAGAAAATGCCATCAGAACAGCTTCAGAATTCAGACAAAGAATCACGTCAGTTCTTATTTTAGACGAACTGGTTCAGCCATTTCTCCTTTAGAGAAGTAGGGTGGGTTTCCCCTGGTGAGCCTAACTGAAAGGGCTTGCTTCCACTTGAAAGATGTGGTAAACATCTGGCAAAGTGAGGGAAGTTTGGAACTATGTAGAAATCTTGGAAGAGATGAGGAGCCAGAGGCATAACTAACTAGATTCAGGGCCAGGGTCACTGGTTTCATGCTTGACTCCTCCATTCATTTGACTTTGACCTTGGATGTGACTTGTTTATGTGTTTCCCCTCTGTTGAATGGGAATGATGAGATGATGAGTCACATTTACTTCTGGGACAATTAATTGTAAGTAACTAAAAAGCACTTTGCAAGCATGGGCTTCTATGGGGCCCTATTATTCTAAAATAGCTGGAGAAATTTTGGTAGTGTACAAATTTCAAGGCAGTAACATAAGGAAACATGTCCTTCTGTAATTCCAGGATAACTGTAAGCTTTTATTATTAAAGACACTTTATGGTAGCATAAGGAGTGCAGAGGCAGTAGGTGAGACCAAAAATATTAAAAAAGATTTTCATTCATTTATTCATTCATTCACTTGACAAATTTATTGAGATCTTTCTATGATAGATGCACTGGATTGGAAATAATAATTAAATACATATAGCCCCTATGAAGCTCATGTTTCTTGTTGTTGTTGTTGTGAGTTTTTTTTTTTTTTTTTTTTTTTTTTTTTTACTGAGAATTTAGAAAAGAAAATAGTATTGAGTGACATGGGCAAGTAACCTCTTGTGTTTCAGTTTTTACATTTGAAAGCTTGGGATTATACCTATACCTGGAATTTATTCTAGGATAAATGAGTATTTCATATAAATTACTTAGCAAACTGCTCCTGAGAACAGTGAGATATTTATAGAAATAGACGGTATCTTTATTGCAAGGATATATATGTATATATATATATTTTTAGAAAATCTAGATTATTGTATAATTAATCATTGGAGGAATTATTATTAATTGTTGGAAGACTTCCATAGATAGAGGTAGGTTTGAAAAAAATTAGACATTTTAATAACTTTGCACATAATTATAGCCTCATTGTAGGCATCATTGTAGGCTTTAAAATAAATAAATGAACAAAAAGATAGATAAAAGGAGAGTTGGATTCTAGTCTTGGCTACAACTTAACTGAAATCTTGGAAGACTTACTATTTTCTTGGCTTCAGTTCTTTTATCTATAAAATGTGTTGGTGGGAATACTTATATTTGTGGCCTATTCTAATTCTAAATTTGATAATTTTCTGTAAAAACATTATTGAACAACAGTAGTAGCCTACAAAATATAGTGCTAGTGTTAACTTCTTTTAGGTGAGGACTAAGCCCTGAGTCTATGCTAATGGGCATCATTTGTATGTATTGGATAGGATAACAGTATCAGTGAGGAAAAATATTCTAGACTAGACTTAATCCTTGATAGAAAGATTAATATATATATATATATATATATAAAATCAGTGTTGCAGATTACTATGGGTAGTGTTGCTTAAGAAAATTGGTAAGCAAATCATACCGCTGATGTAGGTGGGTCATTTATGGACTGAGAATAATCCCTATAGTTTTCAGCAATGAAGAAGTAACCTCTTAGGGACTTTGAGTTGATGGGTAATATGAATGAGATCTGAATATACAGAGAACTTTTCTTCCAAGGTTCTAATCTCTATTGTCTCTTTTGCTCTCTTGGCCTCTCCGTGAGATAGGCGTGGGTGGGTGCTATTTCCCCATCTCATCTTAAACAAAAGCAGTGGGAAAAGCAGTGCCTTTGAATGGAGCTAACTCAATCAGTCAACGAATATTTGTTAAGTATCTGACATTGTTTCCCAGCATTTGTTTTTTAAACATATGTGTGAGGATGTCCCTTCACTTGGTCCAAGAGAACTCAATGAATTAAGAAAATATTAAGCTTCTATTGCTTATCAGTGGGAGGGGTAGTAGGAACTCAGGTTCACCTACTTTTTCTACCAAGCCCAATTTACCACCTTGACTCATTCCTGCCCTTTAAGGCAGCTCTTCCTGTGCCTTGCTCAAGACTGGCTGTGAGGTTGGAGTGTGGTAAGGTGAGACCACCATTAACCAGGAAGGTTGATTAAATCAGGTTTTCTCATTAACTGAAGGTCAATCAGAAAAAAAAGTTTCAACATGGCTGTTTAAATAAAAAAAAAATCTGAGAACAATAAAAGACTGCAAATGGTTTTAGAATAGGGTAGGAGAATTTGTTCTAGCCCTGCCTCTGCCATCCCATGACATTATAATGTTTTACATACCACTTAGACTCTTTCAGCTTCAACTTTCCCATCTGTAAAATGAGAGGATAGTTCTAAATGATCTTCGGGGCTTTTTTGAGTGTTCTTCTTTGAATTTCATTTTGATATAAATTTATTTACAAGCCGTTATCTTGGGGAAGTAAGACAACAGGTAAATTTAATTTTGCTGTTATTGTTTATTTGTTATAACTACATGATGAACATATATTGCTATGTTAAAAGAAGAATAGTTATAAAAATGAACATTTTGAAAATAGAATCATAAAGGTTAAAAGTTGAAAATGTTCATAGATCTAGTCCAATCCACTCATTTTCAGATTGAAAAAACCAACGGCCAGAAAATTAAGTCCCTAGCTCAAACTCTCTGAACTTGTTAGAAGCAGTCTTGGGACTACCAACCAAATTTCTGGTTTCTTAGACCAGCACTTCTTTTTCTGTAGCATATCTTCATCGCATGTGTGTGTGCGTGTTTTTCTTTCTCTTCAAAAAGGGAGACAAGCAACAATAATAATTGGGTATTCTAGCATTCTTATTTAAATTCTGTTCATCAAGACCTGGTAAGCACCAGGCTGTCGCCAGCAGTGATGTCTTGCCCTTTGAGGGTGATCTATCGGAATCCAGGTTTCACTGATAGACTGTGGCCAAAGTTCATTTGCTGTGTGGGATGGTTAGGGCAGCTGCCATTCGTGTCTCTGCTCTGCTGTGTGCAGTGTAGGAGTTATTAACATAAAATACCTTCATGATCATAATAGAGATCATTAGTAGTAAGTTCAGGAGACTAAAGAAGGCAAAGGAACAAGGAGAAAAGGTACATGGGAGCTGAGGAGAAGAAAATATCAGTGTCTTAGGCTTGGTAGTCCAGTGATGTAAGTGCACAGGATGCTCAGTTAGAGTTAGCAGTCCCCATGTGTGAAAACTCAACGCTCTCTTTATATTGCTCTCATCAATTGTTCTGCCCTTGATTCTGGTGATTTCAGGTAGAAACAGACTAACTTTTGTTAATTGGGAGTTAACTGATTTGTACAAATAGTTTAATTGCATTTACTACCCCAAATGAGAGTTTCTTCTGGATAATGAATAACAAGCAAATGTTATACAGAATGATGAATGTTTGCAGGTAAATATGATGGGGACTCTCTACATGTAAATCAAGTTTGCTGAATACTTTCAGCTTATACTGTAAAAAGTTTCCTCAAAAATAAGCCTATCTTTTTTTCTAGTCTTCATATGTAATGTCTATGAATAAATATTTCTTATGATTTACATCTGTGTGGAAAAATTGCCTCCTACACAAGCCCCACCTTCCAGCCAGGTCCAAACCTCTCACTACCAATGCTATCATTATACTTGGGATTCCAGCTGCCTTTGGTTATGAGGATTTCATGCAAAATGAACCAAAGGGAGCAAAACATAAAATTCTGCCATTTTTTTCTTTCCCAATTGCCCTGAGTTAAATAACAGTTTATTCTGCAGGCTTTCGAATCACTCCCACAAAACTGGCAATCCAATACAATCAACACATTCATGCTAATCCACCCAGAAGTAAATACACTGTGGTAAAACTGTGACATTTGCAAAGACCATAGCTCTCCAATTACTGAAAAATTAACTAGGGATATAATGAGTGAGGGCCAAGTGTGATTCAGCATGAAGGGAAGCAGCCTAGCCATTCTGTGTCTAATCCTCAAGTGGAAACTTTCTATACATTTAAGAACTTCTCTATAAAAAAGGAGTGTTGTTCACTTTGACATTTGCTTTAAATAAAAATGTTGCACCGCATTTTTTTGGTTATAATCTAAGAACTACTAAAGTGCTCCTAAGAGGTGTTGGCTTCAGCAATTTTCTGGACTTAACTAATACTAGGATATGCTCAAGCCCTGCAGGAATGTTTGTGCCATGAAGCCAGAGTCCAGTGAGTCCAATACTTTTTGGATGTTCATAGAAAGAAAAGGGAATTTAGTTTGTTTAACTTGTCTTGGATCCTGGAATGGGAGTCAGCAAATCTAGATTTGCGTCCTAGTTTTGCCCTATTACTAAAATGGCACTAGGAAGAACCCAAGTGTTCAGCATTGTACAAACTGAAGTTTTCATATGCGTTTCACCTTATATTTACCCTATGGGGCAACAAAGGCATGAGTTAATCAATCTCGTTTTATAACAAGGAAGCTAAGACTCAGAAAGGATGTTAGTTGCATATCATCTTGTAGCAGCCACTTCCCTCATGCAGCAAACAATCCCAGGCAGAAGTCCAGAGAAGGTAGGTGCTTCACCTGGCATCACACAGCAAGTTTGATGCTGGAAATAGCATAATTAGTCTGGAATTTCCAGCTCATTGCTTAGGTCACTGGACCATGCTGTCTCAGTGTGTCCAGCCTGGCCTGGGAGGTGAGCCACCTCACATTTTACCCCTTAGGCCAGGAAGCTGTTTCTGTGACCCAAATGGGTCAAAGTGCTCACAACCACCATAGACGGGTAGTCGAGAGAGGAAATAAAATGCTAATGATGTTCTTTGCAGGTACAAGAGCATCTCCTGTCCCTATAAATGGATGGCTTAAATAGACTACTCTGTAGTCATAATAAATAAAGACTTGCCACCACTTTAATCTTTCATCCCAGTCCACCCACAGGCTTCAGAAAAATGCCTGACTGAGCAGACAGCCTTACAGATTTCAGCTTGTGTCTGACCAGGAAGGGAAGAACATTCTGGAGGCGTGGGCCCTCCAGGAGAAGGCTTTGTCTACTCCTACACTGCTCCTGGATTGCATGAAGGCAACCTGGATTTAGGGGCTTGCCTAGAGAGCATGGGGCATTCAAACACCACAGTGAGGACTAATAGGAGCATTTTTCTGTCTTTCACCGAATACTCAAGTATAATCAAGTAAATTTTATTGAGCACATACTATGTGCAGGACCAAATCCAAGTATCTAACAGGTGCTAATAATCAGTGGTGCAAACTTTTACATGCTGAACCTTCTCTTTTTCCCAATATATAAAATTCATTAAAAAAATTTAAATCATAGTGGGAAAAGAAATCTATTTTTTGAAGACAAGAAGAGAATGAAAGAGTTGTAGAAAATAGTTATTGGTGTTATACTTGTTAAAAAGAACAATTTATAAATGTGAACTCACTTGGTTTAAGAATAAAAGGTGCATTTTGTACAATTTGGTTTGTTTGCAAATGGTCGTGTTTGTGTTTTTTTTTTTTTAAACGTCAAACCCAAAAGTAAAAAATCCAGAAAGATGTGGGATAGAGAGTTTCTCTCAGAAGAGTCTGTAGAAAAAAGTATTTTTTTCTGATTTATTTTTTAATTTTATTCCAAGAAATTTATTTATATTTTATTCTTTTTCATAGTTACTAATTAACCATATTAAAGATTGTTGTGAGTAAAAAATATGATTGTTAGGAAAGACAAGCAAAAAACAACAAAGCACGTATGCACGCACAAAACAAACAAAAAAGATCCCACAAAGATATCCCTAAATCCATCCAATTAAAGCCACTTCATGTTATTCTTTTAGTTGTCTGCATTTGTATTTAGTTTATCATTATCTAAATGTTATTTATCTATGACTTAGTAATATGTTGGTGTTTTCCCTCAATAATTTGTTTCTATTTGACCTTAAGTATTTATTACCATTAGTTGCCTTCAGGGGGACCTCTGTATCCTCAGTTGATTTTAAACCTCCCATTTTCCCCAACAGAGAGGAGCTCAGTGGCGGAGACTTGAGCTTTCCTGTCTTCAGCAAAATTCACACTTGTTGTACACAGGAGCTTCCTCAGGTTTTCTCAGATTTCCCTCGAGGGCTGTGGGAGGATGTGGAAGGAGGAGAGAAGAAGAATTAGAACTCCACACAGGCTAAGTTTAAACGTTTGGTGTCTGTTGCTCATTAAAGACTGATGTCTAATGTTTGACTTGTCTGTTGAGTAGATATGGGAAATAAGAGATTTAAAAAAAATGAAAGAGAAAATAATTTAAACATAAAAGATAAAATAAGAAAACCAAAGCTGTCACCTTTAACTGAATTAAAACCATCAAATCATGTGTACATATATTTTCCTTCTGCCTGTGTCTGCTCACTTTTCATTCATTAGTGAGTAAGCATTTACTATTATGTGTCATGTCCAAGCCTTTATATTGGGGATTTGGAAATGAATGACACAATCTTTGCAGTATCTGGGCCAGGCATTTCTCACGTATTGTTTCATTTAATTTTTTCAGCAACGCTCTAAGGTACATATCTTCACCTCCATTTCAGCGAAGTAAAAATGGTTTTGAAAGTTGAAATAATTTGCCCGAGGTTATGGAGTGAGTGAATGGAGAATTTGGAATGGCTCGATGACCCTGAAGTCCTCACCCTCTCACATTGGCTATGACTGGTTATAGCCTCCTGAAGCATTTGATGCAAAATTGTGAGTTTTTAGAAGAAAGGGAGCTCCAGAGAAGGATGGTGGGACACAATAAGGATAATAAGGTCTGAATAGGAGAGGATAGAGAGAGCAGGACTGTCAAAGGGGGAAGGTAAAGGCAAGACCCAACAGAGTGAATGTGGGGTGTGTGTGTGGAGAGAGAGGGGAATCAGGGGTGGGGGAGGGGGAGAAAATTGGCTAAGTGGGCAGTGTGTGTGTGTGTGTGTGTGTGTGTGTGTGTGTGTGTGTGTGTGTGGAGTAGGGGTTTGGTCAGCTGGGGTAGGGGCTTGAAAGCCAGACCAAAGACTTTGAATCTGAAGCTAAATTTTGCATATGAGATTAAAATCTTTAGCTAGTAGAGCATGGTAGAGATTAAATTTTGGTGAAAAAAATTAACTCCCAATGCAGCCATATTGTAAATGATAAGAAGGGGGCTTATTCACTGACAATTTCAAGGTCCATCTATAATCATCCATTCCTAGCTTCCTCTGCTGTTTCAAGGTGATTGCTTACTCTGGTCTTAATGTGACTCCTGGAAACATTTTGAGGATCTTATATGTAAGACCTAGTGTTGGTTGTATCTAGAAAAGGGAACCAGAAAATAAAGTCATTTAACAGATATTTGCTGAGCACCTACAAGGTGCAGCACATTGTTCTAGGCATGGTTGAGAACAAGACATAATGTAGAAAAAATGTACCTAGCAATATATGAAATCTTCACATGTGACGTCATATTCATATAATAAAATATTTTCTATTGAAATAAATTAATATGAAAAGTGGTCTATGAAAGGAGGTGGAATTAACAAGCATCAAAGTGAGTCATGGATGCAGAAGAGGACACTGACTGGAGGTGTCTGTTTAAGTTAGAACTAATGGAAAAATGGGCATGAAACTTTTATGATTTTAATGTTCTCTGTGTTTTACAGAAAAAAAAACTGGTAAAGGAGAAGATGATCATAATGAAGAAGGTATGAGTTTGACGATGCCTGAGAGATAATGAGTCTGACTAGTAACTGCTCTTTTCATTCGAGAATGAAAGACCTGAAAACTGATGGTATCTGAAGGGCATTAAGCCAGCTGCAAACTAATATTTCATTTACTACAAATCTTCTTCACGTTAATAAACTTTGGCTAATAGGAATCCTTGGGGCAGGGAGTATACATCCTGAAAAGAAATATTGAAAAATTAGAGAAACATTCTTGTTGCTAATGACTTGGTCAACTGAGAGTGGGTAATCGGCCTCATTTCTGTTTGTTATTAGGCATAACATGTTTTATTCCTTAGTGTAGAAAATATGAGCTTTTGATATCACTGCTTAGTATAATTGACTCTTCTGAGCCCTGTTTGAACTTAGTGATTCATCATTTTTCAAATTAGTACGGACATGGTTAGTGTAATCTGAGGCTGTAATCAGTAAAACCTTCTGAATGCCTTCCACGATAATGGATTAAGCTGTCATTAGTAGTATCTCTTATTTCTGTTATTGTCTGAATTTAGGATGTCAATTTAAGCTTATTAGTTTAATTTTTAAGATACTTCTTTTTTCTTCTGACAGCCATAGGAAACACGTTCACTTGATGCATGCTGCCTTATTTGTTGAATTTGGCAGAAGTGACCCCCCTTGTAAAAGACAAGATACTCAAGTGTCAAACGCTTACAGGGTCATCCATCTTCTTCGGCCCTTCCACCCACTGGGGCTGGACCACATGCACCCACTGTTCAGGCCCCATCTCTGCTTTCTCTTTGTCATTATACTGTTGTCAATTCTGCCGTTTATTCAGTGATTAATCATCATTTGGAAGCTTCTGCTGGGAGTCAACAGAAAGAGGAGTATTCCTGCAGGTGGTTTCTCTCTGATTAGTCAAAAGTGATAATGACTTGCTGCTGGGGCTTTGTCATAAGGAAGGAAAGATGGTGAATTCTTTTTCTTTCTTTCCTTTCTTTCTTTTTTCTTTCTTTTTTTTCTCCTCTCTCTTTTTTTCTTTTTTTGTAGAAACATATTAACTTTCATAAACCTGGGAAATAAACTTAATTGTACAATGAACCTTAGAATGGGTCTTTTAAAAGTGTTCCCTAGTGAAACTGTTTTCCTTAAAGCACATTTAGAATCACAATTTGCTTACACTCATATTCTTTTTTTATTTTAAATTTAGAGCATTAACATATATGTTTATGCCAACTTAAATGCCTAAAAATAACTCATTGGGAAATGAAGTATGTGATGATTTATCAGCAATCACTTCTTACTGAAGCAATATATTTAATGTTTTTACTTTTGACAACCACCAAGATGGATGATGTTGGTATTTAACTTGGTGCAGTGTTACTCTTTGATATTATTTATTTGGAAAAAATATCTCTGACAATGAAAGCTTCAGTTATATGGTTTAAAAAGGACTGCTTCTATTAAAAAAAAAAAGGATTGAGAAACCTGGACACCTTTGAAGACTTTCCAAGGAGGCTCAGGCTCTACAGAAAATGGGAGTGTCTTGTTTGTGGTGGTGAAGTACAACTAGAGGAGGAAGTCTGTCTTTGGGTGGTGGAGGGAAGTAAGAGAACTAAGGAGGGTGGAGAAGAGCAAGGGAATGTCAGCCTACTTCCAACCTGACTAGTCTCTCTGCTAATAATCGTGCACGTGATTTCTCGGTGAGCAGGCAGGGTTTCCAGAATAAGAAAAAAAAGAGAATGAGTATGAGTGTCCATTAACTTTTTATTCACTTCTCAGTTGATCAGTGTGAGAAGCATGAGTGGGCTCAGAGAGAATTACTCTTTTCAGTCTTATTCCTGTGGGCAAAATCAAAGATCCTGGATGCTGCTCTCAATTTATTTATTATGTTCATCCTCTTCTAATGTGAAGTTTCTCTCAATTGACATGTGGATAAAAGAGATAAAACATGTCAAAATTCCAGAACCAAATAGTGGTAACTAATTTTAAGTAACAAACTAAATCCTTTTCTCCACTCTCTTTCCTCTTTGACACACTTTTAGGGTGATCAAATTTTTTCTAGGGTCTTTGCTCTCTGGATCTGAGGCTGAATGTGGCATTTGAAACTCAGGAGTGATCTCTGAAGGATCCTTGTGTAGGTAGAGGAACCAGTGGCTACTTGAAGCATCCTGCTGGTGTGCATGACGTGTGTGTGTGTGTGTGTGTGTGTGTGTGTGTGTGTGTGTGTGTGAAGTAGAGAAGGGGTTTCTCTCACAGGACAACTGCCTTTTGGGCAAGGAGCTTGGTCTGGTACTGGAGTAATTTGCAATTCACAGCCTCAGTCTGTCACTCCTTGACAGGCCAATTTCCCACAAGACTGGGAGCAGCTGTTGCCTGACAGAAACATGGGCAGGGGTGATAGCCAGCTGCTAGCCTGGGAGGTGGCTGAGTGTCCTTTAGTGAAGGAAGTGCTCTTGCAGAAGAAGGGTCAAGAATAAGTGAGCCAGGTGGATGTGTGAAGGGTGAGCAAAACAGCAAAACAATGAACACAAACCTCTGTTTTCACCTGATCTTCAAGGCGTACCTACCTTATCTAACCTGACTCTTGGAGCCTTTCTTTATTCTTGGGTATAAGAGGCTGATGGAAGCTTGAGTGTAATCCACTCCAGGTGGAGATTGCTCATGAGTAAATATCATAACCTACAGCAATGGTTTCCAAATTGTGGTTCCTGGACCAGCAGTTAGCATCACTTGGAAACTTGTTAGAAATGCACATTTGGGGCCCTACCACAGACCTACTGAAGCAGAAACTTGGGCAGGGGGAGGTGATCCCTGGCTTTCTAGTTTTACAAGCCCTCCAGGTGTTTCTGATATATGCTAAAGTTTGAGAATCACCATGCTAAAGTGACCGAGCTATGACCCAGTGGTATTTGAGGCATTTGTCAATGAGTTGAGACAAAAAGCACTCAAGAAGAGCAGGGTCTCATAACCTCTTTCATCACTCCTCCTGGGAGATGACCTTCTCTACCTATAGCTGAAGCCATCCCACCCATGGGTCTCAAGTTGCTGAATGCAAAAAAGTAAAAATAGATGTTAGCATTTAATTAATTAGCCAGAGTATTTTGACTTTGGGCAAGTAAACTGTTGAAAAACTTGAGCAGATGTGACTTCCCTTCCTTTTTTCTAGGACTCAAGTTAAGTTTTCCAGTTATTCCCCTAGAGTCAAACTACCAATCTCTAGTGAACTAGTCTCCAAGGTCTGGGTGAGAGAGAAAAGAGATCTGCATTTATTAAGATCTGGCAAGCAAATTGGTGAATAAAAGCATTAGGTGTAGGAAGTTTCCCAGTGGTTAGCAAACTCTGTATTGAACCTAGCCCCTTGACTCAGGATTTGGACATTTGATGAAAGAGAATAGTAATTTCAGAAAGTTAGCAATGAGTCCAAAGTAGTGGTCAGTACATAGCCATCGATCCTTGGTGGATTCTTGTTGAATTGAAACCTGTGTAACTTTACCTCAAGGGCCTGTTTATTACTTTTCATTCATACATTTATCTCAACCTTCGTGAACCTAATTTTAATTTTAGTTTATATAGACTCTTTCAGTGACAAGTTTCAGAAGAGGTAATGAATTTGTCATCCACAGTGTAAAGGAATGTGTCCCTTTACTTATCTTAAAGTTTCAAGGTTGCCTATCTGAAATCTTAACTCTTAGGTTTGGGTGTGATGCTTTTGACTGTCTGAGATAGTCTCTTTGTCATTGTGCAAAGATGAGTCAGTAGCATTGACAGCACTGTCATATGACACCAGGTGAGAAACTCTCCAGGGAGAGGAATGCCATCTGACTTCATGCCAGGGCCTGGCTTACCTGTGCTAGAGTTGGTGCTAATCTCCATATTGTGGCTTAGAACTCACAAAGACCCCACCACATTCTTCCTCAATCAGTGCCTAAAATCCTACCTGGAAACTAATTTTTTAGGTAAAATATTTTCTTTAGAAGTATTTTCTTTTACTGGATCTAACCTTCATAACGGCAAGGAGTGAGACTCAATCATTTTTTGTTAGCCTCTACCACCTGTCACAGAGCCTGAAATAATTGGCTTGCCACAACACTTTTTGTGTGCATGTGTATATATTCTTGGAGAGGGATGACAAGTTATTTATTTACATCTTAGTTTGAATAGGATGTGAGAGTGAATTTGGCTTTACATTTGAAGTCAAATGACTGAGCCATGCTCTTTGCCTTCTTGAGAGTTAAATCTGACAGGAGAACATACTTGCGAAGGAATTGTTTTACCCAGAGAAATGCATTTCCAATGGTAAAAGTTCAGGCATTTTTTGATCTGGCCAATTGGTCTGGCCAGACAGGCATCACCTTCTTCTCACTCCTCTGTGTGGTGTCTAGGAGGGACCTCATCATAGAGAAAAAGTTTTGTCCATTCATTGAAAATCAGGAAAAGTATGGCAGCATGAGGCTTCTGGTGACTGGGCATAAAAGTTAAGGATATGTTGAAATAACAACTAATATTTATTGAATAGTTACCATACCAGGAATTCTTTAAGGCACTTAATAGTTATCAACTCATTTGATTCTTATAATAAATTTATGAAGTAGGCACTCAGTATTCCCATTTCATAGATGAGAAAACCAAAATCAGAAAGGTTAAGTACCTTGCCAAAGGAAACCTAGCTAGTTAAGTGGAAGAGCTAGACTTCAAACCCAGACAGTCTTGTTTTCAAAGCCTGGCTCTGAAACAATAGGCTCTCCTGCCTTCCTGAAGAGGAAAGGGGGCACAGAAAAGCTAAATCAGGGTTCTACTTTAAGATTTTGCCAAGGATGAGCCCAATATTGCATAGTGCAGTGCTCCAAGGAACCAAGATTGGATATTGCTAGAATTCTTAGAGGGACTGTGTAAAACAAACGCTCTATGAGAGCCCTGCATTGTCAGGTAGGGAAAGGAAAGGGTTACTTAGAGGGAGATCAGAAGCTTCTTTTCAGCTCCTGCAGTGGTCCTCCCCTCTCTTGTTCACCTCTCCCTAATAATTTGATCAGTTCTCCGTGGAAAGCACTTAGTTGCTATGGTAATGAGTACTCTATAAATATTAATAGAATAAAGCCAAACAGAATATCGCCCCATTAACGCAGAGGCTCATGGAATTAACCTTGAACATCGTGGTCTAATGATGTGCCACACAGACGTTTCGTTTTAAATCCCATTGAACATGTGTGTTAGCTCTGGACTTCATAGTCATGAGTAACAAAGACCTAGAGTAAATGCTGTCATGCTGCTTTTGAAGCCTAACCCACCTCTTCTCAAGTACTGTGCATATCATATATGTTCAGTGTTTCAATGTTTTTAGTGGAACTTAATAGAAACAACTGTTATTCTGACTACTTGATATTATATTTGATAACTTAACTCATGGGATTTTAGCATTGAAGAAATACAGATTCATTCAGTTAGAGCAGAAAAGGACCTTAGTGATTATTTAGACTAGGAGTCCCAAAGGCTTACAGGGTTGAGGCAGGTAAGGAAAACGAGAGAAGCTGGTCATGCACAAGACAATGTGAATGGTAGGTACTATGCCATGCCTGGAGCTTAGAATCTTATTCTAGATGCAATGTGTTTGTTTACTCATTTTCCCTTTGTCTTAGGATTTGAGGTGATACAAAGATATGCGATAAAAAATAAGAAATAAGAACATGGAGAAATAATAATAAGAAAAATAAAAGTAAAGTTCTGTGTAGTTGCTAAATGTACGTCTCTGAGCTTCCTAGCAGCCAACGGAAAGGAAGGAACATAACTAAACATTCAGGAGAAGCCCAATCTACTTAGTTCTGAAGGCTGAAGATTCCCTGTGGACTTCCTTCTTTAAACTCTGTCCTTTTCTTTTCTCTTGGTTCTCCTCTCCTTTGTAATAATTCCTCCTAAGTTGATTTTGTGAATGTCTTTCCTTCACTCATCTCTGGCTCTCTGACCTATGTTCATCTTAGTCTGTTTCTCCACTGCTAGGTTTCAACCACCAGCAAGCAAATGTTCACCACTCATGCTTTCATCTCCTCATTCAGAGCTCTCTTCTAACCTCCAGATCTATAATCCAATTCCAGTTGCCTAGCAAAGTTCTCGTTACAGATGTCCCTCCAGTCATCATATCCCCAAACTGAATTTATTCTCTTTCTCTACCTTACTCCTAACCCCTTTTACTCTCATACTGGTTCCTCCTCCTGTTTTCCTTGTCTAGTAAATTATACTACTGGCTCTAGTCATCAGGTTGCCTCAAGCAGATATCTAGGATTCATAAGTGAGCCTTTTCTTCTCACATTTCGTATGCAATTGAGAAGATGTACTATTCGTATATCTTCAATGTCAGCAGTCCCCAACGTTTTTGGCACCAAGGACCAGTGCTCCTGTGAGAATATCATGCCTGATGATCTGAGGGAGAGCTGAGGCGGTAATGTTAGTGCTGGGGAGTGGCTGCAAATATAGCTGAAGTTTCTCTCTCCCACAGTTTTCCTCCCGCTGTGTGGCCCGGTTCCCTATAGGCCATGGACCTGTACCAGTCCATGGCCTGGGGCTTGGGGACCCCTGTTGTGTATCTCTCAAATGTCCAGAGGTTTCATGTAAAGCCCAGGTTCTGTACTATGCCTATGCCTATGCCTGTCCCTGTAGCCAGGCCTTCAATGACACCCTTCTCACCTCCTTTCTCCCAGACACATGGAAAATGACCAGTTATATAGAAAACAACTCCACATGAGCTATAAGCAGTCTCCTTCACAAGAGATAACCCTCTGCTGGAAACATTTCTCCCACAATGGCTTCTATTATGTGACTATTTCTAGTCATCCCAGAACCCTCCTCTTTCAGAAAGCCTTCCCTGAAGCTCCTTCCCCAGGGTCAGGTTGGGAAACTTCCTCTGGCTCCAATACCAGAGATTTTTGACCTGGCATCCAAGGATCCATGCAAAATTCCCAAAAACTTTGGTTAAGAAATTTAACGGCTTATGAAATCCAGATGTAAATGGATTCAAGGACCAGTGGCTTAAATAAGTATTCACAAAGTGGCTACCCCTCCATCCATTTGCTTTGAATTTCAGTCTGTTGAATTCCTGTCCAGGCAGACTTTCCCATATGGTAGCTCCTAGCAGGTTCATATCTACCTTAAAACGAACAAATTAATAATCCACAAATCTTCTTTCTGTCATTTAACAACTTCCTAGTTCTCTTTTAAGAAAAATGAAAATCCTTAACATGGTGTACAAAGCCCTACATTATAGCTTTTCCTACTTCTCAACCTCATTTTGTTTTTTTTTAAGAAGTCAATTGTCAGTCTTTTATTGTTCCTTTGAAGTAATGAGACTTCTTTTTCTCTGGATGCTTTTTAGAATTTCTGTTTGTTTTTGGTCTTTAGCAGTTTTTGTACAATATATTTAAGGGCTTTTTTTTGTTTGTTTAGGTATTTAAACTGTTTGGGATTCATAGTGCTTCTTGAATCTGTGCCTCTATCTCGTGTAAATTCTGAATAATTCTTGGCTTATTCCTTCTCACAATTCCTCTGCCTTATTTTCTCTCTCTTCATCTTCTAGGTTTTGATTACACTTATATTAGAAGTTTTTGCCTGTTCCATGTATCCTAACACTTCGTGTATATTCTGTACATTTTCCTTTCTGTCCTTCATTCTGAATATTTTCTACTGACCTATCTTCTTACTCATTTATCTTCTCTTTATCTTTAATTTTCTGTTTAAAACATCTGATGAGTTTTTAATTTCACTAACTGTATTTTTAGTTCTAGAATGTCCATTTATGTATGTATGTATGTATGTATGTATGTATGTATGTATGTATGTATTTTTGGTAGGTTCCAATTCTTTGCTAAAATTCTCCATCCTGACCTCTCTTTTGCTGAATATATTGATCACTGTCATTTTAAAGCCCATTTGATAATGTTGATTCTGTATCACCAATGTGGTCTATTTTGTTGTCTGTATTTTTTTCTCTCTTGATCTTGTCTCTTGATGCACCTGATAATTTTTGATCAAATGCTAAACATTTTTAATGAAAATCTCCCCCAGAGAAGATTTAGTTTCTGACAGGCATTTAGAGTAGGAGTAGCTTGCATTAATCCAATTAGAAATCAAACTGGTTCCAGGCTGAATATCAGTCTTCATGAGGTCTAGTCAATCCCCCAATTGCCCTTATTTCTAAAAAACAGTCCTTCAGAGGTCTGATCTGAAAGCCTGAGGCAATTACCAGATGTTCTTCTCCTTGGTTTCCCTAAACTCCAGTTTTTATCTCGCTGGCATCCTGAGCCTATCATTTGCTCTCTTTAACTCCTCAGCCTCTTCTCTGCTACCTTCTGCTCAGCTCTGACTACATACAATCAGCCTATGAGTGAGGAAATGCTTCAAGGGGAAGAATGGCTCCAATGATCATGGTCATCCTTCTTTCTCTATGCTTCTTTATCATATGTGATCTTGGTCACTTATATCCTGAATGACTTGGTGGTTGTGAACCTCAATTTTTCTCCCTAGTCTCATGAGACTATCAAAATCTTCACTCGACCACTCTTTTCTTTCCTTTTTTTTTGCTTGGCTCTCAGCCTTTCTGCCTAAGCTGTGCCAATCAGCAAATCAGTAACTATCTGGGAGGGGATAAAAAGGTAGAAGTTGGGTTTATCTCAAAAGTGTCCCTTTTCTGTGGAATCTTGGCCCCTCTGGTCCTTGCCTTCATAACTATCCAATGCCTTTAATGGTTTTGTGTGTTTGTTTGTTTATATATTATTCAGCTTTTCTAATTGTTCCTGTTTGAGAAGGTTTTGTCTACTCAGCTGATCTTTGTTTAGGAAGAGGCAACCTAAAAGTCAAGGAAGGCAACTAGAATTATTTAACAACATGAACAATGTATCAAGACTTACTGCTTCCTTCCAAGAGTATTAATCTTTTGAGGGTCTTTGTGAGAGTAAATGTGTTTTATAATTATGGCACCAATGCAGCACATATTTAGGAAAAGTATTTTGGGGAACAATGCTCATTCTTAACTAACTAAATAATTAACTAGCTAACTAACTATTGTGCCCAACTAACATTTGTTGAGTACTTACTATGTGCCAGGGACTGTTTTAAGAGTTCTACATATACTATATCATTTATTCTTCACAACTCCAAGAGATGGGTTGTTTTATTATTCCTCTTTTTCAAATGAGAAAACTAAGGTACAGAGACATTAAGTGGTTTTATAAGATTAGTCACTTTGTAAGTGGCAAAGCTAGAGTTTCAACGGTCTGAATCCAGAGTTCTTATTCCTAACCACTAAATTATTTGCCTTTCTTTAACCATTAAATTATTACTTTTTTTTAGTGGTGGCAAAGGAAAATGAGGAGTTCTGAAAGTATTTTGAGTACTGACAAAGTCTTAAGAATAAATTTATGAACTCAGTATAGGAGACAGATCTTATTTACATGGATAAACTCAATTATGTTTGTTAGACTGCAGCTATAGTTCTTTATAAAACCCTGCCTGATATAGTTTGGTATTTTGTTTTAGAAATGAACAGTGGCTCAGAGAAGAAAGTAAAAAAAAAAAAATCAAAGCTTTTCTTTTTTCAATTGCTCATTTATCCTCTAACCCCAGCACCAATCATATCTACCCTTGACGCCTTTACTGACCATTTCTATGCAGACATACTTCTCAACAGATATTGTTGCCTGAAATGACCACTGTTTAGTTAATGTGCCTTGTCTTTTACTGCTAGCATCTTTTTTCAAGACCTATAGTGGACCCGTGAAGAAAGAGCCACACTTGGTATTCCTTCATATCTTTCAGTCTGATGGGTGAACACTCAATTAAGAATTATTAAATGAATTACTGTGGAAGCCAGTCTCCAAGCTGCCCTCAGTGATTCTTACCTTCAGGTGTTAGTGTCCTCGTACAGTCTCTTCTCACAGTGAATAGGGCTGACTTGTATATCAATAGGATATTGTGCAAATGAAGGTTTGTGACTTCTAAAGCTAGATCCATCAAAAACGTTTCAGTTCCTGCCTTATTCTGTCTTAAATTACTCTGGGAGGAGCCAGCCACTGTCATGAGGACACTCTAGTAGCCTTATAGAGAGGTCCACTTAGTAAGGAATTAAATCTTTTACGTACAGGTAGTACTTACTTGCCAATGTGAGCCATCTTACAATTGAATCCTCCAGCCACAGTCAAGGTTTCAGATGAGTGGTACTTTGGGCAGCATTTTGACTCTAGCTTCATGTGAAACCCTGAGCCAGGACCATCCAGCAAAGCCACTTCCAAATTCCTGACCCATAGAAACTGTGAGATAATAATTTTTTTTTTTTTTTTTAGTTTTAAGCCTCATAATTAGCAGTCTTCCAGAATCACAAGAAGTGGAGAAGGGCTGATTTTCTCAAGAAAGAAAACTTGTACAGAAACAAGAAATGTTTTAAAGAAAATGGAAGTCTCATTGAGTCTCAAATGCTGCTTATTTATTTTTAATTTCTTTGTATTGGGGGTGATGCACATTTTAGAGACAAAAGTAGCAGAACAATTGCCTTAAGCACTGAATTTTTTTCCCAGAAAGGCACCCAATTTATCTTGGGTTTCTGGTGTATTTGGTTTTGTCATTAATTTGCTTGAGATTTTCCAGAATGCTCTTCTCTGGAAATGACCAGTTATCCTCTTCCACAATTTTTTTATGGTATTGCCCAATTTTCTTTCCCATTGTACTTGCCATTGTAATAATTATAAAGTTTATATTTATTATTTATTATTATCTATAATTATTAATTTTATTTGAAACACTTCAGTGTATCATCAAATCAAAATCTTGATTAGCACTTATTAAAGCAAGGTTTTACAACCTAGCACTATTGGAATTTTGTTTCAGAAGGCTGTCTTTTACATTGTAAGATGTTTAGCGGTGTCCTTGACTTCTTTCTAGATATCAGTAGTGCTTTCTCAGTGTGGCAACCAAAAACTATCTTGTTAGCCCCTGGGGGTGCAAAATAATCTCTGGTTGAGAACCACTTAAGCACATATAATTTATGTATAAAGGAATGCATATATGAATGAATGAATTAACAGACTCATTCAAGAATGTGATGGGATTTCCAAATTCTCGAATCCTTGGGATTTTCCAATCTTTGAATGAACGTTTGTCTGTCTCTTTGTTTATTCTGATTCATTATTTTTTTTTCATTTTTCATTCACCAGACATTTAGACATTTACTGAGGATCTGTTATGGAAAGAAGTCAGGGTGCTATAAATTGTTTACAGTCTACAGTGCTTAGAGGGCCTGTGCTAGGCATTATGGGGTTAAGTGTGAAAAAAATTCTGATTACCTTCAGCTTATTGTGCCTCCTGGGAGTATGGTAGTTTTAGCAGCACATTTGGATCAAGCTTGCTTGGTCTGTCTGCAAGGCCTTCCTGATTCTTCCCTGCTTTTCTCTGTGTTAACTATTCCTCACAACCAGTTAAGATTCATCTTATTGAAGCCTGAGCAGAAAGGGTTCAAATCTAAAAATTCTCTCCCTACAACTTCCTTAATACACTTTATATTGGTCACTTAGCCTTTGCATCTACCATACTGCATTGGTGTTTTATAAGTCCTATAAATATGTCTGGACTTCCTGAATAAATGTTTTAAAAAAGTTTATTGGAGTATAAAAATTCTTAAATATAAACACAGTTCTAATATGACTTCTGCCATCAGTCTAGTTTTGTGACACTGGGCAGTTGCTTACTGCTGAGGCTCACTTAAACTAAAAAATGAAAAATTTTTACCTGTTCTACAACTTATCTTATAAGGATATTGAAGATGATATTGAGGATATTAAGTGAAATAATGGACATAAGTATATTTGGTAAATTTAAAAGCATTATACAAATGTAACATGCTGGAATTACTAACATTCAGAATAATAATACAAATTCCTTGAGGCAGAGACTATGTTTTATATGTCTTTGAATTTACCATATGGCTGCATATCTAGTAGGGAGCTCCACAAATGATAGTTGGTAATGCTGATATGGTGTCTTGTGAAGTGTGGATCTCATTCATTATATAAATTTGTTATCTGTGATTATACACTAGCCAATAAATAGTTGTGAGTCAATTTGAATTTAAGATAATCACCAAAGAAGTCTATATTATTGCTCATGCATATGCATGCTGACACCTTCTGAAACAGTCGTAAATATTGTATATGAAACATATTTTAAGGACCTAATAATGTCTTATATATTTTTACTGATAACTTTAAAGAATGCTTTATCTTATACAGAAATGCATTAAATAAGTTGAAAATTCTGGTAAGATTTCACTCAGAAGTATATAAAGATTAAAAGTAATGTATTTTTGGCACTTGGATAGATTCATTTTCATTTTTGGTTTTATTATAAAGAAAGTGACAACTCCTCCAGAATATAGTCAGAGGTTAATCTATCTAAAATACTCATCTTCTCCAGCTATTCTCTGAGTTTTAAAGATTGTTTTAACCAATGTATAAACTCAATTGACTAAAATTTTTTATTGCAAAACTCATACTTGTTTTTGACTTCCTGATATTGGCTCATTTCGTGGTAATGCTAAAATTGAACACCATAGTAACAAATTTGTTTTACTAAAAATATTGAGATAACACAAATAAGACATTAAGCAAACCCATGCATTAGCTGAGTTGACCTTTCTTGAAAAACAAATATGAAGGAAATATTTTAAGGGAGTCCTTTTTTTACCCTCTCAATTTAGGACTCTCTTCTAGTAAGATACTGCTTTTGTTTACAAAGAATTAGGTTAATACCTGTTAAATGTGGCAGTAAAATTTTACTGCTTATAATTAAGTTGTAAAACTAAATGGACTTTATGGGTGTAATTTCCAATACAAGCTTTTATATTTTTTAATGAAAAATAGCTGACTAGCTTATGGTACAAAATACTACACTAGCTATTGAGCTTTGAGAAATATTCAGTTTTTCTAGAAAGGAAAATTCAGAATGAATTTTTTTAAAGCCTATTTTTAAAAAAAAAAAGTGATATGCACTGTATATAATTAGTATAGCGCTGAACTCTTTCTATATATAAATTCAGACTCAGAGAACATTTATTGACCATCTTCTGTGGGCCAAACATAGTGTTAGCTTTTTGCTCATATGTGGTCACTTATCTTCAAACAACCCAACAATGGCATCTTCATTAGAGAGAAGAAAATTCTGAGGTTCTTTGAGGTGAAAAAACTAGCCTACAATTGCAAAGCTAGTGTTAAAACTGAATTAAAAACCCAGATTTCCTTACTGTGAAGTCAGTATTTTCACTGGTACATGTATTTCACTGGTACATGATGTGAATCGGGGTCCTATTATGCTTGCATTATAACCTTTCCCAAGTTTAATGTGTTTATGTCTATTGACCTCATGCAGGAGCAGCAGACATGTATATAACCTCTAAACATCTATAAAATTTCTCTAAACTTGACAAAATAACTTATTCATGGCATGCTTGTTTGAAAATGTTCATTGGCTATTCAGATGGTGAGCTGAACCTGAGATTTTTATTGGTCAAAATTGGTGAGTTTTTCCCTACAATATGATACAGAGGGCAGTGAGTTGAGTTGAAGCCAAAACCTCCTTCATTCAATCAGCCTTCCAGAATTAGAGTTTCCAAATACTAGTGGGATACATGACTTCCCAACCTCCCTTTCAGCTAAATGTGGCCATGTGACTAATGGGAAGCAAGTAGAGCGATATATGGAACTTTTGCAAAGTGTCTTTAAAGTCTCTAGGCTTTCTTTCTTCTAGCTAGTTAGACTATAGATGTAAAGGATGGACCAAAAGTGTGTTATGGGCTGAATGTTTGTGTCCTCCCCCCACCAATTCATATGTTGAAGGCTTAACACCCCTGAGTGTGATGGTATTAGGAGGTGAGGTATTTGAGAGGTAATTAGGTTTAGATGACATCACGAGGGTCAGTTCCCATCATGGGCTTAGTGTTCTTATAAGAAGAGAAAAAGAAACCAGAATTCTTTCTGTGCACACACAAAAAGGAGATCGTATGGGCACAAAGCAAGATGGTGGCCATCTGCAAGCCAGGACAAAGGTTCACACTATGAAACAAATCTGCTTTGGTCTTGGACTTCCCATCTTCCATAACTACAAAAAACAAATGTCAGTTGTTTAAGCCACCTAGTCAGTGGTATTCTGTTATAGCTGCCTGAGCTGATTAGGACAATGTAGAAACTCCATGATGAGGATAGCAATGGTACAAAGTAAAAGGAACCTGAGACCCTAGTAATTGTGGAGCCACCAAACCAGCCCTGGACTGCTTACATTAGTATGAACGCAATCCTAACTAATATACTAACAGAATCCCTATATTATTGAGAATGGTAAGGCATCCAATTATAAAACTATGTTTCCCAGCCTTTCTTGAAACTACATATGGCAACATGTCTATATTCTGGCCATTGAAATAAAGTGGAAATTGTGAAGGAATTCTGGAAAGTTTCCTTTAAAAATGTTTAGGCAGCTGGAGAAAGTCCTTGTATCTTCCATCTTTCTTCCATCCTACTACTTGGAATGTAGCTGTGGTGGATGCAGAGAGTCCTTGAGGAACAGAATAAAAGGAGTTCTTCTACCTTTTCCAAAGTTCCTTGATGACTTCATAAAGTCAACTTTTCAATATTGAACCACTTACTTTTAGATTTCTTTTACACAAAGAAACAAACCTTTTGGTATTAAGCCTCTTTTTTCAGGGTTTTCTGTCAGCTGCAGCCAAACCTAATCCTGTCTGACAGAGAGGTTTATTAGCATTAGCAAGAAGGTATAAGAAACGTGGGTCAACTGTAGAGACCTGGGTCATGGGGTCTGTGTATACTCCAGTTGGGAAACTGAAGTAAAAGTAGCTACTTGCTGGCAACAATTTGGCTGACTAGTCAGGTTCAACGTTAGATACCTAGCCCAACATATGGGTGTGGACTATCTGGGCCCTGCTTATTTGTGAGTAGGAGCAGCTAGTGTGCTGCCAGCCCAGGTACTCACTGCTGGACACAGTTGGGCTTGCAAGGGTCAGGTTTCTAGTGCCCAACATAGGCTGGGAAGAGGCAGAAGCAGAGAGAGGCTGACATAGCCTATGCCTCTTTTAGAGACTAAGGCAGAACCAATATGCTGGACCTTGGTACCCTCTGAGGGCTATAAGCAGCTGTATGATTCTCTAATATCCAGGCTTGTGAGACTCAGCTGTGTCATGTGTGGACCAGCTGCATCCCTACTGGTCCTCATTTCCCCTGCATTGAGCTCATTTACTCTCTAGGGATTAATTTGATTGTGAATACTCTGGACTCCAAAGTGTGGGAAAACTGGAGACACAAACAACAGAACTCTTAATGCTACAGTGGCAGAGAGTAGCATCTTTCTCTCTGTCAGCATCGCATAAGACCTGGCTTGTAGTTTTGTTGCTGGAGACATTTCCTAGTCAGAGACACTTTTAGGCAGTGACTCAAGGAGCCAGTCTGTGTGCTGGAGTTCAGAGAACCCTGGGCTCACATGAGAACAATCAGCCCAGAGCTTTCGCTATCAAAGAGGTAAGATGGATGGAAACATGCTACGAAAAATAAAATGCCCTACAGTTTATTATAATTGTATTAATGAAGAGAATAACAACAACATCATCCTCTTCCCTACTGTTACTGAGACAAAGAGGTACTGACCCCCTTCAAAATACCCAGAGATGGCAGGCGCCCTCTCGTTAATTCCCCCCCCAACCCCCCTTTGAGGCTTCCCTTGGGATTTAGTTTAACCAAAGTTCATGCAGATTATAAAAAAAACTTGGGGGAATAGAAACATTTGGAGTGACTTGATTCAGAACTTATTTCTTCTCAGAGGCAATCTTTTCAGAATACTATTGCAAACACAAATGACAGCTCAGTGTACCTTCAAAATCAACCACCGTGTATGATACATATTAATCACATACCCCACTAACTACTATTTACCCCATTTCCAAAAATGTGTTCAACTGTTAATAGGTATTGCGTGAAGAAATGGTGGTAGAATAAATTTGGAAAATGTTGGGTAAACATAGTTGAGCTGAAAAATTGTTGTTGGGGTGTAAGTCTAGAGGGAGGGTACTGTCCAACACACATATCCCAGAGTCAAGGTTTTCATTGCCCCCCATAAAGAATCTGACAGGGTAGGTGATAATTTCCTCTGCTCCTATTAATCAGAAAATAGGCCTCCTCATACCTAAGCTTGTCTGTTTGAATGCTACTTTCTGAGACCGGTTCATCTGGGGAAATGACACAAAGTCAAAGGAATGGATGAGATGACTTATGGTGGCCATGGTGCTGCCCTAACCCGATTGTTTTGATGTTTTTCTGTGCCTGACACCCTTGGTTTTCCAGCTTTCCATCTATTCTGGGAGCTACTTCACGTCCTCTCTGTGACTCCCTTTTCTCAGGGTAGGCCTAGTTTGTCCTGCTGCCTGTAGCCAATCACATTGACTAACGCAGAACTGACATGAGTTTATCGCTGGGCTCTCCGAACCATTAACGGGCTAGTTTGCACTGTGATTTTCCAGAAGGTGGTCAAGAATGTGACATTTTTCAAAAGTCTTTGTTCTGGAAACTCTGCCTCCACACTCACTTCCAAATCCTGCCAATACCTCTTAGGGTTGGTGTTCCACAGAACACACTGGAGAAAATGCTAATTTAGTAAGTCATTGCTTAGCTAAATCAGAAGACAAGACATCTTGGTGTTACAGAAGAGTTAATTTAATTAAAAAAGGTGAACAATTTTTTCTGCTTTATAATAAATCCAGGATCTTATAAGAGATTATATTTTTATCATGGTTTATAGTTAATATTTCTCCAGAGGACCACTGGGTCACATACAATGTCTCCTGTATATTTCCTCTGGGCTGGCATTGAGATCCTGGGATTGCAATGGATACATGCAGAGCACTTCATAGAAACCAAAATACATCTTATTTTTACCTGATCCATCACACCTGCTAATGACTTAGGTCAACTGGGTAAACAATGTGGTCATCCATAATTAATTTTGCTGTTCGTTATAGCCAATTATTTTAACCGCTGGATCATTTGTATTTTTATACAATCTGTGGTCTTCCAGGAACATACGAACGCTTAATGGGTTGTATAATGTGAAATCCCTGACCCATGATTAACATGCTGTTTAATGAATACAATTTTAAGAAAGTTTGAAACTTTAGGTCCCTGGCTTCTTCTACAAAGCCAGGCACTGGAATGAAAGTTTGCAACAGTAATGGGTTTTGAATGTTTTAAATGGAAGATTATTCTCACATAAATGAGACTCTCTTTGCAAGCTGGGAGCGTTACCAACGCCCCCCCCCCCCGCCGCCGACTCCCACCCCATCTCCCCCCACACACACAGCTTGCTGAGACATCAGTGAACAGGGGCAGCACCAGAACTTGTTAACAATACTGATTTCTGGTTTCCAAACCCAGATTTAGGAGATCCAGGCTTGGTGAAGCATGAGCTTTTCCAACAAATGCACCAGAGAATTTTGACACAAGTGGAGATGGTTCACACTTTTGGAAATATTAGACTAAAAATATTTTTTGAGTTTTATTGAGTATGCAGGGCTTCCCCTAGTTGGGGAAATTGAAGGCCAAGAGATTATTCAGAACACCTGAGCATGGTGTTTTTCTCTGGTTTCTCTAACTAGTTTATCTTTCTTTAGGAGCATGCGGCCTCACAAAGGCTGAATGTGATTCAAGAACCAGAGGAACTCAGTATTTGTAAACATTCCCTTAATGTAGGTATATAGCTTATTAGTGGAAGTTTGTCTGAAATCCTGGATATGGAAGGCTGTAGTATAGCCAAAACTGGGATTTCTAGGTTCTGATAAAGTTTACTTTCTGTAGATGCTATCTTTAACACCTAACTATGTCATTATTTTAGCTATTCCAAAAGCCATACTGATATATGCTATACCTGGTCCTGCCTCTGTGGCTGCCATATTTTCAATAATTTTTTGTGTCTTTGGCCAAATACACTAAGCACTTTATCCAATCTGATAGGCAGGTGAATGTGTGTGTGCCTGAAATGCGGTGGAGTGAAATGATGGTCTGTTTTTAATTTACTCTAGTTCTTGATCCATCCCATTAAAATGCCAGGGGGAAAGGTAAAGGTCAGTGACAAGATCACTTATATAATCCCCTAACAATTTCTGAGTGTTTGGCTTTGCTTCTTACTGGTAACTGTGAGTTTGGAGTTATTAATAGGATTAAATGAGATGTCATGTAAAGTATTTAACATGATTCAGGCATACAGGTCTCAAAAATATTAGTTATCTCTCTTCCTCCTCTCTCACTTTCTCTCCTGACCCTCCTCCCCTATCTGCCCCCTAATTCCTTCTCCACAGTGACAGACAACTCTAGAATTTCTATTTAGGAAGGAGGCTTGGGTTATCCAAGGTTGGGGGACGAAAAGGAGTGAGCTAGAAAAATTGTTTTAAGATTGAGTTTGCCAAGTGCAATTTCTCTCAGACTTTGCATTTATCTGGGATTGTAGAGGATGGGACATCTGCAACATCTGCAGGCTGTCCCTTGACACCACCAGGTACTATGTCAAGGACCTTGGGAAATACAAAGTTGATGGAGACACTCAGTTTCCTTAAGGAGTAAGATCCAGGGAGATGTTTGTGGTTTGTTAGCTACTCCATAAATAAGGCAACTTACATTACTCATGTTAGAAGAGAGTTACCCTTAGCCAGGAGAGCACAGAAGAGAGAGCAATTAATTCTTGGACAATGTATTCTCTCTATATTTAGAATTAGAAAAAAAGACCTGCCTGTCTGCTAAAAATAACAATAGAGCTGTGTGTATCTTGCATCAAGTAGATTATTAGGGGAGAATATAAGCAAAGGCACTACTGTATATATCAAGCACATTGGTACGGTCAGAAAGAAAGTGGTAGCGGAAAGAATCTGAAGAGTTTCTTCCCTACAGCAGAGTTCTGATTTCACAACAATCCTTGTTAAGGGAGTTCTGCTCTTTTGAAGGTAAAGTTGAGAGATACCAGGAAAACCAGGTTTGTTTTTAGTTGCAAGTAATAAATTATGTGGGAAATGCCAATTTCAAAATTCCTCCTTTTACATGATTCAATGTGAGTGAGACAGAATCATTGCTGTTGACTATCAAATCCATCTCAAAGACTCAAAAATCATTAATGTCCAATAATACTGATTTATTTTCTGTTATACCCGAGTCTTGCGGGTTCTGTAAGTCTTTCTTTTGGCAGAAAATTCAATAATTTGTTATCACTGAAGGTAAAGTAATCTAAAAATATTTAGTTTGGTTTTGGTGTTATGTATCTTTTGTGCATAAAATGCTAGTTGTGTCTCTATAATTTTTTCCTGGAAAATTAATTAAGTTTCTTATTTCTGAAATTTACAACAGGACTATGTTTTTGTTAGAAGTCTGGTGGGAATTCTCATTTATTTTTGGTCTTCATTTTATGGGAACAATTTTCATGTTAAAAATCTTAGAATGAAGAAGCATAAGCCAATAATACTATGATACAAAAAAATGTTTTTCTAGCTTATTTGTTCTAATGAAAATAAGATGGGTAACATCAAAACCTGATAGAATTTTAAAAATCTGCTTCCTAGAAGTTTTCATCTTAAAAAAAAAAGTGCTGATTATCAGATGCTAAGCTCTATCTCAAAGTATTTATTGAATGACAGACAAATACTATGTTGTCCAACAGTCAAAAAACCCATGATATGATGATATTCACTGAAGAAAGCTCACAGGACACATACGCATAAAATTATTTTGAGAGAACCAGAGGAAACTGCATTTTTAATGGCCTCAAAATACAAATAATAGAAAGCTTAGTTAGCTTGAGACTATTTCAATTTGGATGCAAAATTGCAGTCTGGTTAAATTTAGGGGATTTTTAAGAGGACTGTTGCAAGAAGCTTCTCTGAGATAGATCCTCTTGGCATCAGTTTTGACTAGGCACACTCAGTCTAGCCCAGGTAGGTTCCTGGTTTCTGATTTCCTTCTGTCCACGCACTTTGAAATTTGGAGTACTTTTTGAGAAAATAGCGTATCTAGAAAATAGAAGAGGTTAAATCAAGGGAGCCAATGGCACATTATTAATGCACTGTGCAAATCTCTTAAGATTTGAATGAAGGAATCTGGGATGAAGAGTGTCTGTCAGTGCTGAACTGAAAGATTTCTCAGCATATGGGGCTGTGGGAATAAGCATGTGTCTACATAATGTTCTTAAGTTATAGGGTAGCTGAGAGGCCATGAGGAAACAGGAAAAGAGGGACTCAGAGAAGCTCCAGGGAATAAAACTGCCCTGGCTTGAACAGCAGACTTCTCTATCCCTGGGGAGATGCTGGGGGTAGTCTCGGTCTCTACTGGGCACAGAGGAGGCTTTAATGTCACTTCCCTTGCTGCTCACGGATTTTGTGTGCTCATCTGAATCCTTACAAACATTCCTGCTACAGGTTTGCCTGATGTGACTATGTTTTTTTTTTTTTCTTTTGTGTGTGTGTGTGTGTATTTACAACTATAAAAGTCTGACCAGGACACAAATGAGGTCAATAGTGCTATAGCTTCTTCTTTAAAAACACACTATTTTATACATATTCATGATTTTTATAGCAGTAATTTGCAGCATTGACTATGAAAGTGGGGTTGGCCTTTCAAAACACAGAGAAAATTCTCTTCTGTTGGAATTAAAGAGGAGTCTACTCATCTAATTACCTTTGAGTGTAGTTTACCAAAAGCCAATCAGGCCATCTGCTTTCACTGAGAAGTGTAAGACTAAGTCAGTCCATTGCAGCTCAGTCGAGGGAGACAAAAGTGACACCTGAAACATCCAGAAAACAATTCAAGACAGGGAACGATTACATGGTACATTATGGGGTACTGACTATATGTGCACTACATCTGATGAGGGGAGATCAGAACAGAATGGATCCCAGAAATAATTGAGAGAGGCAGGAGGTAAACTGCAAAAAACAGAAGGCCCAATCTCTGAATGTGCATGGAGCGAGGGTGGAGGAGGGTGTCAGCAAGTGCAGAAAGGTGGGAAGGAGCCATGTGTGAGGACCCCATGTGTGAGTGCTGGATGTCTCTGCAGTTTGGACCCTCCTCCTTGGCAAATAAGGCATCGGAGATGAAAATGCATTAAAAATGGACTGCAAGGTAAGACATGGCTAGGACTCAAAGAATTGTTCTAAGAAGGAGTTCAGAGAAGAAAGAGTTCTTTATGACATGGAGGGAGTTGAAACAGAATGAATATACTGAGAAATGGTAGAAAGGAGAGAGTTTTTGAAACAAAACTGATGAAGCCCATGGGCCAGATGATGAGACGTGTGAACCCAGACTTACAGAGATGTACTACAGTGGTTCTCAAATGTCTGGGGATGAAAGCTCTTTCTTAATAAGAAATACTGGAAGCTCAGGGAACAAAATAGATGAAAATGATTAGCTCCGGGTAAAGTGGAAGAGTGGGTCTGGGACCCACCTCTTACATGCCATGCCCTCCACCCTACCCCTGAGGCTTGTCCACAGTACTTAGATGCTCCTCTGAAAGTTGTTTGAAAATCTAGAGCAATACAAAGTAGAGAATTGTCACAGAGTCATGGGTGGTGACTGAGAGGTGTGCAGCTTCACTGGAGGTTTGCTGCAGGGTGACCATGAACAGGGAGAAAATAAAGAAAGGAGAACAAAACAAGTGACAATGAAGAAACTCAGGTGTGAGGGGGTGAGGGCTCATACTCCGAGTGGGAGTGGGAGAGGTAGAGGGAATGGAGAGAAAACACCTGTCCCATACTTCTCATGTCTATCAGAACTGATCATTATACTTGCTACTGCCCTTTGACTTTCATTTCTAGTGCTGATACTCAGTCTCCTTCAGAATATTGTGAGAGGTGTCTGGTATATCCCTTAACTGCCACCTTTATGCTGGGAATAAAGAAACGTTAATAGAGGAGCAGTGCCAATTGCTTAATTCTCAAGGTTCAACTCATAGGTGTTCCTTCTAGAAGCATACCTGTCTCTTTTCCAGGTGTAAGCTGCCTTTCATGTATTTCTGACAATTTATGGTTTCCTGCTTAGAAAGAAAGTGTGCTTCCCAAGGGGTTATATTAAATTGAATTGATTGTCAGGCAGCATCGAAGAGTTACAACAAAAAAGAAAGCAGGTAATTTTCATTTCTCTAGCTTTTTATGTTCATGGAATTTTTTTTTCCTGCTTCCAAATTAAGTTTCTATTGGTTTTGTCCAGTTATCCCAGCTTTCCATCCTAAAACACTGAGCCACTTGAGCTGATTTCAGTGGGTGGTGAGGTTACAATGACACAGATCCTAAGGGGAAACTGATGGGCTCACCTATTCATAAACATCCATATTCATTAACCAAGCTGAGCTGATGGAAATATCTTAGCAACCAATCCACATTTGCCATTATTGAAGTAATTTGGTGAATGGGAAAATAACATTGGTCTATAATAAAAGACTAATATGCTGGGCTCAGATAGTGAGTTCCTAAATGTTGTTAAGAACCTCGCTAAGGCAAGTCACATAAAAAAAGTAAAAAAAGACAAGACAAAACAAGAAACAAAACAAAACAGAACAAAAACCCCCAATCTTTCAAGATGGCCATTATTTGCTCTTCAAATATTAAAATTCCCTTATGAAATTAAAAGTGGGGAGGAAATGCCAAGTGGACCAAATATTTCTAAGAAAACATTCTGAAGCATAATTCTGATTGTGCCGTTCTTCTGCTCAAAAACTACAGAACAAATTTGGGCCTCTATGTGATGTGGCTAGAACCTGCCTTGCCAGCCACATCTCTACCCATAGCCTCCAGGCACCCCATAGATACCATTTCTCAGGCACAGACCCATAGCTCTACCTCTGTGCCTTTGCCCTTGCTGTTGTGAGCTGCTGGAATGTTTGTGCTGCCATCCTGTCAGAATCCTGTGGAATCTCCACGTCATGGTTTATGTGCCAGCGTTCCCTTTTGTGAAGAATTTCCTCCCGTGTGTCTGGAGGAGGTGGTCTCCTTTCTTTGTCTTTCTTTAAAAGTGTGAACTGTGCTTAGAGGACGTCCCCCACCCACTACCACCCTGTTTTTATTTTTCTTTTTTTTAAAAAAATAATTGGATGTATGACTTGTAAATTTCTAAGGCAGAGATTGATAAACAGGTAAATAGTGGAGAAGTGGGTTTTGAGATCAGGCTAATCTGAGTTCGGATTTTAGCTCCATGACCTAGTATCTGGGCTTAAGCAAATTCTATTTCTGCTCTGTGCCTCCCTGTCATATACTAAATGGAAGTCACATAAACTACTTCCCAGGGTGATAGAATGTGAGAACAGGTATGTTAAGTCTGAACTGGCACCTGGCTTCTGGTAGATGCTTACTGAATGTTGACTTGCCTTTGGTATACTCCACATCATTCCGCATAATTCCCAGCGGTGTGAAGGTGCTCAGTAACATTTTCCAAATTTAATTACATTGAATAAGCGATTAGATTTGGGACTTTGCAAGCAAAATCTTTTCGGACCTCTTAGTACTATTTAGTGCATCTAAATAATAATTCACAAAATGGACCAGAAAGTAAAACACCATGCTTTAACTTTTTTGTAGGGAGGAGGCCCATTTACCTGGACGCAGCAGCCAAACAGAAAACATGACCAGGCCATTTCCTCCGGCACCTCCTGCCTGTCTTAGAGGCTGGGCTCTTTTCTAGAGAGAGATTTTGCTGGCTTATGAGACTCTCTGATGGGGAAACCATAAATGGTGTGCCAGATTAGGGCCAGAAGACATGAAAAACAGACTCTGATCTGTGTGTGGGCTCTAGGGTGATGTAAGCCTCCTGCCTCAGTAGCCCTGGCTTCCTGGCGTGGTTCAGATGAACCAGCACTTCATAAAACCCTAATGGAACTTATATAAAGTGCCTAAGCCCAGACAGTGTAAAGTGCCTGACCCATCCCTAATAAACAGCTCTCTTCAGAAGTCTGGCTTTTTTGTTAGCAGCTTCCATACTAGTCTTTAGAATCATAAATGCACACTTATCTTAGATTTTCAGATTTTTAAAAAAGTGCTACTTGTTCATCGTAGACAATTTGAAAAGCACAGAAAAGCATATGGCATACCTGTTAACATAATTTTTATATTAAAAAGTGATTATATACTGAAAAAGCTACTTTGTAACTATATTTGTATCTAAACAGTTTATTGTTTATTTTCCTATGTCAGTAAATTTTCTTCTACAGCACCAAGTTAATAGCTGCCTAGTATCACATAGGGGTTCCAAGTCTTATTCTAATTCCCTATAGTTAGAAATTTTTAATAATGCTTAAATAAATATCCTTTTATATACACCATGTCCCATATTCTTTTGGGGTATATTCCTAGAAAAAAAGATCACTAGATAGAGTGCATATGTAAATGTTTCCAAATTGCAACATTTGCACTAATTTTCACTCTGCTATTATTTGAAAGTCAGGTTATTTCTAATTTTATTACTATTGTAAATTTTACAGTGGAACTGTCCTTGAACATAAATTTTTTTGAACATTTGTTGTTTTCTTAGGGTAAAATCCTTAGAAATACAATTGCAGTACCAAAGATATAAGCATTTTTGAAGCTTTCACCCATATTGCCACATTTTCTTCTAGAAAGGTTGTTCTAATCACATCTGTTGATTAGAATTCCATTTATTTCTCAGGATACTTGCCAGTATGTGACTTATCATTAAAAAAAAAAGAAAGAAACTTTGTTAATGATACAGTCCAAGAATAGTAGTTTAGTATTTTAATTTGTATTTATTTGATTGTTAATGATTTTGAACATACTTTTATGTATTGTTTTCAGATTTACAAATAGTTTTAAAAAAAATATTAGAATTAGACCACAAAACTTCTATTTTGGCTAAATTACTCATTTTTGATATCATTAATCGAGAACTACTTATTAACACTGACTAGCAAGTAAGACCCTGTGAAAGCCACAGAGAGAATGCAACAGATGAGAAAAGGTTTTTGTCTCTAAAAAGTTGACTTCCTGAAGAGAAAATAGACATACAATTAGGTAATTTATAATGAGAAATCTTATATATTTTATTTAATATTTGTAATATCTAAAAAAATTGATAATATAAAGTAATCTGAGACTACTAAGAACAAATAACATAGATTTAATAAAACCATTAAGACAGAGATTAAAGAATGAAATCTACCTTGAGCTTTAAAAAATTACTAATTACAGTACATAAAATTTAACTCTGAGCTTCTTGGCAGCCAGAGGGAAATGTGAAGGGTCATGTAGCTGTCATTAGCAAATGAAAGGATGTTTGCAAGTGTGTTACAAAAGATAAGATCTTTCTAGTATTGTATTAGCAGAAGAATTCTCATATAGGTCTTTCTTCAAGAGGCATTTATTGAACTACATAATGAACAGTGTCTTTGATAGAATTTTATTGAAGTTAGATGTATGCCTTTCTGATAATTTAATTTAGCACAGGAGTAGAGCCTTGAGAATCTAGAGTCAGAATGACTAGCATAAATCTTTGGCCAACCTATTTTAAAGTCAATTGTTTCAACTTTATTTTGATAGGCTCCATACCAATGATTAAGGGTGATTAAAGGTGACAAAAACACAAGATCGTTAATGCCCAGCACCCAGATTATAAGTATCCAGTTATTGATCAAAATTAGTCTTCTATGTTTCATTTATTCTTTTTTGCATTTTAAAATGTTTAATAAGTATAAAGCCTTTTTTAGGCAAAAGGGACAACATGTTCAAAAGCATGAATGTATAAAAGTACAGAAAGTGTCAGGGTGCAGGATGTTAGGGGGTAGGGAATGTAAAGTTTGCCAAGCCAGGTTGTGTGGGCTCTATCCTGTAAATCTGTCCTGTCCAATATTGTAGCCACCAGTTAAAAAACTGTTTAAATTAATTAGAATTAAACATAATTTTATTTCCTCAGTTGTGCTAGCCACATTTCAAGTGCTCAATAACCACATATGATTAGTGGCAAACATACTGGAGAGCACAGATATAGAAAATTTCATTGCTGTAGAAAATTTTATTATATAACACTGTTATAGACAATGGAGCACCTAGAAAGACTATTAAACAGTGGAGTTATGTGAGCAGACCGGTGTCTTAGAAATAGGTTGAATTGCAAAAGGAAGTGAGAGTCAAGTTGAGAGAAGATGAGTGACAGTAGTAGTGAAGAAGTGGGTCCAATCTAAACATTTGGAAAGTAGGAGCAACATGTCCATTTAGATGGATGACAGCACGTAGTTAAAACTGACAATGACATTTCGTGGCTGTGTGGAGAGTGATAAGGAATACCACTCATGCAAACAGGAAACAGGAGAAAGTCTACTGGAAAAAATGTCAAGTTCTGTGGTGGACATGTTACAACTAAGGTAATTATGCATCTCTATATGCACAGGCAGTTCAATGTCCACAAAAGAGAATACATCTTGCAGAGAGATATGGGAATCTTAAGTATATAAGTTGACCACATAAAAAAATATCAGCTAATAGGATATAGGACTTATAGTGCCAGGCACTGTTCTAAATGCTTTGCATATAGTTTAGCTCCTGTAATCTTTCCTAAAAATGTATGAGGTAGGGCTTACTATTAGTAACCCTATTTTATAGGATGAGGAAATTGAGGTGCAAAGAAGTTACATAATTAATTGTACAACCTCATACTAATAAGTGGTGGATTTGAGATATGAACTCAGACAAATTTCTTAACCAAAAATCTGTATACAAAAATCGTCACACAAAAATATGATGGGTTATAAAAGCAGGTGGATTTGAATATTTATGGGAAAAACATACCATAAAATTCTAAAAATTAAATAATATTTAATTGCCTAATAACAGAAGAAATTAAGTAGGATATTTTGGAAATTAAGTAGAAAAATTTAAAACACTCGATTGCTGTTTGTGTAGTATTGGTTGAAGCCATGGAGTCAATGCGTTTGCCATAGAAAAATATGAGGGTGGGGAAGAAAGAGGGCACAGAACAGAACCCTGGAGAACACTGATATTTAAGAGTTGGTTAAAAGCAGAGCGGTCAGCTAATGAGACTGAGAATCAGGAGGGCATGTCATGCCAGAAAAAAAAAAGAAAAAAAGCATCCATTAAAAAAGAAACGGTCAGTGAGAAAAAAAGTTTTCAGTGACTTTCTCAAGCTGAGTTTATTGTTGATTTTTGTCAGAACAGTTTCCATGGTAAAGAGGTTGCTGAAGCCAGATGGTAGCAGAGGGAGAAGTGCATCGGAAATGAAGAGTGTGGACATCTTCTGGAAATTTGATGGTAAGGAGAAGGGTGAGGTTCTAGGCACAGAAGTCCTAGATATTAACATATGTAGAAAAAACTACTTCATCTCTCTGAGAAAATGGGCCACTAGAATTCCTGGAGACTAGTCTACAGCTTTTCTCAAAAACAGCTTCATAGCATCTCAAGAGCTTGAACAAGAACTTCATTAAAATCATGGAATCCTGAAACTTACAGAAGATTTATGCAATATATAATTACTGTTTAACTTGGGAGAAATGAGGAGGAGGATCATGACACATCAATTTGACTCTTTGCTAAGTAAGAATTCTGTCTGTATGCCGAGGCTGCCGAGAAGTCATCCATCACTTTGCTGGTTTGTGAAACTAGCACACAGCCCAGCACCTACCCCCATGTCATGTGAAGTCTTTAAAGGATTATTTCTCTGTGGAAAAAAAAAAAGTCAATTAGATGAGATATAAAACTCTAAATGGAAGTTTTCTTGCAGTGTATAGGTGGTGTTCAGACACATTGCATCTAAATGCAAATGGGATTAAGGAAATAGCCAAGAACCTGAACCTATTTTCATGATGTTGACCTACTAGAAGTTTTGGGAATGTATCCTCAGGGATGTCAGAGGCCCCTGGACCAAATAAGTAGGGCAACTGTGTATTTCGGGTTGCCTGGGATATTCTTGATTGACTATTGTTGAACTAGATAAAATACAAGGTCATGATATGCACAAGTAACACTACAATAAATTCAACCAGATTATGGGGAAAGAGAGAGGGGCAGACAGAGGATATCAGAGAAGACTTTATAGGTATGGCCTTGAAAAACAGACAGGTTTCCAGCAGGGCAGAGAGGGAGGAAAGGCATCTTGACAGGGGCATGGTAACAGTACAGAAGTGTTTTCTTTACAGAAAACAAAGAGTCTGAATTCTCCCTCAAACTATGCTCCTGTAAAAACCAGTCAAATCTAAAGAAGTTAAAATGAAAAGCATAATGCAACGAAGTTCTTCTATGAGATCCATTGCCTTATCTTCAATTCTCCGGTTTTGACCATTTTAAAGATATTTGTTAACATTTGCATATTTTTATTGTTTTCTGTATAGAATACTATCGAGTAGTTATATTGTATCATGATGGCACCAAAAACAACTTCTTCAACCCATTCTTAGCTTCTAATCTTTTAGACATTGAAGAAATTATAGCTCTTTTATCTAGCTAAAGAGGGGTTTGGATAGAGGAGATAAACTTAATTTAAACCATAGTGTTTGAAGGTTTCTTCCTCATTGTAATTATGAGAATTATATTTAATATTTATGTAACAGATATTCACAGCTTTTTGGGAAAACAACTCCCTTCACAAAAGGTGAAAAAATACTGCAAATATTTCATTATGTCAGATGTTTTTTTTTTTTTCTGAATCCCAATAGTATCATTTTCTTAAAATTAATCCTGATTATCACTAACTGTTCTTTATTTACTTGGTTCTTGGCTGCTTGGCACTATTTTATTTTTAGTCTTTGTATATTTGTGTATGTGAGGGTTTAGATACCCTAATGAATTTTGAAACTTTTTAAATGAAGATGCTATTTGCAAGATCATTGTCAGAAATCCTGTTAGTACAGAATACCTAGTGATATCTCAGTGCACAAAAAGTCATTATAACAAATATAATTAGATGTGGGAAATTTGATGTAGACCTGTAGTACAAAGCAAGCTTAAAATGTTTTTGCATTAAGGTAACAGTGGAATCAAAATGGGCCAATTCTATAATTTCTATAGTCTAATGTTCTAATTGCCATGATATATACTGATATTATTTATCCACATATGAAGACATTAGAGATACTGCTGATAGCCTACACATAGGACCTCAATTCTGTTAGAGATGGCAATGTACCTTACCTAAAGAAAACTGCATTTCCCATATTCCCTTGAAAGGAGTAGCCCTGTGACCTCATTTTAGCCAATAAATGAAAGTCACCTGGTGAAGCATTTAAGAAGGGGCTCCCTCCCCCCTTTTTTAAAGGAGGCCACATAAGTAAACCAAAGAAGAAGCCTAGTAAAAAACTTTTTGCCATTGTTTTTCTCTTTCTTCCTGCCTGGACTGCAGATATGATGATAGTGATGGTACTGCCATCTTGGACCATGAAGCAATAAGCATGAAGACATACAAAGGATGGCTGAGTGGAAAGATAAAAGTTGGGAAGCAATATGGAGTCTCTGTGCCAGCCTTGAAATGCCTTCCAGTGAAATGTTTGTTACATGGGAAACATAACCTTTATTTCTAAAGCCACTATTTATTAAATGTTTTGTAATGAAAGGCCAAACCTATTTGAAACTGATAAATTCTTGATTGATAAATCATGGAGTGACCTAATTTTAGTAACATTTATCTCTGTGATTTCTTTTAGTTTTGAGAAATAGTCTCAGCATCTGAGGGCAACTGTAAGGATTAAATGAATTAGGATAAGTGAGGAGTTTGGAATAATGACTAATATACAGTTAAGAATTGGCTGTCATTAGAATAAGTGGGTACAGTTTCTAGAAAAAAAAGTCATTCTTTTTTCAGTATTTTAATCTAGGAGAAATTAGGTGAAATGAATATTAGATGTATTAAAATGTTTTTATTGGTAGTAGTAGATAACTTATTTTTAATTATAACCATTTTGTTTGTTCAACAATTGACTTAAGATGGTGCAGAGCAGAAAAACGCACTAAGACAATCAAATAA
Organism: Cynopterus sphinx; assembly: GCA_030015415.1. Lineage (NCBI taxonomy): Eukaryota > Metazoa > Chordata > Mammalia > Chiroptera > Pteropodidae > Cynopterus > Cynopterus sphinx. Next base: position 37,913,922 of record CM057382.1, on the reverse strand, counting down.
AATAGTATGTGTCAAAGGAAATTAATATTAAAATAGAAAGTAAAGAGGGTGAAAAAAATAGAGATCTGAACACCATTCAGGCTGTTAATACAGTAGTGGAAAAGTTATAAATTTAACTCAGAAATTCCTGGTGACCACAATGAAAAATGAGTATAATTAAGTAGCATAATGCAATAGATGCTTACTAAATGTCTATTAGGTGCCAGACAATATTCTAGGCCCTAAAGAGGTAATGATCAGAAGAGCAGGTATGTTCTCTGTGCCATGGAGCTCCTAGTCAATAAGGAGAAGAAGACTTGAAGTTAATAATCACACACACACAGTTTTCAATGTGGACAAGGAAAAAAAATGTATATTATTTAAGGAAAGCAAAGCTTTTACCTGGCACTTTTCTCTAGACAAAATATCTCACATGGAGCACTTCCAGTTCAAGCCCTGGTGATCAAGCGTGACTGTGAGGCTATGACGCACCAAATCCTACTTGGTTCCAATAGACCACTTCCTTCTCTGCTACCGAGTTTCTGGTTTGTTTGTTTGTTTGGTTGGTTATAAAATACAGCTATACAAGCAAAACTATTTAAAAATTTTTTGCATGAGATGTAATACAGGTATATCAACATAGAGTAGAAACAACTTTTACTTAAATTTATTTTTATTAGCCTTTCTGTAAAGTTTCTGAGAAACACATAAAGGCTTTTCCAGGACAGAGAGGTTTGCCTTTGCCTGAGTTAAGGCTAAATAGAGTTTATCTACCTAGCTTATCTAGCATGATCAAGAGTAAAGTATTACACAAATTTCCTAGATAACACAAGTTGTCTCAATTAAGCACCAGGACTTCAAAGTCGAGAAAGAAAACATGTCGAAAATGCCTTTTTGAGTGATGCAAGAACCATAATTAAAAACATCTGTTTTGTTAGCAGATCATAATGCAGTTCTGACTTTGAGTTGTATTATTTTCCCTAAAGGTCAAGCTGAACTTTCTTTCTATTCTTTTGACTACTTCTATTAACACCCCCTTTAAAATTTGCTACTAATTCTAACTTGCTTAAAACTGTAAAACAATCTTGTTTCCTAAGATTATGTGTCAAGGAAGATCCAACAAACTGAGTGAAGGCCCAGGCTTTGTGACACGCTGTTTTCCTTTGAAGATTCTAAGACACCCCTTATTTACGTCTAAATTTCAGATTATTGTCCAGAAGAATTGAGTTTATCAAGAGGCTAGAGTTACAGTGCATCTTGAGGAGTCTGTTTGAGAATCAGTATAAAGGGGTGGTTCCACTACACATGATGTATATGACGGTTATCTAATTGTTTCCAACCTTGGTGACTAATCTTTAGTTTACTACAGAATACTACAGTTTGCTATAAAGGTATTGGTGGGAGATCATGGGCAACAAACCAAATTGGGAATGTTTATGGAGCACCAGTTACATGTAGGGCTTGGTGTTGGTCCTGTGATCTGGGGCAATTTTTGTCATCAGGTGGGACATACAGCTTTAAGGGGTTTTTAATGAGAGGGAAACAGCCATCACGGCTCAAAGCAGACGGAAACACTTATTTTGGAAGCACTTGTATCACAACTAAAAAGAGAAACAGAAGATCAACAATACCCTTGCCCAAGAAGAACATGCAAATTCATTAAGCAGTTCATATTTCTTAACTAAGCAAATAAAAGAATTATTAACTCCAGGAAAGACAAAAAGTTACACAAGAATGTAATTAATCATAGTATAACATGTGGCTTAGCAGCTAACAGTATTTACTTAATCATAATAACTCAAATACTTAAAATGTATTAACCCTTAAATTATGATGTAATTATTTGGGAGGATGAGGAAGGTGAAGGATATAGAAGAGAGCCAAAATCTTCTTCTACCATAACAAGAAGTCAATAGATAATGTCTATAACTGATAAATTAAGAGGTAACAGTACTAGACTAGTCAAGGGGATCACTTCATAAATTATAAAAATGTCTAACCAGTATGCTATACACCTGAAACTAATATAAAATAATATTGAATCAACTGTAATTGAAAAATCAAGAAGGGGGAAAAAGGTAAAAGGAAATAAAAGAATCAAATTTCCAGGTATAAAATAAGTCCTGGGGATATGGTATACAGCATAAAGAATATAGTCAAGAATATTGTGATAGCATTGTATGGTATCAGATGGTTGCTGAAATTACCATGGGATCACTTCTTTAGCTATATAAATGTTGAATAGCTGTGGTGTACACTTGAAACTAATAAAATTTGTGTTAGCTATATTTTAATAAAAATATTTTTAAAAAGAGGTAACAGTATGTTTATGTTATTTAAAGATTTGGGGTAATTTAGAGAAAAAAATTACTAAGGAGATGTTGCATCTGGGTGCGGTGGGAAAGAAAAGGAACTGCTCTTCTTAGTGAAAACATGTTAGACGATTTGACTTTTGAACTTTGATAAATTTTTAAGCTAAAAAATTCATTTAAAATTATATTTTGGACAGAACATAAAAGAGGATTGAAGAGTGAAAGATCAAGAGGGAATGATTCCTTGGGAGCAGAAGTTGACAAAGCAAATTACAGAATATACTCAATGAGAATCAGATGAAACACGGGAGATAAAAGGCTTGGGACCAAGAGGTCCCAGTGAGGCATTCAGAGGAGAAAGGCTGCATCCAAGAAGTCCACTTACTCACAGCTGCTTCCAGGCCCCAGTGCTCACCAAGCAACAAAGCCACTTCTGTCTGGGAAAACCGCAGCAAGGCAAGGCAGGGAGCAAAAAGCCTTTAATTGGGGGAGCGAATGAGTGGCCCTGTGAACTCCAAATGCCTCCAGCAGGCTGGGGCATGCTTTTCCCTTCTTCCTTCTTCGGCCTACCAATTGATGGCCTTGCTTCCAGGGCTTCTCACCAGGCATTGTTGGTCTTTTGGCTTCTCCCTCTGCTCTGGATGCTGAGCTATCTCTGTGCCTTTTTGCTTCCATCCTGAGCATCCTGCAGACCAGTGTCTCATGTTCTCACCTCACTCTTTCCCATTAAATGCTTCCATCAGGTCTCCACTTCCTCAAAACCAGCTAGGTGACTGGGCAGCTAATTTGATAATCCAATACTAAAATCTGTGGTAACAAAAGGTTGATACACTTGTTTATCTGGGAAAGTTGGGTAGTTGACATCTGGGGGTGAGGAACTTGGGGTGAACATCTCCTGTGTCCCTGAAATTGTTCTGTGGACGAACCATCTGTGCATAAAGCCAGCATCAATGCCCCGGCTAAAGCTTTTGGTATTGATCTTGCCCCACCTTTATCTTGTCTCCCTCAGTATTTAAAAAATCTAGTTCACCCTGCATTATTTTGTGCTTGCTGGTCTGTGATCTCTTTGAGGGCTTGGCATGCTGCTTCAAATGACATATCTTTATTATCTTTTGTTATCTACACATGTCTTCATTAACTCATTTCTGAGATCTTGACTGAAATGGTAGCAGAGCACTCTGGTAAGAAACTTGTTCCAGTCATGAGAAGGAGTGCTGATGGGAAAGGAAAATATCAGTCTTTTTCTGTGTGACAGTCCTGAGAGAGGAAGAGGTTCTCTCCCAGAGCCAGAGAGAAGGAGGCAGCCCAAGAAGGCTGAGAACTTTTGCTCAGCAAGAGTAGATCCCCAGCAGGGAGGACTTTCTCCAAGGTCGAGGTCACACTACATCTTTGGGAGCTACCAAACAATTGCCCACTCATAATCATTCTAACAATATAAAAACTCGATTGATTCCAAATTTGAAAAATTGCAAATATTTTTTTTTGGCTTTAGATGGCAAGCCAGAAGGTATATTGTCCAAGTAATACTTCAGTTACATTTTATCTCAAAGGAATTACATTTACAAAGAAATATTGTCAATTTATGACCTAAAAGTAAACTCATGAAGTACATATTTTTTGAGCTTTTTACATCTGTCAAAGAAGAGTTTCAGGTAGATTTGAAAAGTTATTTTTTATTATAATGGATGGTGGTCCAACTGCATTAGGCCAAAAATTCAAATAAATTGGAGTTTTAAAACAAGGGACTCATGTTTCCTTTATGTGACATTTATAATATATATTGAAAATATTTGTGTTCAGGTTGCTGAGGCAAGCTCTATGAAAGTGTTATGAGTGTAGCTGTAAAAATCCTTTAATATACATGTGTAAATGCTATGAATCATTGGTAATATATGGAACTATGAATTTAATGATCTTGTGTTCTTAGCCAATGCTCATGGGTTGAGTTGTGGAAGAACTTTATAGAATTACCTTATTATTAACTCTGACTTTCTTAGAACAAAAGCAATGCTTGCCAAATATTCCATTATCAAAGATAAATATGGAGGTGTGATTTACATTTTCTCACCAACATTACACTGCATATGAATGAGCTAAATTTGAAGGTCCTAGAAAAGGGAAAACTTATTTGTGACCTAGCTGGACAGATAAAACAATTATATTTAAAGCAAACTTTTTATAATATAAATTAAAAATAATAATTTTATAAATTTTTATAGCATTAATCAATATATAAAATATTTTCATGAAAATTGGCTGTCACAAGTAAGGAATAATTGAATACCTTGTTGATATTGATAAATTTATAGCTGTATTTCAATTTATTAAGTACTTTTTTGAATTTGATGTTAATAATCCTGAGTAAACACAGAGAGGCTGAATTTATTTGTACAGAAGTAGTTTTGAAACTGATATGTTTTTGCTTCAGTCAAATTAAATATTCTTTGAAAAAAGAAGTTTGGAAAATGTGGGTACAAATATTAAAGGAAATTGAATTTTGGATAATTGTTTCAATTGTTTAAAAACTTTATGTTTAGAACAACTAGATTCCTGTCTAATCTATTTTTAACTATAAATTTTGTGAAATCTAAGAGTATTTATGAGTGTATACATTGAGATATTCTGTAAATATAAAACAGACTAAATTTTGAAGACAATATGAATAAAAATGTAACATTTCATTAATAATGTTTATGTTGAAATTTTAATATTTTGGACATATTAGGTTAAAAAAACTGTATTATTAAAATTTATTATACCTTTTTTTTACCTTTTTTAATGTGGTAACTAGCAAATTTAAAATTACATATGTTATTCACATTATATTTCAGTTGCACCACAATTGGCCCAAAGTCCCAACATTATGGATTTTGTCAAATAGTTCCAAAATCCCAGTACCTGTATCTGGTTATAAATAGCATCACCAAGATCAAGGTCAATTGTCATGTAATACAAAGTTGTAAGTCACTGGCCCACTTACATCCTCTTCTAGTTGTAAACTAGGGCATCTGCTTGTGAGACACCTGATCAGAATTCATGGTCGTGAAACATGAAACTGAATTTCCCTGAGAAATTCACCTGTCCATGGAGAAACAGCACTAGACTGATTATCTTTTACTTTAGGCAACTGAGGTAAACACTGACTGGGAGGATAACTAGAAACCAAATTCTATTGGATTATGTTGGCCAGTATTGATGTGCTCATCTGTGCCTGAAAACAAATTGACTCATATGGCCAAGGCCTTTATGAGATATGACAACAACTGATATCATTGAGAAAGTTCCTGAGTGAGAACAGAGACTAGCCAGAATACATACATTCCTGAGCCTGCTTAAGGAGAGAGTCCCAAAAAATAATCTGGAAGTCTCTCCCTATGTCCCCTACCCACCTTTTTCATACTGTCTTCATGTCTGAATTTATGCCAGATTCAGGGTATTTGTGGTAATGACTTCTTGCTTTTTGAAAAAATGCAATTATTGGACTTAAGTCAGAAGATCTGGGTGAGAGATCCCATCTTGTTGACTGACTGAATGACTTTGGGTAAGTTATATAGTTTCTAAATTTTCTGTTCTGGATTAGATGAAATAATCTCTAAGAAATCTAGAGCCAAGGTTTGTGTTTCTAAGTTCTGGTAGCAGCTGAAACGTGGAGCCCAAACTATGTAAAATTCACTTAAAATCTCAATTTCATTCTAAGAATGTGAATTGAAAAGCCACCCTTTTCTTTTCTTCTTCATTAGAAAGAGAAGAGTAGAATAATACCCTTGTGCAATTTTCTATTTATAGTCACTCTTACATTGTTTTATAAGAGCTGCTTGGTGTTTTCCCTTGTCAAAAAATAAAATAGCAAAAAGCAAGATATAGGAATGTTGTTATCTTTCTAATCTTACTCTGTGTGTGTGTGTGTGTGTACATATATATATATGTAATAGAATATGGAAAAAAATGGCCAAGGAATCATTTCTTTTTCTCACTTATTTGCTAAAGCCTTCAAATGTTAGTCTGAATTAACTTTTAGTAGCTTTAGAAGTGAAAACTAGCTCCCCAGCGTAGATAATATTTATGCTAATTTTCTACACATCAATGTACACAATTATTATAGGGCATGTGAATGATCCATTCGCTGAATGAAGAAAAATTATTCCAAATGATTATTGATGAGTTAATCAAGTTAACTATGTCAACTTTCTTTCTCCATTAGTGGTAACATCTACAGTATTTCACAATCATCATAATAAAAGAGCCAAATGCTAATGGGCCAGGTAATCAGACTTCAATGAAGAACAGTGAAAAATCTGCTTTTTAAGATAGTTTACAGTTTTTATAATCACTGAAGTGGTCAGTTAGTCCCAAGATTCTTCATATTTCATAAAGTGTGTTTACAAATTTTTTCTTCACTTAAAAAATGTTGGATTTTCCTAATGTAAGAAAGTGGAAATAAGTGGAAGGAGATTCCTCTTTTTAAATGAACACATATTTAAAAAGCTAATCAAATGCAATGGTGACTTAAAATGGAGGAAATCTCTACTCATTTAAAAATTCAATTATGCTTTTATGCTTTCCCTCCTATCTTTGTCTTTTCACTCAGATTTGGTAATTTTACTAATATAAGCTCAGATAAGTTAGGATTTGCAACTTTATTACAATTATTTATTATATATTGTGGTTTAAATTTTTTATTTATTTCTTGATCCAATACCCCATTGTACTGTCATGGTGATCTGAAGTTCTGACAGCCACAACTCACTTTTGAAAAATAATTTAAAGTGGTTCTTGATGAATATGTCACTACACTTTATGTCATATGACCTCATTACCCTGGTACCATTTACAAAATATTCTAGGAAGTGGCAACTAACTCAAAGATACACAGTTTTCTGTACTTGGCTGGTGACCCATAAGATAGCCTGACACAAAAACTCTGTCTCAAAAGACATACTGTGCCAAATGTTGACTGGGAAGCACAATCAGATTCTTTGGGAATCTGAATGTGAAAAACACTAAGAGATATAGGACACAGTAGAAACTAGGTGAAGAGAAAAAGCAATGCAGAGAATCCATGGGTAAAAGTCTTCAATGAGCAGAAGCCATCAGTGGATATGGAGTGGGGAGTTAGTTACAAGCAGGAAACGTGAATGTTTTTACACTAAGCCATGAGTATGGCTGTGTGGCTTTTCTGATGGCACCACTGCGAGACCTGCTGTTGGGTCAAGAGAGTTGCTCTTGAATGACTGAGATCTATTGTTACATCTGAAGGGAACTGTGGTTCTCTGTTGGGTTTGATTATGTCAGTGGTTTTCAAAATGTTGCCTGTGGTTCCCCAGGGGTTCCAAGAAGTTGCTTAGAGGCCTCCACAAGGTGAGAAGAGGCTATCAAACATATAGGACACTCCCTGCCCCTAGCATCATCTACAGCAGTGCTTTGTTCTGTTTTGCATATTTTTCCCATATGTGTTCATAGGAAAGAAGGGTTCTACTGTACTTAAAAGTTTAAAAATTATTATCCTTTCAAGAATTCACAATTTTCACATTAAAGAAAATTCACTTTAACTTTTGTTACACATCATCTTAAAATATAAGATTGAGGTTTATTTTTTCCTTCCTGACTCTTTTCTTTCCTTCTATGCAGGATTTTTTTTAAACCACTGACATTTTGTGATGAAATGTCAATTAAACCACTGACATTTGGCCACTTTCTCCCAGCACATAACTTTTAAAGCTACTCTGCCATTTATTCTTAGTGTGGTTGGGCAGTAGTCCCCAAACATACTGATAATGAGCATGTAGAAAGCTTTTAGTAGATTTCTGGGCCTTACCTACCATCTAAATACATACTTTTGGAGACCTGTTCCTGGGAAAATCTATATTTCTAAAAGCTCCTCAGAAAATCCTGTTTAATTTAGATTGTGTTTCCATTCAATTTATAGATGAATTGTGGGGAAATTTATCTCAACGACCTTGAGATCTCTGACCCATGAACAGGGTATATTCTTTTATTTTTCTGTCTTCTTTAATTCCCAGTGATGTATTATAGTTATTAAATGTACATGTCTTACATCTCTTTTATCAGACTTAATCCTCAGTATATCATATTTTTGATGCTGCTGTACACTATATTGTTATATTAAGTACAATTTCTAATTGTTCATTTTCAGTTTATACAGATACAATTGATTTTTGTATATTCATTTTATATCCTACAACCTTGCAAACTTACTTGTCCTAGTAGTTCTTTTATAGATTTTATTAGATTTTCTACATCCATGATTATGTCATTTGCAAATTAATAGTTTTACTTTTTCTTTTCTAATCTATCTATTTATCTATTTATTTATTTTTTGCCTTATTGTTAGCTAGACCCTCCAGTACAATATTGTAAAAAAGTGAAGTGGACATCCTTGACTCATTCATTTGATTTCAGTGAGGAAGAATTCAGTCTTTTATTATTCAATATGATATTAACTGTAGATTGTCATAAATGCCCTTTAAAAGAATGGGGAACTCCCCTTCTATTCTTAGTTTGCTAAGAATTTTTCTTATTAGAAATGTATATAAAATTCTGTTAAATGTTTTTTTTTCTGTTAGTAATGTTTGTTCCTTCCTTTTTAATTTTCTGGAAGAGCTTCTGTAGAATTGGTATTATTTCGTTCTTACATGTTGATAGAATTCACCAGTGAAGCCATCGAGATTAAAATTTTCTTTGTGGGGAAGTTTTAAAGCATAAATTTAATTTTTGAATTGATTTGGAGATATTCAGGTTGTTTTTCTTGACTAAGTTATGGCAATTTGTATCTTTAAGAAAATTGTGCATTTTATCTAAGTTGTTGAATTTGTGGTCATAAAGTTGTTCATAATATTTCCTAGCTATCTTTGTAAAGAGCTAGAAAAATGAAGAATAAATTGAACCTAAATTAAGCAGAAAGAAATAAAGATCAGAGAAGAAATAAAGTAGAAACAAACAAACAAACAAATAAACAGAAAACAACTGACACCAGTGAAAGCTAGTTCTTTGAGAAAAATCAATAAAATTGATAAACCTCTTGTGAAAGCTGTGGTCATTAATAAAACCTTTTAAATTTTCTAATATAGGCATTTCTAATATGTTTCCTCCAAAGTACTGTTAACAGTAGCCCATACATTTTATTTTGTTTTTCACTGTTAAGTACTTCCAAATATGTTCTAATATTCCTTTTGATTTCTTTTTAACTCATGAGATATTTAAATTTTTTTAGTTTTCAAATATTTAAGGATTTCCTGGAGATCTTTCTGTTATTGATTTATAATTTAATTTTATTATGATAATAGAATATACTTTGCATATTTGAATCCTTTAAAATGTATTGAGCCTTGTTTGATGGCCCAGATATGGTCTATTTTGGTAAATGTTCCATGTGCACTTGAAAAGAATGTATGTTCTCTTCTACCATAGAGTGTTCTCTAACTGTCAGTTATGTCAAGTTGGTTGGTAATGTTGTCAGGTCTTGCATTATTGGGGTCTAGAAGTTCATAAACTTTTTCTGTAAAGGGCCAGGTAGTAAATATTTTCAGTTTTGTAGGCTATATATTCTCTGTCATAACTACTCAAATCTGCGGTTGTAGCCAATAACATGTAAATGGATGTGGCTACATTTAACTCACAATGAGCTGGATTTTGCTGACCACTGTTCTATATCTTTACTGATTTTTAGTCTATTTTTTCTATTAGTTATTAGAGGTGAGGGTTATAGTCCTTTACTACAATTGTAGATTTATCTGTTTCTCTTCACATGACTTTTTGCTGCATGTGATTTGAAACTCTGTTATTAGGTGCATAAATGTTTAGGACCGTTATATTCTCTGAATGACTTGTCCCCTTTATAAGTACGCTAGACCTTCCCTATCCCTGGTAATACTCTTTGATCTGAAATATAATTTGATATTCATATAGGCACTCCAGCTTTCTTTTAATTAGTGTGAGCATGGTATATCTTTTTCCATACTTTCTTATATCAGTCTGTTCCCAGGTCAAGCTCATTTCCTACCCTGCCAAGAGGTGACCCACCTATACATGTCTGAAAATAGGCCTGAGGTTGTCCAACTCTACCAATGTTTGGTTGGGGAAGTCTGATTATCTGAGACACTAATTAGCAAACCATTGTGGTTACACATTTAGTTCATAACCAGCTTTAATACATAATAAAACAGATATATTTCACTGTCTGTATTTCTATCCATTCAAAATTTGGGAGGAGAAAAGAGAAGTATTTCTCTTTTGGTCTGCTAAAACTCATGCAGGAAGGTAGTGTAGGCAAGAGGATATTGCCTGGACGTTGGCTTTTGTTGTCTCATGAAGTGCTGATTCTGAACACTGTATTTGCACTTCATGTTGTTTAGCAAAAAGCAGAACATTTTAATGCTACCCATTTGGCTATATCAAAAAATGTAAAAATGCTGCTTTCTATTAGCAAGTTACTTTTGCAACAGACATTTCCTATATTTTATTACTGAGTAAGATAAGCAGGATCCCCCTGTCCTCATGTTACACTCTATCACTGTCCTGGTTTGTCTCTGAGTCTTACCACATGCAAACTTCACCCATAAGTCCAGAAAGGATGTGCAGAACATTAACAGAGTGAGGCTCAGAGAGGGGGTGAGCCTGAGGAATAGGATAAAGAGGTGTATGGTTTGTCTTTCCTGGAAAAAAAAAAACACAACAGAAAGTTTAGTGTTTTATTTTTGTAATCATGTTGAAATGAATAATCTTTTAATCCCAAAGCCAAAACAGCTCTGTCAGATATGTCACATGTATTTGAGCACAAGCTGACTAAGCCACCCTCTCCGTATCATGGTCAGGTCCTGTCACTTGGCCCCAAGGTCACATCTTGGAGCCTGGGTGATCATGCACACTTGACACTTTCTGGGGATGATTCTAAAAACCATTTGGGGGGAAAAACATACTAAATGTTTAAAGATGGTGACAAAGACCCAAACCTTCTAGAGAGCACTTGTAGCACCAACCCAGTTCTCTCTCCATGACCTAGATTCCAAAAGGCTACCATAACTTACTCTTTAGGTGTTTATTACAGAATCTATTGAGATCTATTTATTCACACACTTCTGTGGAATTTCTTGAAATTTGTGCAACTTGTAAAATTATAAGATTTGTCATCTAGGTGCTTCACATCAGCCTCATCACACAAGTGACCATTCTAGGTCTTGTGTTTCTATTTCCCAGACATTGTTTAAATATAAGCCATATAGAAATTCAGATATCTCTTAATGAGGCAATCTGTATGGACTTCTAGGAAGAGTCTTTAGTTTAGTGTTAACTCCTTTCCAGTTGCAAATTGATGTGAAAGTTTCCCTAACAAATGACTGGTTGGTTGGAAGATGTCAGCTTTAAGTTTCCTAAAGAGAAAAGTCCTTTAAGCTCGTCCAAGTGCACTCCACACCTTTACAGCATTAGAGAATCAACCTGTTCAATATGTTTAAAGGAAAAACAGTAAAATATGAGTTGACAAGAGGAGAAGAATATCCACAAAGGGAGAATGAGCACAGAGAGAAATCAGGCAGAACCTCAGAGGAAGGAGCTGTGCTAGGTGTCACATTTTATAAATGTTAACTAGCTCTTCTTCTGACATTACTTATCTGATATGATTTGGAGAGACAGTAAGGCAAAATGGACAGAAAACTTATTGAAGCCTAATATTCCTATAATTCCATATAGCAAATGGCTTATTAGAAAAGTTTATTTCTCCTCAGTTTCTATGTAGCCAACTGGTTTTGATTGTCCCAGGGCTCCACTCTGAATCTTAACCTTATCCTGCTACCTGGCACTTGGAGACCAAAGGGATGAATGGTCCCAACAAATAAGAGTGTGTCAATTCCAGTAAAACAGTTCAAAGAAGGCTTTTGTGAAAATGAGTCTATAGAGGATTCATTTTTATATGAGGAAAGTATCACACATAGGATATATGTTGTCTACCCTGTTTTTCCAAAGAGAAATGGCAAAATAAGGCTAGTGAAGGACGATGCTGAACTCAACCCCTGATCAAGGTCAGGGTCAGGGAGGTGAGACATTTGTAAAGAACATAAAGTTTATACTGTCTAAGGCTTTTGACTGCTTCTTCTCTCCTTTCAGAGATGATGGTTGGTACCCTTTTGCCAGGAGTGGTGTATGCAGAGAGTTTCACAGAACCAGGAAACTTCCAAAGGAGATAAGAAAAGAGAATTGTTTAGACCCTTCCAGGAAAGAGACATGATGGAAAGGTTGAGGGTATCTGGTTTTCATTTTAGTGTATCCTGTGTTAGAGAGTCAATAAGGACTTAGGACAGAAACTTAAGTCAGGAATCAAGTGTATAGATTTGACTAAAAATTTACCTGTGCCAAACCTCTTAGGAATGAAATATATACCTGCTCAATGAAAGAGAATACATTCTATATAATTAGGAGATAAAACACCAATAAATGAGAGAACACCAACATGTGGGAAGTCTAAAAGTACTCCTAAATTTGAAGTCCCTTCCTTCCACTCCCGCTGAGACTCAACCCCAGGAAAATAGCAAGGTGCAAAGATGTCGACTCTTAGCAGTTAACAAGTCCACTAGTGTTTCTACATTACTCACTCTTAGTCACCAGGCATTCACTAAATGTCCACTGTAAGCATGAATAAGACTATGGGCTGTTAGTTTGTCTTATTCCCTGCTGTGCCTGCCCTCTTCAACTGCTCTTGCTTTTAATGTCTATGTCATGTTCTTGTAGCTCATGACAATGTAACTGGTTTGGGTACTAACAAAGAAGGCCAGAATGAGCTCAAGGGTATTGCATTATTGCTGGAAGAGTGTTCCCATTAATAAAAGCAGGCATTGTGTAATTGCATTCATACATTACTGTACATGAGATGATGCAATATAATACTGGCCTTCAATTCACCCAGAGCTTATTGGGAGAAATAAGACTGGTCATTCCAAATCCTTGCATTTTTACTACTGAGAATCATAAATGTGAGAGCTGGAAGGAACTTTAGAGAATATCTCTCCCAAACCTCTTTTGTTTTACCAATGGAGAATCTGAGGCTTATGTTATTCTTCATTGAATTTACCAACTGGAATCCATCCAAAGTGCCCGTTTCTGCTCACAAATGCAACGTTTAAAAACAAATTGGGTCCTATGCTGCCTGCTACCACCCTTGGTAGACTGAAAGACTAAGAATCTAGAATATTTCTAAGTAGTCTAATGCATTTTGTCTACATTATTATTATCCTGGTTCCAGAAATTCTCTCCCTGAGGGTAGAGTGATGTGGGATAAAGGTAGGAAAAATAAAAATAATTTTTTAAAAAAGAATTTCATCTGATTAATCACTGCATCAAGGTGAGCTTTCTAATCTTAGATCTCAAATCTCTAGGGCATGGGCCCAGCCCTTTATGTTTCATGCAGAGCTATGAAAGTTGTCCAGGTAGCAATCTCAAAGGCATGTTTGTGTTGGACCATTTTAAAAATGACATAGTCTTTGCTGGAGTTTGCACCTGTGTGTTTGTCTACCTTCTGACACATCTCCTTAATAGGGAGGCAGATACAAAGAGTCTACCATTTTGAATTAGTTTAGGCTTGTAGTCTATACAACATCAAAACATGGATGATGTAGTTCTCAGCCACTTTTTGAATGAATTATTTGTGTAATTATAGAATGGGTTGCAGAAACCTTCCTTGAGAATTATTTTTGACTTTAATAGTCTTTGTTCAATGGAAACATTTTTGGCTTTCTGTGAACTGGCCTAACAGAAAAGTCATGAACAGCATCATTTTTCTCTAGGAAAGTTTTCAAATAAAGAATTCTACGAATATCTTGGGTACACAGGTTAAATGAATCTACTGACCCAGGGTTGGCCATCATAAGTGACTTATAACCAATGACATATTTGCCAGGACCAAGATGCTTAACAAGACTTCTGAGAATGCCAGAAGGGAGGCTGGAAATTAGCAGAGCTTGCTTCTGTTTTTGAGAATGGCCCTCCTATGTTTACATAATACAAAGCTTTGGAAATAGAAAATTTTGGCCAGAAAGTTAGAGGCCAAGAGAAGAAATAGAAATTAAATGAAATGCTTCCTCTTGCCTCCCCCTCAGTCCTGTAAAAATAGACAGAGACTTCCTTTTCCACTCACAGATGGGGAGAGTGCTGCTTTGCAGTTAGAGCTGAGTTGTGAGGTTGAGGCAAGCTGGGTGAGTGTTGACAGCTCTAGGCTATAGTCTCCCAGAATTTAAGCCCCATCCCCAAGAGGGTGTTTGGATCAGGAAACAGTATGACCTCCTGGGCCACACATAAGAGTAGGAGGCACTCGGCTCAAGACTAGAATATCATTTTTTTTTTTTTTTTGGCAAGCCACAGAATTTAGCTAGACTCTTCTCCTACTCAACAGAATCTGGATATTAAAATTCATCTCTGCCACTTAGTACAGAGATAATAAGTGTATAAGAATGGTCTTTTGAAGGATCTGTAGATTCAAGAGAGAAGAATGCAGTTTTACTTCATTTATTAATTTACTTAATACACAGTCATTCAACCTTTCCTAACCTTCATAATTTCCCACGTTTGTGAAAAATGGAATATGAAATGAGCAAATCTTGACTTTTGATGATCTTTTATACTAGCCAGGAAGATAAGATGGACCCACCAATAATGGTGATAAAAAATGAAATGTAACAAGGCTCCTTTAGAAAGATAGAAATAAAAACTGAGAGAAATTTGGAGTTGAGAAAGATCTGGTTGAGTGGGGTGAGCAGGGAAGATTCCATGGTAGAAGTGATAGGAAAAATGGAGAAGAAAAGCATTCTAGGTGGTAAACAACATGTGCAAAGACCTAAAAGTATGGGGTTATGTTTGGAAAATAGTAAGTCCTCTAGTTAAGGCAATGTAGAAGATGAGATGAAAATAATAGGATCTAAGTCTGAATTAAAGGAGTCTGGACTGTAAGGGAAGAGGACAATGAGAAACAACGGTAGAAATGAACAGTGTTGTAGAAAAATTTATCCGGCAGATGGGTTTAGGGATTAAAGACAAGAAAGAGGAAGTGATTCAGAAAGCTATTACAATAGTCCAGACCACAAAAAATGAAAGCCCATATTGGGTGGAAGGGACAGAGAAAGAGAGGCAGTAGAAACAAAATGAGAAGGCAGATAGAGTGTGGCACCAAAGTGGTAACAAATGAGATGTGGGGCAGGTAAGGCAGAGTACATTGTCAAAGATGGCTTTGAGGATATTTATCTTATTATTTAGGTTGTTTGAGGATTTTAGCTTTTTATTTCTCTGGGTCATGACCAAACCATTTTTATTTAGAGAGGAGGGCTTAAGAGAAAACTGTTGGCTGTGAAGTATTTGTTCAGACTCATGCCTGGAAAAAATAATAATTCTCCAAGAAAGAATTTAGTGTCTGAGCAGTAGCCTCAGAAAAAGTAGGAGGGCTACCCAGTGAAGAGCTTTCCTGAGGGAGACAGATACAGAGGAGGTGCAAGGCAGAACTGCCTTCAGAGAACTTGCAGTTAGGGAAGCAAGAATAATACAAAAAATAATAACATTAAACCCTATAAGAAATTGTATAATTAACAGCTTAACATGTAATCCAGACTGTGAATGACATAGATGCTTAGAAGCAAAGGAGAACAATGTAGGGGTGCCAGGCTTCCCCAAGAAATGGTACACAAGGTGTTATGGTTGCAATTTGGAAGGACAAAAGAGAGACGGGGAGGAGAGCTTTGCAAAGGAAGGCAGAGTCCTGGTATTGAACAGTTGTGTTTATGAGCTAGTGAAGAGATTGAATTAGACACCTCTGTTCTGGAAATTTAGGAACATTCCCAAGCTCGGTCATCTGGGAGATATGAAGGGTGACAAAGAAAAGAGGCATCAGCGCAGTGCACTACTGGGATCAGTGATGAACTATACTTGCATAGTCATACTGTGAACACTGACTACTATTAATTGAATGATGTTATAATTTTGTTGTTGTAGAGTGAAGGGAGAAGAGTTGGATGCATGTGTAAAATAGCAAAGTTCTATTTTCTTTCCAGGAAACTGATTCATAATGCTTAAAATTAATAAAATCAATAATAGCACTGGAAGTGTATTGTTTACAAATATAGCAGCGCCTGGCAAGAGTGGATTGAATGGATTGAGGGTAGTAGCATCTGGAGTGCAAAGAGAATGGTGTCAAAGTGGAGGGCAGGCAGAGGACTGAGTTTTAAGTATACTATGTGAATTTAAAAACTATATAGTGAAATGTTACAGTTTTTGACAAAAAGAAAAATTAAAACAAAAAATGTCTGATACTCACTCTGGGGAACAATGGTCTGATGGGTAATGGTTTGAGTGACTAAATAAGACAGGACACTTGGATCCACTTTGCCATGTTTGATGGGGACCAGGATAGCTTCCTGGGAAGCCCAGCAGGTTATGTCTCAGCTAGGCTGGCTCCCTTTGTTCTCCTTTTTTATCTTTCTGCCGGCCCGTAAACTCATCCTGCTTGTGTTCCTCTCCTGTTTAACATTGCCTTAGTTTCCCACATGGGGTTTTTCTCTCCACCTGGTCCAGGGTCGCATGGGGAGGGATGTTTCTAGTTCCTCACTGTATTGATGACCTCGAGGAAAGAAACTCCAACACTTTACATCTCTTCTCAGTGCGAATTATTATATGGAAATAGCAAGGTGATAATAAAAAGGATAAATGTGAGAAAGTGATAATGTTCAACCCATCTTAAAGGGTTCCTACACTCATGATGTGGATCTGTAGTTCCTAATTCTCTTGTCTGTTCCTAGTGTTCTGGCCTGAATTTGATTGCTCCATTTTTATTCTAGATTGCCCATCCAGTCAAGAAAAGAAGAGCCTGAGTAGAACAGTTAAGTGTCACAAGTGGATGATTTGCATTTCTGGAGATCTCCCAAATTGGGGAAACCTATTTAAGTGAGCACTAGTTCTACAAAAGAATGATTCTTCCTTCTCCAGACTAAAAATTATCATCAGAGTTCTGGTTTATTTTGAACATATCCTTCTCAGTTTCTTTTTGCCCCTCTACTCAACTCTCCTTCAAAAAAGAAAACGAAAAAATAAAAAAGGAAAAGGTCTTTAACCTCTCCAGATCTGAGATAAGACAAGAAGAAAGGTTTATCTAGGTGGTATACTTGGAAATTCACATCCTGCTGTGCTGGATATGTATGCAATTGGGTCAGAGTTGTGTTCTCAGTCCAGGGAGGAAATCTGCAAATAATGTTAGTCCATATCCTGGTCCTCATCACTTTCCAACTGCCCTTTCCGTTAAAAAGCCTCTGTTTTCAATATTAGGTTTCTGCTGAGAGAAGCAAAAGGTTTTCTTTTCCTTTTTTCTCTTCCTCTTTCTTCTGCTTGCATCCAGGCAGCTCCAAGCCCATGCTCTGGGGCATTTGAGTTTACAAAGGACCTTTGTCTCAGGCAGAGCAGTCAAACGTGGGGCCCTCTGATAGGCTGGCTTCTTATTGATCAAAAGCCCCAGGCACTCAGGTGGCCAAATTTCTTATCTGGCTTACTCATAGCCAAAAATCAGTAATAAATAGGACATAAATATTCAGCAATTACTAATAAAAGCCCACATTCCTTTCTCAGTCTTTGGGAATTCCTATTTCTGAATGGCATCCACTTTCATCTCAAATTGGTGCCGATAGTTGAGGAACCAAACTGTGGGAGCTCAGGGCTTCCCAGGGGCATTTCTCTGGCTCTGACTTGTCATCCTGTGCCTCACCTCACCCCTCACAGGAGAGTTTGATGGGATTAGGGCATAGTTTTCTATGACAACCATTTTGCTTTCTTTGTTTTCTAGTTCATCAGCAGAGTGAATGAAGGAAGTAGGGCAAAGGATCTTGGCAGAGCAGTCAGCCCTCCAGAGGCCCGTACCCCTGCAAAAAGGAGTTAATGTGCAGGGAAGTCAGCAAAAGGGGCGAGATGTCCTAGCGAGCTCCTTCTTATATCCTGTTCATCTTTTGAAACTGATTCTGGCAGCACCCAGAGCAGAACAGTGGGCACTTCCAGAAATATCCTCACTGATTTCTTTCTGCCACATGTCCAGTCACTGTGCATGCCAAGGGAGGAGGCCTCAGGAAGAAGCTTCAGAGATTGGAGGTAACTGAAGCCTGGGACCTGACCACCAGCAGCTTCACTCTGCTGTGAAGGACATAGACACAGGGAAAGAGAAGGAGAAGAAATCTCCTAAACAGAGCTTATTCTAAAATGTGGATCTGCAGGTCAATGAGAACCTTTCTGGTTTTCTCCCTGGACCAGTCAATAGTTAGGCTTTTTAAGGCTAGGCTGGCACTTCTTCAATGTACCTTCTCTGGGATAATTTAATGATGACTCAAGTTTATTTTGACCTTGAGTCTGTCTCCACAGGAAGAGCAGTACCATTCAAACACAGTATTCCTTCAATATTATGTTTTTCTAGTTTAGGTTGATTATCAAATAGCTCTTCCCTTTTCGGACCATATTTAGAGACCTTCATGGCAAGGCCTGTGAGATACTGGTTTTGGATGGCCTTTGTTAATTGAAGTCTCCTAGAAGCATTCCTGAAATGTAATGAGAAATAAATGAAATTCTACTACTTACATTGCTATTACTTATGTGCTAAGTATTATACATTTGGGGTGGATACAGATGGATGGATAGAGAGGCATCATTTTTTTGTAGCTTCAGCAAGCAGACATTTCAAAGAATTACGAAAGTATTTCCCCAACAATCTGGTCTGCCAGTTCTCCAAACTGGAATTAGAAGTTGGGGATTTCCATATTTTTAAAGCTCCTCCTTCACTCTCAGTACTATTCCAATCTTCATTGTGACACTTGAGGTTTGTTCTGAGAGCCCGAATGTGACTCTTCCTGACTCTTTTCTAGAGTGAAAGCCCAACTTTTGCTGATAGACCATCGCCAATAGCAATATTATTTCGAGACGGATAATCTTTATCTTGATGGCTGCTTTCTAACATAAACAGAGAAGAGAAAATAAAAGAACACCATTTCCACATCATGCCAGGGAGGGATAAACAAAAGTGTGACTAGTGGCTATAGTAGAACAGTGCTTTTGCACGCTCAATTACCTGCCTGAGCTGTTGGCCTGCTCCTGGCTGCTTTCTTTGCATTACTTGACCTTTAGACTAATGCCATTAAAATACATCCCCAGTACCACATAAATGGTTTTCAATGGCCTGGCTGCTTAGGGAAAACTCATTGACATGCAGCACACAGTTACTTATGCATGTGAAAAAAGAGATTAAGAGTCCTTTTTGACATCAGCTTGCTAGGATCACATTTTGTTATGGCCCCTCTATAGATTAGTGACCTCCCTATGGATTGTTGGCCTCAAATGACATTATAGCATCTGGTATCTCCTCTAGCTACCAGGTAAGGAGACGTATCCACGACTGAGAAGTTCTCTGCCCTGGGTTCAGTCTGAGGCTCATTGCCAAATCATTGGTTGATGGAAAGAGTGGCGTGCTATTCTGCTACACTTCTGTGCTTGTCTGGATTCATCTGTGTTTTTCACCATATTCTTGATTTCATTTGAATCTATTTACTAGAGTCGCATGCTTTAAGAACATGAAGGCTTTTCCTCTTCCTTTATGCTCTCCTATCATTGTCTTCCTACAAAGGAAAACAAGGTTATAAACCTGATATGAATTCTGACCCTAAAATATTACAGAGAGAACCCTGTGAATTGAGCTATAGCATTTTGATATTCACACAATGCTTCATCCATTCATGTACATTTTAGATAACAAGTTCACCTCATTTGATTGTTTTCCTCTATGCCAAACATTAGGAGGAAACAAATGAATGCATGTCCCTTCTACCTGAGGAAATTATTATAAGATATAACATATATAAGAAGTATGGGAAAGGTATGAGGAATGTGATTGTGGAGAGCTGCTCTTGTTCCACAGGAGACATGGCATTTGAGTGGGGCCCAGAAGCAAAGGAAAGGGTTACGAATGGTGGACAAGGGCATCTGTCCTACAGAAGAATGTCCATCATGTACACATGGTTGTTGAGGACTACTTCCTGCAAATCTGGAATTGTTTACAGAGACGGGACCTTGTGAACCTCAAAAAGTGTCTATTGTAGTCATCTCTTACAGAATTGACTTTGGAGTCAGTTTAAAACCTTTTCCATTTGAAAACAGATCTGCGAGTGCCAGACACATAGAAATAACAGGCAATAAGAGCAAAGAAGGGCAGTTCCTCTCGTTTTTAGCCATCCATGAGGCCAGAACATCTTGCCTGTGCAAACTTATCTTTAACCTAACTACATCTGAAAAATATACACATTATACATTTGTACAATCTATACGAAATACATGCAATAACTGACACATAATATAATGTAAAAAAGGATATATTTGTGAATTGATCATATATTATAGTACATTATATATTATACTATGTAATATGTTACTAGAGTCTATGTATATTATATGTTAAATAACCTGAAATTTTCCTCCCTTTTCTGGTATGGTTATACCATATTTGTTCATCATATTTGTGCTGATTATTCTCTATTTGCTTTAATTCTCTTTCAAGATCCATTTCTCCATTCCCTGCCCTGCTCTGTGGACCCAGTTATCCAAGCTCCTTTGCTGGCTGGCTTGCAATTGGGTTCAGCAACAGGAGGCACTGCAAGGACCCTGGAGAGCTAGAGAGAGAAGTCTCAGAATGTGTCTTTCCTGCTCCTTCCCAGCTTCTTTCCTCCACAGCTATGGCTTCTGTCTTGGATACCAGTAGCATTATTCCCTTTTCTTATTCCATCACCCTTAGTCTTAGAGGAACAGCTTCCATTTTTCCTACTCCTGGTAGCCTCAGCAACCTTGTTTTTTCCTTCATTTAACTCTGCCCTCAACTCTATATATTTCTGTCATGCAAGTCTCTTCATTTGAATTATCTGGGGTGTAGCGTGAATTGTTTCTTGCTGGGATTTTCACTAATACAATCTTCCACTCTTTTGTTTAAAAAATTAATGGCAAAAAGAAGAGGAAAGCTTAAGGTATCCAGATATTCTTTTCTTTTATATCTGTAAATTTACTGGAGAATTATACTTTAGAGGAAGTTGAGTAGTTATACAGAGTTTGACCTTACTTCTACGCTTCAATAAAATTAAGTTGCTTAAGAGATGCATTATATTACTGAAACTCAATACCTCAAAACCAGATTTTTAACCTATACTAGGGCCTTATGGAGACTTCTGCAAGTCTTCACCATAAGACAGATGAATAATAAAGTAGGTAAGAGAGATCATACCTTTATTTTTGAAATTTTGTAGTTCTATAAAGCTGTTTGCAACATATGCAGACGCTGTTTTGTCCAGCCCCATACCATTAGGTAAAGATGGATTTCATGCTGGGAGTCGTCTTGTTGCCAGTAGGCCAGGATACCTTTAGTACTCCAAGTTGCATTTGTCTATCTATTCTGGAACCTTGCTCTGCTAGGTGCTAAGGCAGTAATTACAGGAAAAGGAGAAAGTTTACCTCCATGATTCTCCATATTCAATTCTTGTTACTCTCTGCCTTGCCCACTAGGCTCTGGCCACATGGTCCTCTGTGCCAGAAGGTTCATCTTGGATCTGCTTGGAATACTCTTCCCTTCACTTTTTGCTTAGAACACTCTCTCCCATCCTTCAAATCTATGGGAATCCATGGCACCAAGTTCGATTGCTGTGGTGACGGTAATATTTTTATATAAGAAAATTATAATTAAAGTGTTTAAATGTTAAGATATTTCTTTAATACCTATTTCCCCTGTAAAATATAAGCTCCATGAAATCAGGGATTCTGTTAGGTTTGTATTTCTCTAAAGCCTAACATAAGGCTTAGTATACAGTGGGTACATAACAAACTTGATTGAATACTAAATGAATTAATTCATTTGAGGAACTTACAATAAATATAATGGGAAGAATGAATGAACAAATGAATTTCTTACTAAGACATTTCAAATGTTGGAGCAAAAACTCCCATCGTTGGCAATTCAAGGTTAGTGAGATTGTGATGGTGCTTTCAGAGGTCTTTGATCTAAAAAAAGTCCCTCAAAGTTATCTATCATTTATTGAAACAGCCAAAAACAACAGCAGCTTGTTTCTAGTTTGTAGGAACTGGCGGTATGATTTCAGATGACTTGCTAAGTCTTAGACTTGGGAAAAGAATCTGGAGTGAGACATTATTATTGGCAGGTGTTCAACCTTCTTTCCGTCTTATCCCCACTTTTGTTTCCTCCTACCCTTTGTTCCATCTCATTTTTATATCTTTCCTGTCATTGAAATTCTGTGGACCCATGGACATAGCTTGGTTATAGTGATGCAATCAAAAGAGAAACCTATTCTTGCTCTGATGGGAGTAAAGATTACATGCTGAAACTTATAAGGTAGTTCTCCTTTAGGTCACAGGTCTTGTCATAGGATGGTGGTCACTGGGCTGAGAGTATAAGGAGTATAAGCAGAAGGAAATAGACCAGAGTTCTGGACAACACTTTTCACTTTCCCTTTTGCTTCCACCCAGTTTGTAGCAATCCTGGTTGATTTGATTCTGTCTCTTCTCTTCCATATCTTCAACCACTTGAAAAGGTTATTTCGGATTCTTACCATCTCCTTCCTGAATTACTGCAGTTGTCATTGAACTCAACTCCCAGACACCAGGAATTATAGTTCCCAAAGCTTAGCTTGTATCTTACTGGCCACCTCAAAATTTGTGATCCCTTCCAGTGCTCATATGAACTTCTGACCTCTCACAAGCATTCAAAAACCCTTTGCAAGCTGTCTCCAAAGCCCCTTTCATCTCTAATGCCTTCCAATACTCTTCACACGCACACTGTGCTTCTGTACCTTGAACACTGATTACCATTCCTGTCTCATTCAGTCTTGTATTTCTGGGGCTTTGCACACCTTGTTCTCATTGCTGAGAAACTTGCCTTCCCTGAGCCTCTTCTGAATACGTCTTTCTAATTCTTAGAGTCAGAATTATATTTTCTCTGCTTTGCACTCTCAGGCAAGTTTTCTTATAAGTCATTTATAATTTGCTTTGTTTTGTAGTGAATTTTTTGTTTCTGCCACTGCCTATGAGCTTTGCAAAAGCAGAAACCATGTTTTATTTATACAATCTCTGATTTTGATTTTCCAGGGCAGTGGCTTTCCAAACTTCTTGCTCCTATAAGTTCACTAATGGCTATCTGATAATATATCTGTTCAGAAAACAGTCCACAGCTTTTATTCATTTTTATATATCCCTGTTACACAGAAAATACTCAGAAATTATTTGTTTAATTGAATGAACTAGGTGACTCCTTAAGAAGCAACATTCTCCCTGATTCAATGATTCAATTAGAAAAAAATATATTTATGTCTTGGCCCAGCTTTGTTTTTCTCCAGATGTCCTGGCAGCTGGGGAAAATTGGAAATAGAAAAACAACACCTCTTCATAAAGAATAACGATAGTTGAGGTTTGTTGTGAGGAAGAAGGAATTCAATGAATGAAATCAGAACCATTGAACTTTTGAGGTGCCTTCCCCTCTGCTTGTTGTATTATTGTGTCAACACACAACAATAGCTTTCTCTCTTTGCCAACAAGGCCTCACAATATCTACCTAGCATGCTGAAAACAGCATCTGAAGCACAACCAGAGAACAAGACACCTTCTGTACTGAGAGCCCAGTTCTTAGGAGCTCTAATCACTTCCAAGATAGCATCTTCCCAATTCTCAGAATATGCCTGGAGGGAAGGAGGAGGATTTCATTGTTATTGGCTCTATTTTGCATACAGTAAAAACAAGGCAAGCTGAGGTTAAGTGATTTGTCCTTGGTCAGGTGTGAGTCAGACTGAGACAGTAGGAGAAGCTTCATCATTCCAAGCTATTGTTCTATCCTCTTGATATTGTCTTCAGGGCTTGGGAAGCCTATAGAAGTTGCTTGATCCAGAAGTGTTTATAATGGGAAAAATAAATTGTTTTCTGGGTTGGATGCTATATAACAGATATAGAGACAGAAATATAAATATAGAGCTTTACTCACCATTCTTGTAACTGGTGGAGAAAAACTACAGTGGAAGTGCCAGTTGGGCTATCCTTACTTCCTAAAATATGTTGGCCACTGAGTCAGAGGAATCTTATATAACAAGTGGAAGGGGAGTTGAATGTCTGCAGTTAATGTGTTTTCATTCCTCACTTGTGTATGCCAGGCACTGCTAACCACTGGGATGTGGAGTTGAACATGGCAGGCATTGTGTCTGTCTTCAAGGCGATCCATTCTAATGAGATTACACACATTAAATGGAAATAAATGAGTACAATGATCATGGTGGATCGATTTTCTTCTTTTTTAAGAGAGCTGGGCCTATACATTAGAAAAGTTCTTTACCTTTTTTAGTTCCCAACTCTCATCAGGACACTTGAAACCCACTGCAATCTATCCTCAAAATATCTTTCATATTCATCCATCTTCAACAGTTGCCTTTCCTCCTCCCACAAACTTATAATACTCAAGACTTATTGTATGCTGATTATCATTTCTGGACAACTCAATTTTATGTTTGCTGAAATGAGCCGAAACCCTTGGCTTCTCAATTGACAAAACTCAGACTGTGGCTGAGGTTGGGAGCCCCCTTTGACATTTTAGCCAGTGTGGTGGAAAGAGTACTGGATTAGGAGACAGGGTACCTGGGCTCTAGTCTTACCTAAATCTTGAGTAGGTCACAGAATATCTTTAACCTCAATTTTCCCTTTGAGCACATAAGCAGATAAGATTAGATGTTCTCTGAGGACTTCAGAGTAAGTCTGTACCTATGGTTCTCTAACCTTATTTCACTTGTATAAAACACATATCTATGTGTGTGTATGTGTGTGTAAGTGTGTGTAAGGGCACAGAGTAGTAGGATAAAGGAGAGCGATTTTTTAAATTGGACCAGCCCTTGGAAACTACTGTTTTTTCTCAACTATGCATAAAATCAGTTCTAAGGTAGAGTTCTATGTTTATATTTCTGTTTCTACATCCGTTATATTGTGCCCAACCTGGAATACAATGAATTCTCCCTGCTGTTAATAATTCTGGATCAAGCAATTTTCATAGTCTTCCCAGACCCTGAAGACCTTTCTGTAATCCTCCTTTCTTGGACCCCCAGTTCTACCAGGGGGCATTGCCACAATGCGTCTAACCCCCAAGAGGCCTAAATGGTTGTCCTCTGGGAATGTCCCAAAAGCCTGTCATCCTGGACCTAGTCACAGAACCTCATCAACTCCCCCAAAGTAAGCCAGTGCTGGCTTCCAGGTCACTTAGCTAAATCTTGATTTTAACTTGTTCATTTTTGAGAAGAGAGTCCATTTCCTGGGCTTTTACGGCTTTCAGGCACACACAGATTGAGTCTTCAGTCTTGCTCTTAAGACACAAGACTGTTTTACAACACTCGTGGCCCAGAACAGTCTGATTTCTAAACCAAAGAGACATGTTGCACATTTGCCAGTAGCAGTTCCTTATAACCAATTGGATAAGAGAATCTCTTAGTGACTCTTTCAAACAAATCAATGCGAGGCGTTTTACAGAGACTGTACTGCAGCTAACATTTACATGTTTTCAGGTACTTAAAATCTGCTGTTTCCAAATGGAGCAGATCTTTCCAGCTGTTCTTTCCAATTGTGCCATTCATTTCTTTTAGCCATTTTTAAAGCTGTGTCTTTGGTAGTAGATTTGAACCAGGCAGAAAGGTGTGTCAAAAATAACTTATTGTCCAGTAAATGGTGAGACAGGGTTTAAGTTACAGAAGTTTCCAACTACAGAGCTTCAGAAACTGAGTCATCCTTCTCAGAGCCCTGCCAGGGTCATTTCCAGAGCCAGGAAAGAAATGACTCAGAAATGGTGCTGGTTTCGGCAGCACAACGTCTTACCTTCGGGCTCAGAAATCTGAATCCTAACTCAAGGATGTTCACTTAGCATTGATTTTGTAGACAGGGAGTAGAGTTGGGGTAATTGTACCTTTTATCTATCGAGTAGGGCTTTGCTTCCTGCATTTGTTCCCAGGTCCCCTTGGCCCTTTGCTTTGTGCAAAGGTCATAGCACAAGAACCAGGTTCCATGGGACCCTCAGTGCCTCCTCTTTAAACATAGATTTCTGCACTTTGTGAACAGGTCTGGAATGCAATTCTCTTTGGAAGAAAAACAAAACTGTTGATTGATACAAGGTTTTGGATTATATGTGGAAGGCAATTTATTCACACCACCTCCAACCACTTATTATCATATGGAGTTTTGAAGTCTCGGCATCTTTTCTTACTGCCCAGCAGAGTGCAAAGAAGAAAGCTCCTTGGTCAGCAGCAGCTAACAAAAAGCATTTTGGTCTTGGGTTCTTAATTGGTAGGTACTAACACACCAAGGTTGACTTTTTATTAGCATGACTCTTTTCCTTTAGGAAAAAGTTTTAAAACAGTCTATCTCCAAAGGTCTTCCCATTGCCTGTTCTAGAGATGACTTGTGTTTGAATTTGGCCAATTAACATGACAATGTCTATGACAAGATCCATTTCCAGGGGAAAGAGCTGTTCTTTGAAAGGCAGTGTCTGAGGGTGTCTGAGGCTGAGAAGCAGCTTCTCCTCTGGGACTGTTTGGATTTTATGTTCCTGAGCCAAAAAAACATTCTTTAGCATTGGCTGACAAAATGGGTTTCAGAACAAGAGTTTCTAAAGCTGCAGTGGAAACTTTAATTATGCAGGTCCTGTCAAAATCCATCTGCTTAATTCGACTGTTTCTGGGTAAGGTACTTTTTATTTTTCCAGCAGTATTACTTGATAACTCTCTGATAGGAATATGAAATTAGCTTTCTTCATAAGCAAGCTTTATTCTTTATTCTTTTCAGCATTAGGGATATTTATGTTAGTTGAGATGTCTTCCTAGAGTTTATTTGCTTCATAGCTGATTTGATGGAGACATTTACGTGACTTTAGAGCTGAGAGGTAGGAGGTGTCATTTAAGGAAATGCTGCTGGAGTTTCAGGGTGATAATGACTATGTGATGGACTAGGGCACATGACTTACAAGTAAAACCTTTCTATAATTTTATGAGGAGAGGGGCATCGAAAATTTCTTTGGTTTGTACAAGACCCAGATACTTGACATGTTCATAAGCGCATCCGTGGTCGTATCCATTTCAGTGTGCCTCATCTCAAGAGTTGGAAACTCTGTATTAGGCAATATTTACATTTATGATGTATACAGATAGATTTAATTTTGGGAAGAGATGGGGTGAGGTTTCGAGGTGGTTGCTAAATGTATAAATATTGAATGTGCCAGCATCCGGGGCTTTTCAGCTTAAATATGAGACAGTGAGCCTTATGCAAGCCACTGACTTAGTGAAACTTTGTTGTTTTAGGATGCTTGCCTGAATAATAAGCTATATGACAAAAATGGAATTTTCAAAATCAATGATGTCGTGTGTATTTTAAATGGAGATTAAGAGAAACTTAAGATGGTGATTCTCAGTGTTGGGAAAACATTAGTGAAAATATATATTAGAAAGTGGACTTGTTAGTGGTGAGAGCCTTATATCTGCATGGGGTCTTCGGCCAAAGGGGCTTTCGAAACACTCTTTTACCAATTCAAAATCAGAACTCTACTAACTTCACTCAGTCTTCAAATCAAGAAAGTTTCATGACAAATGTGAGAAAACAGCTCTCTGGGAACTTGAAATAGGGGAGGAAATAAAAGGCATTTTGTAGGGCTACTTTCTGCATAATGAATACTCCTGTGATAGAGTGCTCCATGTGAAAGGCTTGCTTTCCTGGGCTTGGAATAGGATGGTTTTCAGTTAATTAAGAGCATCCCTTTTACATTTTCCCAGTTTTTCAAACCCTGACTCATGTCACTCCCGAGAGGTAAATATGTGCAGGGAGAGCTTTCTGACAGGCATCACCCTACACTTTTCTCTTTTTCCTGCAGTCTAGCTACTGCACCTGCTGTTGCACTCACTTGCTTTGGAGGCTTGGGGTAAGCATAGCTGCCTCTTGTTACAAAGCTCTGATTCCTCAGCCGACAGGGTTTGGGATTTTTCCCAGCCTTACAACACATGTCTTGGAGGCTATTCTAGCTTTCCATTCATCTCCTCATTTAAGTCCTCAGGTCCTCAAAGAGAGCAGGAAATAACTTGATTATTTTCTTCTAGGAACAATTCTGATTGGCTATTAGATGTCAGTAACTAAATTAACCTTTCTGTGCCTGAATTCTGCTTATATGTTGTTCTGATCTCAAGGGCACAGAGCCTTTTTAGAGTTGTCTCTGGATCTTCAGTGTGCATGTTAATAATTTATGATGTCTTATGAAAAATTCATACTTTAGGGTTCCATTCACAGGTCTATAATGAGGTCCAAGTATCTGTATGGTGAACAGGCTCTCTTAGTGATTCTGATACTTGTGGTCTGAGGACCAACTCTGAGAAACGTTATTATCACTTAGATCTTTAATGTGACAGGAACTAAGTAACTGATGAGTCCAAAATTCCTTATTTTTATAGATGAACAAATTAAGTTTAAACAAGATGGTAAGCCCACAGCTGATCAGTGGCAGATCTGTGACTAGAAACTAGGTCCCATAACTTTTAATTTATGAGGTTCTAAGTTGTAAGGTAAGATATAAGAACACAGAAGAAAAACAGCTCAGGGTTTGTGAGATGAGAAATGTGCTTACTTCCAGTATGGGAATTTGAAGATGTCACAGAAATACAGCAGTGTGAGGCCCACAGATTCCCTGTTGACTTATCTGGAAGAGTCTTTGTGGAGGTGTCAAGTCTAAACTTGCATTTGGTTCTTAATATTCCCAATATAGTATCCCTGCCAGGTAGACATCCATTTGGTTGAAGAACTTGTTTGACTGAAGACTTCCAGGGATGGAGATTTTTTGACCACCCTGACCCTCCACTTCCCATCCACTGCCGAAGAGCTTTGATCAATTTGATCAATTACAATTACCTCTACATTGAACTGGAAATTGTTCCTCCTTACCTGTAGCTTTTACCACTGATGCAAGTGCTACTTTAAAAAAAAAAAAAAACAACATATATTTGTTTATTTTATTTTTAATTGCAGTATAAATTCAATATTATATTAGTTTCAAGTGTGCAGCATAGTTATTAGGCATTTATATAATTTATGAAGTGATTCCCCTAATTAGTCTAGTACTCACCTGGCACCATACATTGTTATTACAATATTATTGACTATATTCCCTATACTATACTTTACAGCCCCATGACTATTTTGTAACTATCAATTTGTACTTTTTAATTCCTTCACCTTTTTCACTTATCCCACCAATGCCCTCCCATCTGGTAATCACCAGTTTATTCTCTGTGTCTATGAGTCTATTTCTTTTCTGTTTGTTTATTTATTTTGTTCTTTAGATTCCACATATAAATGAGATCATATGGCATTTGTCTTTCTCTGACTTATTTCACTTAGTATAATACCCTTTAGGTCTATCCAAGTTGTTGCAGATGGCAAGATTTTATTATTTTTCATGACTGAATAATACTCCATTGCATAGATGTACCATTTCATTTTTATCCATTTTTTTTATCAATGCAAACTTAGGTTGGTTCCATACCTTGGCTATTGTAAATAATGCTGCAGTGAACGTAGAGTACATATGTCTTTTCCAAATGAGTGATTTTAATTTCTTCAGGTAAGCACCCAGAAGTGGAATTTCTGAGTCATAAGGTGGTTCTATTTTTAATTTTTGAGGACCTTCTATACGCTTTCTATAGTGACTGTACCAGTTTGCAATCTCACCAATAAGACATGAGGGCTCCCTTTACTCCACATCCTTGCCAATACTTGTTTTTATTGATTTATTGATGACAGCCATTCTGACAGGTATGAGTTAATATCTCATTGTGGTTTTAATTTAATTTCTCTGATGGTTTGTGATGTTGAGCATCTCTTCACATTTCTAGTGGCCATCTGTCTATTTTTTAATTAGATTGTTTAATTTTTTGGTGTTAAGTTGTATGAGTTCTTTATAAATTTTGGATATTAATTCCTTATCGAATGTACCATTGGTGAGTTCCTTTTTTCATTTCATAGGTTGTCTTTTTTGTTTTGTTTTGATGATGGTTTCCTTTGCTGTGCAGAATTTTTTAGTTTATTACAATTCCATTTGTTTATTTTTTTTCTTTTGTTTCTCTTGCTTGAGAGATATATCAGAAAAAAAATCGCTAAGAGCAGTGTCAGAGAGTTTACTGACTATGTTTTCTCTTAGGAGTTTTATGGTTTTGAGTCTTACATGTAAGTCTTTAATATATTTTGAATTTATTCTTATATATGGTGTAAGAAGGTGGTCCATTTTCATTTTTTTGCATGTTATCTGTCCAGTTTTCCCAACACCATTTATTGAATAAACTGTCTTTACCTCAGTGTGTATTCTTGCTTCCTTTGTTATAGATTAATTGACCACACAGTCTTGAGTTTCTTTCTGGGCTCTCAATTGATCTATGTGTCTGTTTTCATTCTAGTACCATGCTGTTTTGATTACTATAGCCTAGTAGTATAGTAGTATAGTTTGATATCAGGTTGTGTGATACCTCCAACTTTATTCTTCTTTCTTAAGATTTCTGTGGCTCCATATAAATTTTTTGGGCTCCATATAAAATTTAAGATTATTAGTTTTAGTTCTGTGGAAAGTACCACAATGGTATTTTGGTAGAGATTGCATTGAATCTATAAAGTGCTTTAGGTAGTATGGACATTATAACAATGTTGATTCTTTCGATCCATGAACACAGTATATTTGTATCTTCTTCAATTCCTTTCTTTAAAATCTGATAATTTTCTAAGAGCAAGTCTTTTACCTCCGTGGTTAAATCTATTCCTAGGTATTTTATTTTTTTGATGCAGTCATAAATGGGATTTTTTTCTTAATTTCTCTTTCTGATAGTTCGTTATTGTTATACAAAGATGCAACTGATTTCTGGGTATTAATTTTGTATCCTGTTACTTTACTGAATTCATTTATCAGTTCTAATAGTTTTTTGGTGAAATTTTTAGGATTTTTTTTATATATAATATCATGTCCTCTGCAATAACAACAGCTTTACTTCTTTCCTTTCAATTCAATGGCTTTTATTTTTTTTTTCTTGTCTGATTTCTGTGGCTGGGACTTCCAACACTATGTTAATAAAAGTTATGAAAGTCGACATTTTTGTCTTTTTCCTGATCTTGAAGAAAACATTTTTAACTTTTCACCATTAAGTATTACATTAGCTATGAGGTTGTCATATATGGACTTAATTATGTTAAGGTATGTTTCCTCTCTTCCCACTTTGCTGAGAGTTTTTATCATAAATAGATGCTGGATTTTGTTGTATGCCTTTTCTGCATCTATTGATTTGATCTGCAGGTGCTACTTTCAAGAAAGATTCAGAATAAGTCTATTTTGTTTTCTGCATATAATGATCATGCCCTCTACCTAAGCTTTCTATTGTCTAGGCCAAATAACACAAAGTCTTTCAGCTACACTTTGTATTACTTGGCTTTCAGTACTCTTTTCATTCTGACTATTTTCTTCTAGATACAGTTTGGTTTGGTCATCTTTTGTATTAAAATATAGCACCTGGAATAGTGTTGTTTGACCAGTTCAGAATTCACTACTTCTAGACACTTTGCGCCAGCTATAAACACTAACAACACATAACATTTCGGGGTGGGCCAATCACATTCAACTCATAGTCTATTAAAAATCTCAAGTTTTTTTCACATGTGCTGCTAAAATCATGTGTGTTGGTGATTTTTTTGACACCATATGTTTTACTTTCTATTTATCCTAGTTGAAATTAATTTTGTTGAACTCACCCTACTGTTCCAGATTATAGGCACCCTTTTAAGATTCTGATTTTATTCAGTCATTCATTGCACAAATATTTATTGTAAACCTACTATATGTCAATCATGATACTGAGTGTTATGACCAAGATAGACATATTCCTTCCTTCATGAAGTTTATAGTCTAATGAGGTATACAATCTAGTCACCAATAATGTGTACCTTCCATGTTATAATGGAATATAATGAGAATATAATGGC
Organism: Cynopterus sphinx; assembly: GCA_030015415.1. Classification (NCBI taxonomy): domain Eukaryota; kingdom Metazoa; phylum Chordata; class Mammalia; order Chiroptera; family Pteropodidae; genus Cynopterus; species Cynopterus sphinx. The sequence goes on along the minus strand of CM057382.1, from coordinate 37,881,556 downwards.
ATGTTGTGGGCACTTGTGGCAGGGGGAGAAAGGTCCAGGGGTGAACATCTAAGTCCAGTCTTGGTGAGAAGTCGTTAGGGAAAGCTTTCTTGTGAAGTGACCTCTAAATGGAGAAGTGAAAGAAGAATGCTAGAGGAAAAAGTGTTTCAAGCTGAAGGATCACATGAGTCAAGTACCAGAGACAAAAGAAAGCATGGCCCGGGTAGTGAGTAGTACACATGTGTGGATGGGACTGGCAGAGATAAGTACCAGGAAAAGGGCAATGGGAGTGCCTCTGTGATTTTAGGTAATCTGGGCTGTTGATAAAAATGTTGGTGAGAATATTTGAGGCCAATACCAATCCATTAATCAGCAGTCTTTAGGGAGGACGATTTGCCACAACTCCAATCACCACATTTCTCCATCCTGTTCACCAGAATATCCTGAGAGATTCGACCAAACATTTTCTTGAAAATCAGATACACCATGACCTCTGATTGAGCAGAATAATAACCTTCTTACAAAGAAAATGTGGTTGGTCTTTGTCTGGCCTGACTTGGTTCCTGTGAACCTGTACTCACCACTGGTGACTGATGTCTGATTTCTCGTCCACATAATGCCCCCTTAGTGGTGCCTGCTCTTCGTGCTAGTGGGGGAGCCATGGAAAAGCCTCTGGAAGATGGGAATCCTAAAATGCTATGGTGGGTAATTATAAAATGTGACATGAAAAATAATTTCTCTTGTTTAGAAGTTGTCAGCTGTGTTATGAGACCTCATGAAGTGCTGTCTGACTGTTAGAGAAGAGTAATTAAGAGGTAGGCCTGGGAGTCAGATAACCTGGGTGCAAACCCTGTCTTTCTCAGTTACCATATGTGTGACTTTGGGCAAAAGCTTGATTTTCTTCAACTGTAAAAGGGAGAAGAGGTTCCTGCTTCACAGGGCAATATATATTTAAAATAAATGAAATAATATATTCCCAGTGCCTGTTATAGTTAGAACTTAATAAGTGTTATTATTTTTCTAGAACAATTTGTGTTCATCAGACTATAGAATCTTTTGTGCCTTTAATTTCTTGCCCTCATGTGGTTCTCTTGATCCTCTCCCATATTTAGCAGAGGAACTCCCCACCCCCCTTTTTACTTTTTGTTACAGCAACTATATAGTGCAAAAGGAATGAAGTATCTGGAAACAGTATTATGAATTTCTTTTGATAAAAGTATTTCTTTTCTGTCCTGTTTTTGGTGGTCCAGAGCCAGTCAGTCAGGCCAATGTGAAGAAATACTTGTGGTGTGAGCAAGTTAGGGAGGGTACAGGGCTCCAGGCCTGCACTATCACTCCCTTCCCCCAACTCCAAGTCTGCAGTGAAGGCTGTGGGCGGACCTCTGACAGGAGGTATTCTTTCTCAGTGCTGTACGTGACATCTCGGTCAAATGGACAGAGTGTGTCTTTGTGATTTTGCAATGTTTCATTGTTACTTAGCACTTTAGATTAGCAACTGTCCAGAGCTGATGGGGCAGCTGTTCAGAAAGGGATGTTATCTTGTCAGCTTGTGTAAGTTACCAATGGACCAGAATTTGCACTGCATTTGTAAATTAGAAAAGTAGAATCAGTCTTTGAGTCCTCCCAATTTGGAAATCTTTCCTACCATTCCAGCCATTCCCATAATGTATTATCTAAAATTCAGATTGGTAATCCAGGGTAACTGGAGAAAATCCAGGGTTATTGGGTCTTCTTCTGTGTTTGGAGGAATGCAGATGTAAACAGTTCAGGACTAAGGCTAATATTTGCCCTTTGAGACATTTGCGGGGCTTCCTGAAGGTTTCTAGATACCAGCCACGTATTAATGTTCATTGTGCTGATTGCAAACGAGGCTTTTCGTTGGAGATGGAATGGTCAGAATATTGCCTGCCTTTGTCCCCATACTCCTGTCTGAAACAAGGTGAGCTTGTTTCAAGAAGAGATATCGAGATGGTACACTGTAAATGAGAATGGCATGCCCTCTGCAGCCTCCTCAGGCGTGAAGCTGTGCCTCGAGCTGGGAACACCAGCTCTTACGTGCTGTATGTTTCAACCTATTGAAAGATCTTAGTGCAAAATCAAGCATGGAATGATGTTCTGTGGTTTTCAAAGAGCTTCCTAGAGGGTTTGAGTTGGATAGGCTGAGAACAAAGCCATTCACCTGTGACAGATATAAGCGGACTCCAATGTCTGGTCAGGGAAGATAAGACATATTCTACAGAACCCGAGAGGGTTTGGCTCCTTATTTAGAACATTTATAACGTTATAGCCTGGCCCCAAATCCAGCCGAGCTCACATTTGTGAAGACGGTAAGTGTGTTTGGGTCTGTGTGTTTATGCAATCGAGTGAAATCAAGTTTGGTTTCTAGAAAAACTACAGATCAATTTGTTGCGCCTCTAGATAATTTCCCCTGTAAATGCCAACTCTTAACCTCATAAAAAAAGCTTCTGCAATTCTCTCAAATCTAACTTTTCTCAATTCCTTTGGATGAATACACTTTCTCTGTGAATCAATTAAAAGAATCTTCATTTTTTTTAAATATCAAAGAATTGGATTCAAATGGATTGTGCAGGAAATGCTGTCATTAAAAGGGCCAAGAAAAGAAGACATGCTTAATTATTGAGTGGAATATTCATAATTTTTCATATCTATCAGCTCAGTGTGTCCCTAACATGTTTTTAAGATGTACGAAAGGAACACATATTATACTCTCTTTTTTAAGGAAAGCAAAACAAATGCCAACATAACCTTTGTTTTTGAATATTTTATTTCTTGAGCAAAATCATGCCATTTCTTTTTCTATTTTCTTTTTCAGGGCTACCCTCCACCCAGCCACTGTCTAAAGAGCTTCATTTAAAGGTAAATAAACCCTGAGAGGCCTTGCGAAGGATTTTGCTACCAAGCTATTATATGTAATCACAAATAATTGCTAGTTCCTACCTTCTTTGCAGTTAATCACAGATTTCTGTTTTTTTCAATCAGGATAAAGAAAGTTTAAATGTCTACAGGTGCTCTCAGAGACCTGTGGGCTTACCATATTTTTCTTGGAGCACACTTTCCTAGTCAGGCTCTTTCTAAATGCCACCTTTAAGTACACCTGAGTGAGAAGTAGAAACCCCAGAGCAGGAAGTATTGTTAAATACTTACTATTGTCAATACCTACAATTCTCAATAAACCTTTTTCAGGCCCCCATTCATAGATATCTGGTGGCTTGAATTTGTCCAGTAGTAGGACTTGCCACAGTGGTGTGAGACATCTGATTTTTCTAAAAATATGGAATAGATAATGGTAGCTGGACTCTTCCTTTTGAAATACCTATGCCCTTCATTACAACCATCTCTTTCCCTTTCCACCTCCCCCTTCCCCTTCTCTCTCTAGCAGTTTCTTCTCTCTCTCTCCACCTCCATTTTCTGTATTGTCTCTTACTTTCTCCGATTAATGTTATCCTGACTATTTTCTCCCAGATCAAAGGTAGAAGTAGGCTATTTGATTAATTGCCGTGCAGCAGAACCCTTTGCCTCCTTGACACACAAGCCAAGGAGACAAAGGGCACTCTTTAGAAGTCTGGAGCTGTGTGGGTGCAGGGAGGGGAATTCACAAGCCTGAGAGCATGGAGCCCTCCCAGCAGGGATGTGAAGTTTTCTAAATCCTATAGAAGAATAAAGTTGCTACTGCTGCATATTGTATTGAGCCATATTTGCATTTGAGCACGCAACCCCAACATTAAGCCATGTGGACTATATGAAAGCTTGATTTAAAGTTTGAAAAATCTTTTAATTTCTATGTGTGGAAATTTGAAAGTTCCATGTGATGAAATCAGTATATTTGAAAACGAAAGGAGGTTAAGTAATGATAATTGACAGTTTAACTTCTATTGTGTACCGTGAAAACTCCCCAGAACTGTATTGTCCAATACAGCACCACTAGTTCTGAGTGACTATGTTCATTAAAATTAATTTTAATGAAATAAAATTTAATAGTCAATTCCTCAGCTATATTTCAAGTGTCCAATAGCTGTGTGGAGCTAGTGGTAACTCTTAGTGTGGTACAGAGCACTTTCGTCATGGAAGCAAGTTCTGGACTACACCACACCTGACCTGATTCAGGTCTCTTAAGCCAGTTAGCTTAGAAGAGTCCATGGGGATCTTTACAATAGAAAGCTGAGATGGATTCCAGAACTGGCTGAGAAGAAAGAAAACTTTGAACAGAATTCCAAATTAAAGTAAAGAGATTTGGAATTTGGTTGAGTCAAATGAGATATTATTTGGAAAGGTATTTGAGAAATTCAAAAGAACTATGTAATGATAAGTGGAATTATGACAGTTATTGCAATTATTTTTAAGAGAAGAAGAATGTTCAGTGGAGGGTCAAACTTAGCCAAAAGTGATGTGCATTCTCTACTCATCAGAATTAAAATTTAGGTCCCCCAAGCCTTGGCTAGGTCTCATTTCCAGCTAGAATTTTTTGAGTGAGGTACAACACCTTTGTAAGGCTACCAATTGCTTTGAGTAAGTGAGAAGTGCTTAAACTCCCTAAGGGTGAAGATCAACTTCCAGAAATCCTAATGAGGTTCCTGGGTCACTCACTACCTTTAGATAGTAACACTGATAATTAAAGCATAGATTTTCTTTAAACTAACCAATAATCTTCTTCTGTAATTGAGCATAGATCCCATGGAACTTCATTCTCAAATTACCTCATTTTTCAAATGTGATATAGATATTTGCCATTGTTTGAGGAACAGTCACATAGAAAAGACCCTTGGGCTACTCCACGTAGTGTCTTCACTGCAAAGATACGGACTAAGATAATTAATTCAAGTCCCATGGCTTGCACAAGAAAGGCTTTCCCCAGGCTGTGTGGCAATGCCATCGAGATCCAGTGTCCCTCAAAATAAGAACACTGGGTTCTTCAGAGAATATATCTCTGGCCACCGTACTGTGACTTCCTATATTCACTAACAATTCTGCCCTTTCTCCCCTCCCTCAGGCACTTTCATTTACTTATCAACCCCTTTGGCTCTGACCTCTTGAGTTACAAAACCAAATGGGTGAAAGGGTTGGGAAAAAATTCACCAAACCTTCTTCTAGTCCTAAACTCAGGATTTCCCAAGCATCAGGGACTTTAGGTATTGGTATCTGCACTGGATTCTTCTCACCATTCCTCAGTTAGGTGTGTGGGAGGTCAGTCTGGGCGTGAGATGCTCTGGTAAAATCTTAGTGTGTTGTGAAGGTCTCACTGCCTAGTGTGATGATGAATGGAGTCTGCAATTAACCCAGGAGAAGACAGAGGTTTAATCAACACATACATGAGGCTGCTTCTTCATTGGTAACAATTCAAACTTTATGTTAACAAATTTATTGCTAATCAACAAATATTTGTTGTGTGCCTCTTTTTCATTCAGATTCTAAGCTATAATGAAGGAACTTATAATCTATTTGTCATGATTTGGACAAATTGATGATGTGTTATGATTCACAAAATTTGGAAGTTTTAAACACTGTGAAATATTTTAAAGTTTTTTTTTCTATCATTAAATATTAAAAGTAGAGCATAAAGAAGGATTTTGGAGGAAAAAGTTCCCTCCTTTTCTGTGCTTTCTAGATCTGGGATGAACTTTGGTAAAAATGGGTAGTTTGAAAGATGAAACTGTGATGAACAAAGTCTGGAAATGAAAAGGTAGCTTTTAATTACCTGGCTGTTTCTGCATTGATTAGTTGTTCATTGAAATAGGAAGGCCATGCCAGAGCTTTCTCTCACATTCCTGGGATCTGAATTTACATGTCTGGTGTCTACTTTCAGAGCACTGTCGAAACTTGCTTGTCATTTGCCTTATCTTTTGATCGCCAGCAACCTGTATAGTTGGGGGAGGAATAGAGATTATACGTGTCTCTTAGAGAAAGAAAAACCTCTGAAGTCATCAATCTTCACTTCTTTACCTTACAAGTGAGAAGTCTGAGGTCCAGAGAGGTGAAGCATCTCCCCCAAGATGCACAGCTTATTCAGTCAGAGGCTGGATTACTAGAAAGAACCCTGCTTTCCCACCTGTTAAGTGAGCTCTCCTCTGCACTAATCTGTCCTGTGTTTTAAAACCATCTTACTGCTGCTCTATTAAGAAATGACCAATATGCAAACTTTAAAGGTAAACATTTGGATACCTCTTCAGGAAAAATCAAAGAATAATTATTAGAATCTGAAAAAATTGATAAAATGAGATCTCTTAGTTTTACCTCCTTAAGAAAAGGCCACTCTATCAGGCACATATCTGGATAACATACACACTAAAGGCAGTGTACACAGTACACCAAACCACCTGGATTCATAATTCTGCCTCTGCACGTACAAGTTGTGTGACCTTGGACAAACAACTTAATTGCTCCAGGCCTCAGTTTACCCATCTGTAAATTGGGGGTAATAATAATAATAATAGTATTTTCCTCAGCTGAAGCAATGTATTAGAAAGCATTTAGAGTGATGCCTGGCACATAGCAGGCATTATTTAAACATTAGCTATTTTTTTTAACTTGGCTAAATGCAGCAAACTCTTTTCTCTATTCATACCTTAAATAAAAATATCTGACAAGGAACAAAGCTGGAAAAGCATAATAAGTCAAGGGGGTGGTGATATGATTTGATTGTGTTGATTTCTCCCTCTTCAACAGACAAAACATCAGAATACTCTAGTATAGTTCAAACTGTGGTATATTAAAGCTACAAGAAGCTCAAGAGGTCACCTGACTCATCCTGCTGGTTTAGGAAAGAACCTGAGACCCAAAGAAGGCCGTGTGATCTTGACTGTCAGGGCCAGGCTCCTGCTGTACTCCAGAAGCCTGGCTAAGGTTACTCTCTCATCACTCAAAACCTTAAAAGAAGACATCACTTAGAAGAGTGGGACATGGTTCAGACATTTAGTGGGTCCTAGACAGAAGTATGAATAACTTGTTTTAGTTGTTGAAACCCTTTCGGCCTTAAGTACCTCTGTGCCTGTGCCTTTTCTGAGTCACTCTGTACTTCTCCTGAGCCCCATTTTTGAGTCTTCCTACTGGTTTACAAGAATTCAATTCTGTCTACACTGGTTGTGCTGGGAGCAATAGAATTTTTGACTCAGATCTCCAAGAAGCATAAACAAAGTTTCCCTTTAGTTGAATGGGGTCCCCTCACATCTCTTCAGCTTGGCCACCCACAAGCTGCAAAGAGAATTAGATGCCCTTAGCTTCATCAAGCATCAGTTGACATCCCCAAAAAACCAACTTCTACGCCACGCTACCAGTGAGTCATGACCTCACTTCTTTAGACAGTAATATGGATGAGCTAGGGAGATAATGAAATGATTACATTTTAGTGATTAACTTCAGTTAGGTTTGTATTATCCTTTTTTATTGTGAAGTAAATAATACAGTCAAAAGATCATATGCCATATATGTGTAATTAAAGGACAAATAAAGCAAATATTCATGTACCAACCACTCAACTTTTAAATTAGAACATGTTAATATTCCCTTATATGGGCTAGACCGAAAGCTCCTTGAGGCTATGTATATATAGTTTGTGGGTGGGTATATAAATTTTTTTAGTAACTGGCAAAGACCACATATATAATATGTATACCTATATACGTACTCACACATATATTTATTTATATAAATAAATTGCTTAAAGAGGTTAAGCAATCTGATCAAGGTTGTAAGAGGCAGATCTGGATTTGAAACCAGGTCTGTCTTAAAGCCTGAGCGCTTAATCACTCTACCTGATTACCTAATCTTTTATACCTCTTTGCTCTCCTTCACAACCTTTAGTAGAGTGCTGAGTTTCTGACTGGCAATCAATAAGAAACAAAGGTATGTTTGGCTAATTGAGAATTGGAATGCAGGTGAAACGAGAGCGACAAGCTGCGGTATGCTGTAGCCCACTCCTTCTGAAGAACTAACTGTGTCCATCTTTCTTTAATTCTGCATTCAGTGACATCACATTGGGTGCTTGAAATCGGGTGTGGTGGGATACCAGGCTGGCACTCCTGATCTGAAAAGAGATAAGCAGTTCGGGGCTCTGGGGCCAGGGAGCAGTCTGTCAGGTGAGGTGGAAACAGAATGTCTGGTAGAGGTACTTGAGAGAACACAAGCTGTGCAGCATTTCTCAAGGGGAGGCGCTGGGATGCTCATTAAAAATGCTAAATCCCAGCCCCCACACCCAGAGATTACTGGTCGATTGATCTGAGGTGGGGCCTAGATCACTGCATATCTAAGCACTCCAGATGATTTTTTTTTTTTTATTTACTACCTTCTTTTTAAAAAATTAAAAAATTTTTCAGTTGCAGTTGACATTCAATATTATATTAGTTTCAAGTGTACGGCATGGTGGTTAGACATTTATATAACTTATGAAGTGATCCTCCAGATAAGTCTAGTACCTGCCTGGCACTACGCATAATTGCCACAATATTATTGACTGCATTCCCTGTGCTGTACTTTATATCCCAGTGACTGTTTTGTAACCGCCAATTTGTATTTCTTAATCCCTTTACCTTTTCACCCAGCTCCCCAATCTTCCTCCTATCTGGCAATCACTGTTCTGTGTCTATGAGTTTGGTAATTTTGATACACACTAAAATTTGGGACTAGTTCATTCCTTCTCAAACTTTAATGAGTAGACAAATCAGCTCAGGGAAGCTTGTTAAAATACAGATTCTGATTCAGTATGTGGGGCTGAGGCCTGAGATCCTGCATTTCTAAAAGGCTTCCAGGGGATGTCAGTGCTGCTGGTTCATGGACCACACATCTGGTAGGAACGACTCTCTCATTTTACAGATGAGGAAACTATGGCTGGGAGAAGTTAAGCAACTTTACACAGTTAATCATTTGGCAGTCATTTCATGAATACAACAGAGAGGATCCAAAGAGTTAAAAACCATTTCTTGTCAATGTATTAATAAAAACAGGACAATTTGTTAAATACCTTTTATGTGAGAGATGTTGAGTTACAAATATTAATAAGGCCTGGAGATGCCCTCAGATTGCTTATAATCTGGTGGAGGAAGTAAGGTGTTTTTGCACCTGAAGTA